>CAMZMU010000063.1:57698180-58006576 GCA_947311845.1 Poa pratensis | reverse complement strand
GGAAATGCCTCCCTTCGAAGGATAACATCCTTCATAGACATGGACCCTCAAATGGTCTATGCTGCTGTGTGGTCAGCCACATCTTTTTTCGCATGTCCCCTCGCAAAATTCATGTGGAGTGCAGTTAGGGAACTGCTCTCCTGCTCTTGGAACCCCTCGTGCTTTGCTGACATCCACGGTCTCCTGGGTAGATACTCTGGGCAGGACCCCGTGTCCTTTGGATTTGTTGTGCAGCTCTTTTGTGGTCTCTTTGGAATATGCACAGTAAATTTACCATCGAGGGTGTTTTTCCTTCACAACTGGCTCACGGCCTATATAATATGCTCATGTACATGCAGGTGTGGAAGCAAGTGGCTAGAAGACAGGACCACGACATGGTGGAAGTGGCGATCGGCAGGATCCGCTCCCTCCACGCTACCACTAGGGATAGACTTGGCTAGTCTCCCCTCCCCTGCCCTATCTATGCATGTGTAACATCCCAATATTTTGGAATGTTCAAAAATCACTAAAAAATTAAAATTTTGTTTTTATTAAAAGAAAACATTCAAATTATAGTAGAAACCAAATAATAGAAGACATTTGACATCTTCAAAAACTCTAATAGTTTAAATACCAAGTAATCTTAAATTTCAAAATTTGAGTTTAGTTTAAATTCTTGTATCCAATGTATTTCAAAGAAACCTTCATTTCATAAAATGTTTTATTCAAATTAGTTGATTTTGAATAAGTAACTTTTGACTATTTATTAAACCCTAAAAACATATTTGCAAAGTGCTTCGGTTATTTAAAAGTATGTCTATTTCTAAAATGGTTTTTGGTTAAACTATATGAATTAAAATTTGGAGTTTTACTAAACCCTAAACCAATATCTATAAAGTGTTTTAAATTATTTAAAGCTTGTTCTAATTTCAAAATTGGTTTGATTCAATTATATTTATGGTATAATAATTTAAATTTTCCCTTATCTTCTATTTTAAAGATTTTGAAGTATAACAATTATTTTGACATTTATAAAGACCATAATAAAAATGAGTATTTGTATTTTAAAATGATTTATCAAACTTAAAACATAAAACTGTTTTTATGACTTTTGTAATATAAAAGTTAGTATTATTATATTAGTATTTTCAAGAATTGTATTAAGCCATAACGATTTATTAAAACCCTAGTTTTAAAATTGACATAAAGTGTCTAATTTGCATTTAAAATTTGAAATGTTTTGAAAAGTGGGTTTGAAAGTTCTAAAAGATAGGTTTTGATTTTACAAAATTTTAGAAATTGGTTTGAGTTGATTTGGACTCTTAAAACAAAAGTTATAAAAGAAATAAGAAAAACAGAAAAGAAAAAGAAACAAACCTGACAGGTGGGACCCACTGCCACGTCACCTTCTTCAACCTCTGCCCCCAAATCGCGCGTCCAAAAATGGAAGAAACAGCCGGATTGATTCCTCTTCAATACACGATTTACTCCACGATTCAACGCGCCCCTCTGCCCTATTTGAAGCGCTCGACCCCCTCCTCCATAGACCTCTCATTCCCCTCCAATTCATGCCGCCAGGCCGCCACAATTTCTCGCCGAAGCTCCGCTCTACCGCCACCATTCTTCCTCGTTTCCGGCGAGATAAGCACGTCCCCAGGCCCGAGATCCCTCCCATCTTCTTCCCTTTTACCTGGCGCACCTCCTAAGCCACTTGTTCGATTTTTGTTCGCAGCCAGGACGTCAAGCATGAGCTCGACAGGAGCTTGCCGGAGCCGCGGAACTCCCTTCGCTCCTCCACGCTGTTCCAAGAAACGATAGTCGACGTCGACCACCCCTTCGTCTTCGCCTCTTCGCGCTGCACGTCGTCGTCGCCTCGTCTGAGCAGGAGCACCACCGGAGCGTCGCCGTCGACCACGACAGAGCTCGCCGGCGCCACCGCATCCGCATCCACGCCGCGTCTTCGTTCCGGGAAGTGATCCACGACGCCGACCACCCCATCAAACTCGCTGTGCCGCGAGGAACCTCCTGGCACCTTCCCGCGCCAGGAGCACCACCGGAGGAGCCACGCCGTCCACGCCCGAAGCGGGGCGCCGCCGTCTTCCTCGTCTCCGGCCACCCCGCGCCGCCCGGTGAGCACCATCACTTCTCCACCGTCCGATCTATCTCCTACGGTCCAGATTAGAATTTTTAATCGAAGAGGTATTCTCGGATCTGAGCCTTTAGATCCAGATCCAACGGCCCAGATCAATTCACTTAAACACGTCAGCAGCCCAGTCAACGCCCAGTCAGCGGCCACGTCAGATCCAGTCAGCACATGCGTGGAAAATGATTTTTCTATTTAGATTAAATTGGCAGTTTTGCAGAAAAGCCCCTGCATATTCAAACCCTTATATCTTTTTATTGGGTTGGCCAAATTTAACAAACTTTATATTTTTGAAAAGCTCTAGACTTGTAGAATATTTGAGCACTGTTAGTTTTCAGTTTTGCAGTAGTTTAAAATATTCAAATTTCAAATGTGTGATTTGAGTAATTTTTGGCATATCTTTAAATCAACTAGTGCAAAATTTACAAATAAAATATTTTTGGAAACCTTTTGTTCTGTAGAATAGATTAGCCACTGTTAAAAATATTTTTGGATACTTTTAAACAGATTTAAAAATCAGAGGCCCAAATTTGAGTAATTCACATTTATTCAGTTTGCAAATAAATGAATTAAGTAAAATGGACAATAGATATAATTTGGTATGTCCAAAATTTGTAAATAAAATATCCTTGGAAAGCCCCTGACATGTAGGGAATTTTGGTTCTGTTGTTTTTCATTTTTGAGTAGTTTAGATTTATTCAAATTTCAAATGTGATCTTTGAGTAAATTTGACATAACTTTATTTATAAATTATTTTTGAGTGAATCCAATTGTAGAAAATTTGTTTAATTGCCCTCTGTCCAGTAGTATTATTTTTGAGTTTTGAATAAAATTTTAATTATTGAAAACATTAAAACTTGTGTTAATACCTTTAAAGTGTCTTAATAGTGTTTTGATTTAATTAAAAACTAATTAAAACTTGACCTATATTTTCATGGACATAATAATAATAGAAAACAGTAGTAAATAATTTGTGTTAAATATCTTCACCCAATTAATGTGTGATAAAATTTTGATTAGAGACCGACCCATTAGAACCTATGGAACACCACATTAATTCTTTTTGTATATTGAATTATGTGATAATCCTTGACCATTTATTTTGTGAAGATCTTGTTTTGAATGTTTGCTTTGATATGCTATGAGTTGTTGTTTTGTTTGTTTATTGTTGTGTGATTTCTATGTAAGATTGAACGGAGTGCAACGTTGTTCCTTGTTGAAGAGAGTGTGTGAGCAACTACAACTTCCAAAGGCAAGTGGCACATTCATAAATTTCCTAAGTATTTTGTATATGCATGAGTAGAGTATTTTTCTATAAGCATGTGTTGGATAGTATTGCTATGCAAAACCAGTTTAGAGTAGCACCTCTATACTAGTGGTCTAGAATCCTATTATAACTTAGTAGAAATATTGATATGCTATGCAAAATATTATTTTGATAAAAGCTAAATTCTACTAAGTAAAATGAAACACCTGGGTGGATTGGTTTTGATAAGAGGAGGTTTATAGTTGAGTGGCTACTCAGGGCCATTTCTATGGTTTTACCTGAGTATGTGCACTTGTGGATGGCCACCCAGGAACAAAGGGATTTGAAGTTAGTCCAAGTGAAGATTGCTTCCAGTGCAGCCACTTGGTACTATGGCTCTGCCTTGACTAAGTAAGTTCTAGGAACCTGATTCCGGCAGTTCTCAGCGATGAATATTTTGTATGGGTCTGCCCAGAGGAACAGGGGACTGTTTCCCAAAGGTCTCGTCTTAATCTTCTCCTTTTCCTTATCACTAATGGAGTGTAGAGGATAGTTTGGGCTGATTGAGTCAAGTGGTGAACGTGCACAACCTCTCGAGAGTGTCAAAACTAAGTACTTAGCCGTGTCCCCGGTTAAGTACTTAGCTGATCAAGGACGTCAACGGAGGATCCCAACATGCCAACTTCTCAAGTAAAAGTTTGAAGGGTGAACAAGGGTTGATTAGAAGAAAAGTTTTTCCAAAGAGTTAGGAAAAAGATGGCTTTATGCAAAATAGCCTTGAACTCCACCAGCCAAATATGCATATAGGTTATTAGAGTTATTCCACTAAGTGTCCACAGAGTGTCACTTGCCAGTTCCATTTTATATGATTCTGACCCACCTTGTTGCAACATTTTTCCTATTGTTGGTTATTCCGAGGATGAGTGAGGTTTCGTTTAAGGATTTCAAGTCTGCAACCAACATGTTTCGCCGGTGGCACATGAAGATGATGGAGACTCACTGCTACTTTTATTTCCGCTGCTTTACTCTTGTGTTATGCAATTTGTAACGAATATTTTTCCTAAGTACTGGATCCGCGTGTAATAATTGATACTTTGTTGTGATATTCATCTTAAACTGTGTGTGCAAATGAATCGATCCAGGGGTTTACACTATACACAGGGATCTTGCCAATTTTTAAGTGCAGTCCGCTACAGCATGCTACTCTCGTTGTCTGTCTATGGGTTGTGTGTTGGGCTACCGTCGTGTAGTCCCAAGACCTTATCTCTGTGTCTCTTGTGTTGTATGGTTGTTGTATGAACTCGGTGTCGTTGTGGCTTTATTAATTTAAAGTTGGGCTCAGCTTGAGCCTTTGGCTAAAAAGTTTGTTAGTGGACATTAAAGTAGCTAGATGGAGTATGACAGGAGGATTTTTCATGCAACAAATGAGATACAAAACACTAAATAAAATCTACTCATCAACTATCCATGGAAACGGTGTAGACAATTTCTATTCGAGCTCTAGGGTAGCTTTCTCTGTTGGCCGACGTTGTGGCTCCCTTCAAAACAGGGCAAAAGGGAAGAGTGTTCTCTTGTGAGTCGGAGATGAATCTTGACATTGCTTATACCATTTGGAGTACACGAGGGAAGAGGCATTCCTCTCATCTCAAGTGTTTCTTCGTTTTGATCAATTTGGGCTTCGACGAAGCTAGATGTGTTGTATGGATTTTCTTTTTTTGATTGTTTGTATCGATGTTTTGTAAGGTGATTCTTGACCATCTCGTATCTTGTAGCCGTCCCGATCTTTATTAATTTAAAACCGTACACACGCCATTTGGTGGATTAGTGCTAAATTCTTTGGACGTGTATAGTTGGCGCACGCTACAGAAGAACAGTTGTCGCATGTCGCCTGCCGCCGCACGACCAGGGGCAGAGGCAGGAAATAAGCCCAGGAAGGGCCAAACATGGTAATTATCCATTAAGGGGGGCAAGTGGCCAACCATGGTATTTTTTCTCTAAAAATCCTTTCTAGCTCCCAAGCTTGCCATAGGGGGGACAAGGGACCTGATGGTCCCTCCCTAGCTCCGCCATTGCGCACAACTCTATTCCCCTGACGCCTCGGTACCCACTACGCCCCCTGACACACAGACACACACCACAACCTTCTCTTCTCCTTGCGCCGGTGAACTAGCCCCGGCCGTAAGACCCGACTCCCCAAGCCCAATACTAAGTGTGTTGCTCACCCCGTGATCAGGTGCGGCGTCGGCATCCCATGCTTCGGTTCGGCCGGTGGGTGGTGGAAGAGAAGTTATAGCATCTCCATCGGCGCTCCTAATAGATCATCCGGCAAGTGTGTCAGACACATGCTATTGGGAGCGCTGGCACACATTGCCACGCTAGTAGGAGCGCCTCCCCCTACCAACCGCTCCCAATAAATTTTAAACCAGTTTTTTCTCAAATAGAAAACAATTCAATATAAAATATCCAGAAAAAAATCGTATTACATAATTTTTCACACATAAAATTGTTTCATGATAATAATTAAAATAACTCATACAATAATTCAGATTAAACTAAATCACACACTCAATTAGGAGCGTTGGCTGCATGTCTTTTGAGTGCCTACAAATGGGCAACTAGGTCATTTTACAGTTGCTCATGAGTTTCTTCCTCTCGGATTTTGGCGTTTATTGTGAGGAAAGTGACAAACTCTCCAGCCACTTCATGATCAACATGGGCAAGAGGGCCCTGATGGTTGTACGGGTGCTCATCGTGCAGTGGAGGAGCAACGCATTCACTCTCGATGATCATGTTGTGCATGATAACACAAGTCATCATCATCTCCCACATCTGCTTTTTCGACCAGTTTAGAGCAGGGTACCTGACAATGGCAAAGCGAGTTTGGAGCACACAAATTCCCGCTCGACATCCTTCTTGGCACCCTCCTGTTCTGCTGTAAAATGAGATTGGTTAAAGGATTGGAGATGGTCTTGACAAAGGTAGACCATCTTGGATAGTTGCCATCTGCTAGATAGTACCCCTTGTTAAACGCATGGCCATTGATCTCACAGTTGCATGGTGGAGCATGGCCTTCGGCAAGTCGGTTAAAAACCTGTGAGCATTGTAGCATGTTGATGCCATTGTGAGCTCCAACCATACCAAAGAAAGCTTGCAGATCAACAAATCCTTATCTGCCACAACTTCTAGTAGAACACTGCACTCTGCAACATGCCCTTTGTAAATTTCTTGCCAGTGAATGGACAATTCTTGCATGCCCAATGCATGCAATCGATGCATAGCATCACAGGAAATTCTCTAATCACGTTTTGTGCCATGAGCCTAGCAGTGTCAGGTTCATTTGGTTGTCTCAAATAAATTGGCACAAACACTGCCCTGCAAAACTAATAGATGGTCTTGAACTCTTGATGCATGTGGACTCAGCCATGCAGAGGTAATCGTCCACTGTATCTTCAGGAGCTCCATATGCAAGACATCTCAAGGCAGCGGTGCATTTTTTAATAGAAGAGAAACCAACCAGTCCGACGCAATCTTTCTTGAGTTTGAAGTAGTCATCATACTCCTGCAGACCCCACACAATTCGCATGAATAGCCCCTCATTCATCCTAAACCGCCGCTGAAATTCCTTCGTCCCCTGTGTGGCATCATGGGTGAAGTAGTCTTGATACAGCGTATATAACCCTCCATCCGTTTGTGATCTTTGTTCTTCCTCTTCTCCGGCTTCGTACCTCCAATCCGAGGAGTGGCATTGATCTCGGCTAGCAAACCAACAAGGCAAGTGATGATCACCAAGTGCTCATCAAGCTCAGCGGTTGCGGTGGCATGGGCGGTGAGCAATGCGCCAGCCATCTCCAACTCGTCGTCGCTATCCATCTATTCGATTAGCTAGGTTAAACAATCACTATGTAATTTTAAAACAAACCAAAAAATCTAGAAAAAGAATGACCTTGGCAATGCGACGAACACCTTGCGGACGAGGTGATCCTGGTAGGCGGCAGCGGCGTAGAGGGCGGCCAATCTTTTGGCCGGAATGAGAAGAGAAGACGACGAGAGAGATGGGGAGAGCGGGGATGGCTGCGCGAGCGTAGCGCGGGGTGGAGCAGCGCCGAAAGGCGGCGATTTGGTAGCCACCGTGTGGTAGTTCAGCATGGAAGAGACGGTGGGGAAGAAAAAAAATGGTTGGGTCGCTACCGTGTGGTGTCCGCCCGTTAGTATCGCGGTTGCCGACGCCCCCGGTTGCCTCCCTATATATGGGGCGCGAAGCGGAGTTGTCGGACGCTATTTTGGTCCGGCAACTTTGCCGCTATTGAGATGACCGGTAGGGCGCGTGGCGCGCCTAATTGGGAGCAATATTGACGCGTCGGAGATGCTCTTCGAGGAGGAAGAGAGAAGTCAGAGGAAGAGAGAAGTCAGAGGAGGAAGACGAAATCCTGCCCGTTCGCGAGGGATCGCACGGCTGGGCTCGTTCTCTCTAAAAAATGCGTAATAAAAAAAGACTTGCTCGATCGAAGACAGGTATGCTCCTCTCTCATCACCTCTTGTTCCCAAATTCCGATAGATTGATCCTCCGCGGAATCCCCTCGCTTCCTGCGGGCTGCCCTATTCCGCGCTACAATCCATCTGTCTTGCCCCTCTTTCCTGCAGAGCATGGAGGACGAGCGGGCTACCGGGCTGCGGAGGCCAGAGGACCACCGCGGCGCCTGGGACGCACTCAGTCCGCCGCCGTCCTACCAGTCCCAGATGGAGATCCTTCCTTCCTCAGGTGGATTCCGTTCCATAAGTTTCTCTTGTTCTTCCGTACTAGTCAACACGGCACAACAACAAAAATTGCTTAATTGTGTCATTCTTGATTTTACCCCTCTGAATTCAGCCACTGCGTGCAAATTAATCTGTGAAACCCGCTTGTTCTCCACGGCCTGAGGCAATAACAATCTTATGAATGTTGCCTAGGGGCTTCGGTTGTTGTATGCTACATGTTTTTACATGTAAAAATATGAATGTTCAACGTCTAGAAATGGTTGCTTAAGTTGTTACTTTAAGGACAAACAAAAAATTAATGGATTTTCCAAAATGTACCCAAACCATAGGTGGCTAGGAGAGAAGAAAAATGGTGTATTATTGTGAAACCTGTACAGTCTTTTGTTTCGTCAATTTATTTTTTACTTCAGGTGGGGTTTTGCCCCACCGCTGACTGCTATAAAAAATGATGAATTTCTTCATGCTGAATGAGATTCTGTACAATTATAACAGTATTCCAGAATACCTGTAAAATCATTACAATAGTGAATGAGCTTACATCAGTAATACGCTGACCCTTAGGCCTTAGCAATCTCAGGCTAAAGTGGCCTTTATAACGATGTGGTAGGCCAAAACAATTGGATGACCTTCTTGCTTTGAAGTTTGGACATGTGAGCGACTGAAGGTAAGAGTAACCGCACATGGAAAGGAATACCTCTGTTTGGAATGAGACCTTTCCTCCGCAAATCTCTGTTCCAGCATTACTCGAAACTTGGGTTAAATGAACGTTAGATATCCTTCAGTTTTTAGTCACTATACAACTATGCAATTGCAACGTAGTTCTCCTGACAACTGAGTTCGGCTGAAATAAATCAAATTGAGTTGTCTTTTTCCACCGAATTCCGGAGTGGGTCTTATGTTCGGAAGGTTTACCCAAACTAGGCACCTTGACCTTAAGGACACAAACAATTTAGATTTTGGAGGGCCTTTGACCTTGAATCTGAAAGTTGGCTGATAGGTGAGGTGCTCAGTAATATATTACCCCTTATCGGAAATATGTGAGGTGTTCTAAACCGGGTTAATGTCAGAGGTGATATGGCTTCAGGTTTTATTGTTTCTTGCCCGTTTCACTATATGATACATCTGCCCTTGACTTTGATACTCCACCTAAGAGTATGTAGTCCACTGAGAAAACAAAACGATGTATCGTCATTGCAACACTTCCACTTTGAAATCCTGTTTAATTAATTTAAATATATGAAAATTTTGTAGTATGTTATCTATACTGACGATATGAAGTTTCTTGGCTTTAGTGTTTTCTTGGTATGTGTGTATGATGGGCCGGCATCACATAGTGAACCATGTGGATAGTAATCAGCAGTTTAGCACAAGGGATGCTATACTTTTAGCCTTGTGTGCTGTTTGTAATACGTTGCCATCATTGGAGAAGTATATAGCGTAACTGGTACAGAGTGATGGACGGTTAGTCGTCCAGCAACAAGTTAACCTAAGCCAGGGTGGATGGCTTCCCTGGATAGCCGGTTTGTCCTGGACATTACAGGCCTGGTTCTTAAAATAAGTATTTATTTGCTTTATCCTATGATAATCACACCCTACGTCCCTACCACGAAGTGTTATGGCCGCTAATCATGGACCAATTTGCTTACATGTTCTGTTCTTGCTCAGCGTTGACCTTAACACCCTTTAATTTGGAGGTGTACGGTAATTAAGCTGGCTATGTGGTGGTTGCAGTGCCGTTGGGTGAATAGATAATTTACGTGTCAGTTGATCAGGATTTGCTTATTATCATATTGGCTGCATGACTCTCATTGAAGGCTACTTATATGTAAACTAGTCCTACTTCCCTGGAACATGTATTTTTGTCATAGGCACGTCTCCCCGGTGCATATATATGGACAGCTTGTGGCATGTCCGCGCACGTTGTCTGGAACTAGCAATCAACACGGATAGCAATGGCGGCCTCGCTGTGGTTGTTCCTGCTCTGCCTCACCGGCGGCGTACTTGTTCATGGCCAGGGCATGCCCGACACCACCGGTACTGAGCTTTACCATCTGTGTACATTGTTATTTAACTCCCCGGTAGACTTGCATGGACATGCATTATGTGTACGGTTTGGGTATGCAGGCTTCATCAGCATCGACTGCGGCCTCCCGGAGCAGAGCAGCTATGTTGACGCCTCGTCCAAGTTGCCCTACAGCTCAGATGATGGATTCATCGAAGACGGCTCCAACTACAACGTTTCTGCAGAGTATACCGACCATGCCTACTCCAGACTTTACCCGCAGGTTCTGAACCTTCGCAGCTTCCCCGGTCCGCCCGGGCGGCGCGGCTGCTATACCCTGTCGACCTTCGTGGCGGGGACGTCGAAGTACGTGATCCGGGCCACCTTCATGTATGGCAACTACGACGGGCTCAACAAGCCCCCAGTCTTTGACCTCTACCTCGGCGTCAACTTCTGGAAGACTGTGAACATCTCCAAGCCGGACATGCTGGACGTCGGCGAGGTCATTGCCTATATCCCGACCGACTCAGTGCAGGTTTGCCTGGTGAACACTGGCTCAGGGACGCCGTTCATCTCGTCCCTGGAGCTGAGGCCTCTCAAGGATACGCTGTATCCGCTGGCGAACTCGACTCAGGGGCTGTCCCTCATCGGCAGGTACAACTTCGGCGGTGGAGATTACGTGATTAGGTGAGTAAGTAGTGAGCATTCATCATGTTTCGGACCATGTATTGTTTTTTTACGCCGAGATTAATTGTTACTCCGTAGGTACCCGAACGATACATACGACCGTGTATGGGCCCCATGGACCAACCCGGAGTGGATTACCATCTCGACAACTTTGAACGTCGACATGCCGGTGGAGGATGGTCGCAAACCCAACTACGATGTACCGTCTGTCGTGATGCAGACTGCCGTCACGCCGCGCAACACCACTAGGAACCTCATCTGGTTCCCCTGGGAGGCCCAACAGAATCACGTCTATCCCAAGCCTGGGTACGTATATTATATACTGGATTATCAAAACTGTGCAGTACAACCAATATAGTATACATGATTTTTTGTCATGCAAAATGCTTTCATAAAAGGTTTTTTACAACATATATATCATGACTTCAAATTTCAGTCCAAATCTTGCATTGGGGACTGAAAAATCATACAAGAAAATAATTTATACCCAGATTAATACTACTTGTCTAACAAGTTGCACGTACCCAATGATGTTTGTAGGCTACTCCCTGTTTTGTATTTCGCCGAGGTAGAAATAGTGGACAGCGAGCATGAGCGGATGTTCTTCATCAGCGTTGAACGTAACTCCACGTGGATGCTCCTAGGAAGGTTTGACTACCTCGTCACCGACGTCCAGTACAGGGATGCACCCTTCCCATTTGTCAGCCCTGAGGACAACTACATCATGTTAAAAGCTGCCAACGCTACAAAACTGCGGTCGGTTATCGACATCAATGGTACAGTACTGCCACCGTTCATCAACGCCGCCGAGCTTTTCTCCCCCATTTCCACAGCCGATGTCGGTACTGAAGCTCAAGATGGTAAATATAAAATCATACTCATATTATAAATAGTAAAATTTAGACCTTAATTTAATTTAGAAAAGCAACTGATCGATTTAAATCATACTCATATGATCTTTGTTCCACACCTTAATTGATAACAGAAGTTTTCCGATATCGAGTGGAGATTTTTTGGCTCCCAAGCTCCAGTGTTCCCTCCAATTAAAAAATTCGAAAATCGTATTTATGAGTTTCAAAAAAAAAAAAAAACCGGATGTAGCCAATAGTATATCCCACAAACGTGGAAAATATTAACTTCCAATACTTTGTATTCTGAGCTACACAAAAATGTGGATCTGATGCATATTTTCATATCTCTAAATTTTATCAGATTTTTTTATTTTTGTTTAGCCCATAATACAACGTATTTGAATTTGATATTTTGCACGTTTGTGGGATAACCATTTGCTACATCTAAAGTTTTTTTAGAATTTTTTGAAACTCATAAATATGATTTTCGAATTTTTTAAAATGGAGGGAGCACCGGAGCTTGGGAGCCAAACTCATTTTCCGATATAAACCGCCAATTAATGACTAGAATTTTCTTGATATACATACATTCACATGTGCTGAGAACTGCGCTATTTTTCCTTGTGTTACTGACAAAAATAGTATCTGCCATCACTGCAATCAAGACTAAGTATGAGATGAAGAAGAACTGGGTGGGTGACCCGTGCGCCCCAAAGACTCTTGTGTGGGACGGGTTGAACTGTAGCTATCCCATTTCCAGACCTAACAGAATCACAAGTGTGTAAGTTCAAATTCTGGTAGGCGATACAGATCGGTCTACCTATATTGAGAGCATATAATAGTGCTGTCTGAACTCTGAACCACTGTGCGTTTCTACAGAAACATGTCATTTGGCGGTTTGAGTGGTGATATATCATCTTATTTCGCCAATCTCAAAGCTATCCAGTACCTGTGAGTATCATGTTTAAATCATTTTCACAATGAATTTTGTTAGTCCAGTTCTCACATATTACATATGCTATTATTTGTGTTAGGGATTTGTCACATAATAAATTGACTGGATCAATTCCTGATGGTCTTTCACAACTACCTTCTCTCAAACTACTGTAAGTAGTTCCGAACTATTTTATCTTTGATATCTAATATTTTTTGTTACAGAAAAATAGTAAGAGTAATACCTGGCTACTGTTCACTTATACGTTTGACTGTACCAAAATAATCCCTTCTATTTTTTAACCAAACTGGTAGCTCCCAAGATTATATGTGTGCCTTTCATGTCAGTGTCTGCTTTTTTTTGTCTATACTTAAGACGCTCTTCTTTTGACATTAACACTGTTTGGTCCCTTCAGAGATTTGACAGGCAACGATCTTAATGGAGTAATTCCGTTCGGCCTGCAGATACGAATTCAAGATGGCAACCTAACGTTAAGGTTAATCCATCATATATGTCTATGTTGCCATATAGTTTTCGAAAACATTGATGCTAATCATTTCTTCTTTCTGACAGATATGACCACAATCCAAACCTTTGTAGCAACAGCAGTTCTTGCCAGCCTATGAAAAGGAACCAAAACTCCGCGTATATTTATATGCTAATAGTTGCCGCTGTGGTGGTAGGAGGACTGGTGGTACTATTGCTTTTCGTAATGAGAGGAAAACGAGGTGAGACTGAGAGAGACTTAGGCATTAACACACAATTGGTTTACCTATGAGCATCTGTAACCCTAGGCATTGGTGATGATGTCCTGATGGGTAATACTCGTGTCGTTCTTAATTTCCTTATGAAGGACCGGCTAATCAACAGAATGAGGAGAGTGACGTGCAATCGCGCAATCGTCGGTTCACATACACTGAATTGAAGGTTATAACGTCCAACTTCCAGCGAGTGCTCGGCGAAGGAGGGTTCGGCCCTGTCTTTGACGGCTTCTTGGAGGATGGTACTCAGGTGGCAGTTAAATTGAGGTCTCAATCTTCCAATCAGGGTGTCAGAGAGTTCTTGACAGAGGTAAATGCTTCATCAAGTATAATCAGTCACCTCGATTTGCAGCTAAACTTGGGAATTAATTTGTTTCCTTCTAGCTCAGGCCCAGAACTTAACAGGGATTCATCACAGGAATCTAGTGACCTTGATTGGTTATTGCAACGATGGCGAGTACATGGCCCTTGTCTATGAGCATATGTCAAAAGGAAATCTCGAAGATAAACTCAGAGGTATGGTGTTACTGCTGCCATTCATCGCTCGGAGCATTTGGAATCTCCATTTTCAAGTTCCGAAATGCTAACACCTGACCATGTTCTGCAGGAAGGGATAACAGTGATGGATGTTTAACCTGGAAACAAAGGCTGCATATTGCACTGGAGTCTGCGCAAGGTATATGCTGTTTTAAATACAAGTGTCGAACGTACGTAAGAATGATATCTGCACGTGTGGTATGGTCAACGTAAATGATATGATATGATGTGCATGCAGGACTCGAGTATCTGCACAAGGCGTGTAGCCCGCCTTTCATACATCGGGATGTGAAGACGTCAAACATCCTACTGGATGCAAGTCTGAAGGCTAAAGTTGCTGATTTTGGTTTGATGAAGGCCTTCAATCGCGATGGTGATACCCATGTTTCCACAGCCAGGGTGGTTGGCACACCTGGCTACCTTGCCCCTGAGTATGTCTCGTTGCTAGCTTCCTCATTTGTTGAGATAAAGATCACTTTAAAGATGCGACCAAACAATCGTAATACAAATGCATGACATAAGTACATACCCCTGCAGGTATGCAACAGCAATGGAGCTCACTGAAAAGAGCGATGTGTACAGCTTTGGCGTTGTGCTGCTGGAGGTGATCACGGGGCAGCCTCCGTTCGTGCAAATCCCACAGGAGCAGCCCAGTCATATCATCAAGTGGGTGAAGCAGCGTCTTTCGTCTGGTGATATCGAGGGCGTGGTGGACGCTCGCATGCAAGGCGAGTACAACGTCAATGGCGTGTGGAAGGTCGCAGACCTCGCGCTGGAGTGCACGGCGCGAGATCCCGAGCAGCGGCCCACGATGACCCGCGTGATGGCGCAGTTGCTGGAGTATCTTGAGCTCGAGGATAGCCGCAGCAGCTTCTACACCGGTTGCAACAGCCTTCCCAGGTCAAGTTCTACTGTGTACGCCACCGACCATAGCAGTATGGGTGCTAATTCTAGCAGGGCGTCAATGGTGACCAGTGGTCCTGCTGCGCGATGAAGACTCTGTTACCCATCGTAGACCCATGCCTTTGTGTGTATCTCTTCGATTTCTAGCTTGTGCAATAACTGTGTTTCAAAGTTTTGATTATGTGATGCTTTTGCATTGAGGGATTTACTATGGAATGTTTAGATGCTTATGTGATGCTTTTGCATTGAGGGATTCATTATGAAATGTTTAGATTCTTATCTGAGTTGTAGCATGTAGTTTTTTTTTTTTTTTTGCATTTGTTGTCGTTGCTCGACAACGTTAACATGGTTATTTTTCTAGCTTTCAATGCAAAGCTGCATCGTTTTGCGATCTTTTCTTATCCTGATGATGTTGACATACTGGATCCCTGGCGAGCCATCTCTGCTATGGGGTTCATTCAGGCGGTCACCGGTAAGAACATATTGAAGCTCATCGGCGATACAAATCGTACGTGATGTGTGTTCATGTTACTGAAGTAATTGTTTTGTCTTGTAGTCTGAAGAAATATGTACCGAGCTGAGAGGTCTAGAAGTAAACTAGGTTAAGGAATCGAGCACTTTGATGCCAATCATCTGAAAGCATTGTGTTGTGATGCTCTTTGCAGGTTGATACTGGATCTGTGGATGTGATTGCTTTCAGGTAACTAGTTACTCCATGTGGATCAGTTAACCTCAAGCTGCGTTGTATGAATTTTGTCTCACTACTCATACCAATAGCATTCACAATTACACTTGACAGGCTTAGACCCGTGTCGAACCCGATCAAGATTTGACAGACGGTGACAGTTGCGCGTTGCACAAGGCCAGGCTGGTAAACGTGTGGAGGAAAGGCAAGACAAACGTGTGTCAAAGAAACTTAATTTGCCTTTGTATATACGTGTACAGAGTGAAATTAATTAGACAAACATAGATGAGTTATCTAGCTCTGTTTGGACCGATTTGACAGACGTTGGCAGTTGCACGCGAATGCATCGCAAGTTGGCAAATCTAACGGATATGATTTGCTTCCCTCTTACTGCTATGTTGTGCGATGCTAGTTGCTAGGCGTGGGCCGGTGCCCGGCGGGGATTCAACGTACTAGAGGCTGGGGCGCCCCTCGGGGCGCCTCCTGGCCGTACGGTAGCGTCCCAATAATTTCAGTTGTATAGTCAGAGTATGCATATATAGGGCATAGTTTTAATAGCATGAAGTAAATGACTATGGACTGAATGTAACAGATAATGAATGGGAGTTTACACAATTATCTTGATTAGGTGCTGGTGTAGCTACAAATAAAAGATCAATGTATGAAGTAAAATACACCCATAAAAAATCTGTTCTCTTGGAAATGTCGGACAAAATAATAAATTTGACCAGTAATATTTTTTTTGCAAAATCTTGCCGTTGCCATGGAGTTTATGCCATATTCAACTCACTATTGTATATATAGACATGCGCCTCCATAGATACACTTTCACCTATGCATTCGGTTGCTTCCCTGCTTCCCATTTTTCTATAACCATCAAACGCCTTGGGGAGACCAATCTAACCTCTTGGATAAACCGGGACTGCATCCAATGTCCTTTTCCTCATGCCATTCCAGGTCTTGATGTTGTCCTTCCTGCTGAGCAAAACAGAAGGCGCAGATCATTTTCCAGGAAAAGTAACCATAAGCAAAACAGAAAAATTCTAACAAAGTTTACTTCTTTAGCACCCAATCAAACACTCAACTTTGAACACACCAATTCATGACCAAGTCCACTGACCTGTTCACCATATCTGGAAATAGGAAGGTTGGAAACTAAGAACATTGAGCTCCAAAAACCCAAAGTCCATTGACTGGATATCCACAGAAGGTGTGTCATCCATCTAAAATACTTGCCATCAACAAAGATAGAGTACTGCGTGTTGATGTTGCATTGTCCTTGTAATACCAAATAGAGAACAATGTTACTTCGGAAGCCAAGAACACAGAAACTATAGGAGTCCATTTAGAAAGCTAAATAGGCAAGCAAGCCAGATATCGACACAACATCACCACCACAGTTCTAATTTTTAGAACAGGGTACAATATGTCTTCATAGATATGTATGCTCATAACTGCTATACACAACGGCTTGAACTAACCCCTAAGGTTGATAATCTAAATTGTGTTGCTGCACATATATACACTACCAAACATTTATTTAACTACCTTTGTATCTAACCTCTCTCAATTTCTCACATGAACATCAAAAAATGATATAACCCATGTTTAATGATTACTCCAGAAATCTCCATTAGCTTGTGTGCGTGTAAAATATTTATACCCAGTACAAAATCTGAGACTGGAAGGAACAAAAGTTCCTTCAAACCAAGCTAAGCTAACTGAAGCTACATTTATATACACTGTTCTCTCTAAACAATACATTACGTGCGAATCCAAATTGTCTTGCTGCACATAAGATAGCTGAGTTGGAGCATCATCGTCACAAAAAACACATTAATATGAAAGGATAATTTACTTCATAACTGAAAGTAATGTGTCACCAGACATTCTTTGTTAATCGATCCGTTGCAACTTGTTATTCGTGAATAGATTGGACATATAAGGGGACAGAACACTTCAGCTTCATTGCTTCTTGAATACTATCACTGACTACAAGAATACAACAAGACTATACGGAGGAATCACATGCACAGATGCAAATATTGAAGTCAGTAGCACAGAAAGTGAATAAAACAATCAAAAAGCATTGCGGAAAGCCAGAAACTTACATAATTTAGAAGCTTGACAACCTGGATTCTCTACCACCTACAAAAAGCACAATATTTCCAATGGGTCACAGAGAAAGGCTAAAAATAATTAGAACATGTATTAGAAATCACTCCCAAAAGAACCGAAACAATGGCATGTGCATTACCGTCAAACATGACGCTAGGTTGCCTTGAGCCTAAAGTAACTTGTCAGAAGTTGAGCGTGTGCCTCTCAACACATTCAGAAAACGGCCTGCACATAAGATAGCCGAGTTTGAGCATTATCGTCAACAAAAACACAGCAATACGAAAGGATAATTTACTTCATAACTGGAATTAATATGTGTACAAAATATTCTTTGTTAATTGACAAAAATATTCTTTTCATCGCAACTTGTTATCTGTTAACATATTGTACATATAAGAGGACACAAACACTTCAGCTTCATTGCTTCTGAATACTATCCCTGATTACAAGAATACAACAAGACTGTATGGAGGAATCACATGAACAGATGCAAATATTGAGACCAGCAGCACAAAAGGTCAATAAAACACTCGAAAAGCATTGCAGAAAGCCAGAAACTTACATAATTCAGAAGTTTGACAACCTGGATTCTCCACCACCTACAAAAAAGCACAATATTTCCAATCGGTAAATGAGAAAGGCTAAAAATAATCAGCACATGTCTTAGAAACTACTCCCCAAACTACTGAAACAAGGGCATGTTCATTACGGTCAAACATGACGATCTAGTCAATCTGGTCCGACATTCCGTCAAACTTCCGATGTGCATCATTCAGGACATGCCGCTTACACTGAAAGTAGAATCAAGGAGAAAAATTCAGAATATGAAAAGAGACATGGTAGATGTAGTTCTTTTTGCATGCCAATATATTCAGAAAAGAGCAGCTGAGTTCCAAGCAGCAAGAATTAAATTCGTCTACCACTAAATCATGAGCAACTGACAACGATAGTCAGGTGCACCATGGTATGATACAGCTGCATAGGTAGCTGCACAGCTAACATATGAGCCCAGAACGCATGATCCAGAAGGGAGACAGCCAGAAGCACAACAGGCTGGCTGGATCAAAAGGCTACCTTTTAAAAACTCCATGTAGTGATTGGAGAAAAGACTCTTGGAAGCAGATCGTAGGAAAAGGATAACGCCCTGATTTAGCCCATCTAGATCCCTCTCGACCAAGAAACGACGAGGCCGGAGGAACAAGACGAACCTCCCCACGCTCCCTCTCGACCTGAGGAAAAACAAAAGAAGGACGAACTGTCAGGCAGAAAACGGAGGCATGTGCACGCAACGTCGAACAAGCAGATGAAAAGAAGAAGCATACCTCACGAACGGCTCACGAACCAGCTAGCACCGGGCGATGAACACCGGACTGCACAGGAATCCCCAAATTAGGATACAGGGAACTAAGCAAGGGAGGGGAAAAATGAAGTCACACAAAAAATTAAGCCACAGACCTCAACCAAATCCCTCCATTGCAGAGCAAACTCCGGAGGGCTGAAGATCGGCCGACGGCAGGGCGAAAGATCTCACTCTTCAGTGGGCTCAAGCGGAGGAGTTCTTGAGGAAAACGAGGCGAAAAGGAGAGTCTGGGCGTGGGAGAGAGAAAGGGCCTATAAAGGCTCGGTAGGGAGGCTGCAGCTCGCCGGACTCGGGTGGTGATATCCGTGCGAGCACCGCCATAGCTGCTCCCTTCCGAGACCGACGAGCTCGACGCCACACGGCTCTCCACGCAGCCCTCTTTGCTCCACCTCCGCCATGTCCCCCATCTACCGCCCCCTCATGCGCAGGCGAAGAGGCCGGAGAGGCGGAGGGCGGTGGCAGCAAGAAAGGGGGATGAGGCCGAGCTCGGCCGGCGTCGGTGTGCCGCTTTCCAATCGGGCCCGGTGTGTGGTGGAGGTCGCAGTGGCCACCGCTCGCCGTTCTCCGCCTCCGGCTTCCCGCTCCGCTCGTCGAGATAGAGTGGCCCATGGTGGTGGCGGCGGGGTGGGGAGTGGATGAACCCTAGCTTCTGGCCATGGAGAAGCGCGAGGGGAAAGGAGAGAAGAGAAAAGGGGCTACTTCCCAGATCGAACGGATGGGGATGGCATTTTCCGGGCTCGCTACGCGACGCGGCAGCGCTGTTGTCTTTTTCCTCCTTGCCCGCACGTCGCTCGCCACGTGGATAGCCCCCCTGGGCGCCCAAGGGGTGCGCTCTTGCTTGTTCTCAATTCCCGGATGGTTTGCTGTTCAGCTATCTATTTTCTCATTTAGCAGAATAAACCCCGGAAATCCATTTTAAGTTATAGGTCTAGATGATCCTATGATCCTATTATGAAAAAAAACATATTTCGCAATGCCCAAAAATTCCAAAAAAAAATCGGATGAACATACAAACATTTTATGTAGGCACACAATTTTTTGTTAAAAAAAAGACATTTTATGTGAACTGTGTAAAAAAGACAAAAACATGCCTAGTAAAAAGTTTTTTTTGAGCACCAAATTTGTCTTGTTTTATACAGAACACAAAAAACATTATTTTTTTCGTGAAACTTTGTGTGCCAACATGAAATGTTAAGAGGTACCCCCGAAATTTTATTTCAGTATTTTTTGACATTTTAAATATTTTTTAAAATTTTCTTTTCATAATGAGACTAGATGCTCCTATGAGCCAAAACGCTGTGTCCAACCCCGGAAATCCATTTTGAGTTGTAGGTCTGAGCTGAGCTAACAGTGCACAAGAATTAACACTTCCGACGCAGTGGCGGAACTAGAATTTTACTGTAAGGTATGCCGCACCAAAATTCTCGTCCGAACTTCTCAACGTGACAATCAACACATCTCTCTTGGGCTGCAGTACACATGCCTATATACTTGCAACCATTTAAATATGCGTTGCAAAAATTAATTTTAGATACTTATTTGTTGCGGACAACATATGTTTTCTTGTAAATAACCATAGGATGTGTTGCAATGTACACGTTGCAAATTTTTTCCATTGCAACAATATTATAGCTACATAAAAATTATAGATGTTACCTTTTTAAGAAGAAACAACAACCAACGGTTGCTTTATATTGGTAAGCTAGAGGCTAACCAAAAAAAAGTTGCACATTTTTATGTACTCTGTTGCGGTTAACCACTTGGAAATTGTATATAATATAATAATTTAGGTGAGTTGTATTTTGTTGTTTCCCGCTAAAATCATGTATCTCTCTCCATTGTTAGAGATGATCAAAGCGAAGTTTCCATCACCTCCGTTGTAACGTTTAAATTTTCAGTGGACAGCTAGTTATGAAAAAACTATTTACAACAATTTTATTGTGGTTCCCTATTTTTTTTTTAGCAAGTTGAACTTCTGTCTCTGGCCCAAAACGTCGGACAAGCAAGCTTCCATCACTCGGTGTAACATTTATAATTTTCGATAACCAACTACTTATAGGACAAATAGTAAGGGTACCTCATCGGTGATTAGGCTCACGGCTTGGTGGATTTGGAAGCATCGCAACGCGTTCATCTTCGGCAACATCCGACCCTCAGTAGGTACCCTGGTGGACATCATCAAAGGTCGAAGCTAGAGATTGGGCGAGCGCGGGAGCCAAGGGGCTTAGCCATCTGCTCTCTTAGACTAAGCCGGGTTGTCTTGCATGGTGTGGAGTCGCCCTCTGGGGCTTGTACATAAAACTCTTCTTCCTATCAATGCAGTATTTTGCATTTTCGCGAAAAAAATTAAAAAAAAAAATCGGACAACTATGAAAATTAATATCATTTCCGCACCTTGAAATGTGGCCAAGTTTAGTTATTGGCCCTAACACTAGAATCGCTGAATCGGAAAGACTTGACACTTAACATTTCAATACCGTATCGAATCCATCCCACACTACCTTCACTATATCTTCGATCTGATTAATCAGAATAATTTCAACCAAGTTTAATAGTTCACCACTCAAATCTTGACGATCACTCATATAATTTCACTAGCTTAGTACATGAAAGGATTCATATTATATTCTAGATATAGTGGAGCACTACTCCACTACAACCAACAACGATAGATCAAAGATGGCGGGAGGCTAGCACGACCGGGTACTTGGGCGGGCAGGTGGGTCATCACTCGAACAGCAAGCAGGCGTCTAGAGTCTAGACGACGGTCACGCCTGCGATCGACCTCAGACGCAATGTTAGACATGTGGCACTTTTTTAATGCCACGTTTAACAGCGGGAACCGCAACGTCCTCCGTGGTGATCCCCATCACGACGTTGATATCACATCTCACGCTGAAAGCGTCATCCTTCAGGTAACGTGGATTCTGCAGTTCTGCTTTACTGATGCGGTAGCAGGAACCTGCGTCAACTCGCTTTGCGGAGAAGGTCGAGCATGTCCTGGAGCAGACTGGCACTGGTTGGCCTTCTTGGTCGAGCAAGCTGATCTTGAACTCTGCTCTTACTTCACCTTCTTCGCTGGGATCAAGACAGAGTACGATGGCCATACAGTTGCTGCCGTGGTGTGAGTTGTTGTAACCGTCAGGATAGTATCGCAGGCACCAGCGATGGCCTCCGACTTCGAACGACCTCGACGTGATGAAACTGCAGGCGCCGAGCCCCACGGTGCGGGAGTAGCCGTGGGTGCGACGATGGCCGACGCGGACATCGACGGCGTCACGGCCACGCCGCCGCTGGCACGGAGGGAAGACGCCGACGGCTTGGACATCAAGTACTGAGTTAATGGGACTATGGGAGATGAGAGAGTTCAAACTTCAGAGTGCGGCAGGCTGGTGTATGAGGTCGCGAGGTTCTTATGTGCGGTGAAGGCCGCTGCTGCATTTACTCGGTGACGCGCATCGGTCACACGAACAGTCGGTTCGCGTCCGCCCGCGCATTCATGCGGGCATACGAATCGCCGGTGACGAGGCTGAGAAGCCAAAATGGTTCTTTCACGGCGCCTCTTCTGTTTTGGCGCTTCGTTTTGCTCTGGCCGGCGGCTAGCTCTGCCCGAGAGAAAAACGAGACAAAGTTTTTGTTGACCCGCTATTAACAGTTGATTTCCTGCTTGCACATTTGCGAACCTGAACCTCAATTGTATACTCCTGAGTCCTGACTCTCCACTTGAAACAAACTATGTTGATATCAATGAAATATAATTATTAATATAGAAATATAAAAAAAATGTAGTGTTTCCTTTGCCAGCCCGCGTTACGCTTCGTCGCCAGTGCTTCCATTGGTCGTCATGCATCTAGTATTTTTCTTTCACTTCGAGGTGATCCAAATCACCTTGTGCAATCTTTAAATACAACTATATCGCTCAACCACATGGTTAGTCGGTAGTTATGTTGTCACTAATACAAAAACCATTTATGTATGAAAATGCTCTTTCAAGTGTGGCCGTACTTCCAAAAAGGCAGTGTGTGCTTCCAATCGCTTCGCGGATGTATTTCCAAGTGTTGCACATGTGTAATCCAAATGTAGACCGAGTATATTTTCAGGTGCTGCACATGTGTAATTCCATGTGCAACGTGAACATACTTCCATGTGCAGCGCGGGCGTACTTCCAAGTGCAACGCGAGTATGCTTAGACTAGTCACAATGGGGAGTAAATTAGACTAGTAACATGCTCTAAGTTACTACCTCCATAGTGGGGAGTAACATGTGTGTAGTGTCATATTTAATAGGTTAGGGCACCTCCAACGGTGCCCCGCATATGGACAATCGTTGTCCGAAACTGTCCGAACGGACAAAGCAGGCCTCCAACGGCAGCCCGCATGTGGACAATTGTCCAGGGCGGACATATTTTTTGCCCAAACCTGTCCCAAATTTGGTCCAGATTTGGGGCGAGAGCGGACAGAAAATGTTGTCCGGCTGTCCGCTTTGTCCTCCTCCCGTGTCCGGTGTGGCCCAGATGACAGCGAAACAAAACTGTTTCTTCTCCCCTCCCCACCTACCACGCCCTCTCTCCTCTATCTCTCCACACCGCCGTCCCAAGATGGCCGTGGGGCAGCTCGACCGTGGTGCTGCTTGGCCACAGCCCCGCGAGATGGCCGTTGCGCTCGGTGGCGCGCAAAGCCCCGCGAGATGGCCGTGGCGCTCGGCGGCGCAAGCAGCTCCGCGAGATGGCCGTGGCGCTCGGCGGCGCGCACAGCTCCGCGAGATGGTCGTGGTGCTGCTCGGCGGCGCGAGCAGCCCTGCGAGATGGCCGTGGCGCTCGGTGGCGCGCACAGCTCCGCGAGATGGCTGTGGCGCTCGGCGGCGCGCACAGCTTGCATCGGTCGGCGTGTGGCGAGGAAGGCAAGCACGGCGGCTTCCGGCTAGGGAAAGGGTTGCTGCTGCCCACGGCTGATGTTTCCGCCAGGACACGCCGGCGTGGAGTGGCGTCGCGCGGCTCCACGAGGCCGGCGCTCTTCTCCGACTCGCTAGAGCATGCAGCCGAGCTCCCCATCGAGCTGCTCGTGTACTAGTACTGCACCGATCGATTTCAGTTGTGAGTTTGTGACATAGCTAGCTGAAACAGAGCCGTGGTCAACTATGCTACCTAGCTGAAATAAAGAAAATTGGACAGGTGAGGAAAATATGCGGTGGTCCGTTGGGGTCACCTTCAAACCCAAACGGACAAAGTGCTATTTCTTGTCCGCGGTCCATCTCAAACGGACAAAAACTGTCTGATTTTGGTGTCCGTATGCAGAGGATCGTTGGAGGTGCCCTTATACACTCATCTTGCCTTGAAATGTGTGATGTTATGGTAACATAGGTAGTTATCACAACCATCTCTCTCCTCATTAATTACCCGCCACATCAGATTTTTTGCCTATGTGGCACTGATATTACTCCTATGTTACTCCCCATTGTGACTAGTCTTACAAAGGCGCTACGTGTACAGTAACACCCAATTCAAATTACGCTAAAACCAAAGCACTTACAAGTACTTTCGTACTAGTTCTAGAAGTTGATTTGTTTTGTCAAAACTTATCCACATGAGATTTTGTTTTGAAGATTTCAACGCGAGGAAGGCAAGCGAGGAAGACAACTGTGAAAACGGTTTATAATTTGGAGTACAGTTATAAAGATATTTTATATTAATTTACATTTCTCTAAGAAAAACAAAAGTTGTAGTCCTCCGACCCTCCCGTGTTCCTCTCCTCGTCCTCATTCCCACTATGCTTCCCACTGGCGGCCTTTTTTTAGATATAGACCCCTTTGGTGACATTTAATGTTTCAGCGATCAACTATTGAAAAAAAATTGTAAATATTATTTTGGTACCTTAAATTTTGGCCAACTTTAGTTATTGGCCCTAACTCTAGAGTCGGAAAGATTTGACACTTAAACATTCATAGGGATTTGATTGGTAATTTTGAAGTGGTTTGACGTGACAACGTAGCACAATAAATCTAAAAATCACTAAACAAGTTGTGCGAACAATAAATATATTACAAACCTAATACAGTTAATTAACATAAACATATACTAGGAAACATGCCCGTGCGTTGCAACTGGACGGGAAATCAACTGACAGAATAAAACACAAAATCTTTTTCCTTTATAAAACACAAAATCTATTTTATTAGTAGGGATTAACGAAAGAGGTTACATATAATGAAGGGACTAAACGCAAAAAAATGGCGAGACAAATAAAAAACGAAAATGGATTTATTCAATTTTTTCATGGCATTGAAAAGGGCAATATCGATTCTTTGTCAGGTGACGCACATCTATTCACACATACATTTTTTGTTTTTGAGATTGTTCATAGAGTATCTTTGTTTAGTACTACCTATTCGTACATACATCCAGTACATAGATTTGGGCTAGACATCATTTTTGGTTGCACATTCTCGAGAGATGTTTTGGCCTGTATAACTCGTGCTAGCCAACCAGCCGAAAGGAGTCGAGCAGGCCCAGTCCAGCAGCGCTAACTAAATCGCACCTCCACTAAAAAAAACTGAATCGCATCTTCCCGTCGTTGAGCACCACATCGAGCAGGGGAAAGAAATCCAAATGCCCGCCGCAACCCTCCGCCGCCGCAGCCTCCCTTCCCATCCTGTCCACCTCCGCCCTTCCCTTGCCGGCGGTCTCACCTCCCTTCCGTCCCCGCCCGTTGTTGCGTCCCCTCCAGCAACCTTCTTGCCCGACCCAGCTCCCCTCGGCCTCCTCCCTTGTGCCGGCCAGCGAGCCCGGCCTCGCCGTCCTCCTCTCCTACCTCGCTGGCCTCTTTACTCTATCCCTTGCTCTACGCGCCGCCGCTCTGGCTCCACCTCGCTGCCTCCAACCCCGGCGGGCCGAGCCCTCCACCTCTCGCAGCTATGGTCACCGTCTTCTCCATCGCGCCTGACACCGTCGCTTGGCTGCCCGAGCTCCAGCAATCCATCGACGCCCGAGCTGGAAAGTGTTCCATGAACTTTTTGTGTGGAAACTGAAACTTCACATTCCCTTCCTTTGAATCAATGATAGCATCTGTGGTACGAAGAAAAGGTCTTCCAAGAATAATAGGACTAGAGGTTTTATTCCCCATATCCATGATTAGAAAATCCACAGGCACAAAAGTCATATGTAACTCTACCATAACATCACTTACTTTTCCCAAAGCATGTTTAATAGAGTCATCAGCAAGTGCTAGTTCAATAGAGCATTTTTCAAGATTTTTCAATTCAAGCACTTCATATAGTTCTTTAGATAAAACAGAGACACTAGATCCTAGATCAAGTATGGCATGCTGTGTCTCTTTTCCAATAGTTACTAGTACCTTAGGTATCCACATATCCCCAAGCTTAGGTGGTATCATAGCCTCTTGGTTGTACCTAGCAATCTTTTCTTTCAAGACATGATTAGCAATATAAAACCAAAACCTGCTTGGTTAGTGTTGATGGAAGGATCACTTGCAAATTTTTGTAAGATAGATATTAATTCATGCAAGCTACAATTTTCTAAGTCAAGCAAAGGATCCTTGACTTCAATAAGCATTTTAACTTCCTCAATCTTCTTCTCCTTTTTAACCCAAACTTGTTGCCTAGCAGGAACCTCTTTCACATGTTTAAGAGATGAATCTTTTCTCAATGAATCACTAACTCGGACCAATTTTTCCTCAATATTGTTCAGGTAAACATCTTTTTCCAGAAATTCTTTCTCACAAATTCTCAACTTATGCATGACATTAACCAATTCATTGTTTATCTTTGGAATAATGTTTTCAGAATAAGAAACTAGTTGTTCAAAATCTTCCTTACTAGGTAGCTTTTCTAACTTAGTTTCAAATTTATCCTTTGATGAAGCAAGTGCTATTGTGGTGTCTTCTAACTTTTCTTGCTACCCACAAAGCTACCAAAAATCCTTCTAAGTGTCATGGCTGCACAAGGTGGTGTTGACAAGACAAAACTTCCACCTGTAGCCCCATCTAAAGCATTTTGATACCAAGGGTCTATTCCATAATAGAAATAAAGATTTAGCTTTTCATCTTCACAAGGTGTAGGATCTTCATAATGCATCCTATTAATTCTTACCCAAGCATCTTTTAATGTTTCTCCATGATATTGTTTAAAACTAGAAACAGAATTCCCTAGAGAACTCCCTCCTTGTTTGTTTCCAAGCACCATGATAGCAAGTTTTTTTTTTTTTGGTATTTTTGATTTTTTAAGAAAAACTGAAATAAATATGATATGATATGCAATGACACTAACAAAACAAATAAATTGCTTTGTAAGTAAAGATGGATGAGATGGTGCTCACGTAGGTGCAACCTCCCCAAGCTTAGGTGTTAGCACAAGTTGGTGACGTTGACTTTGTTGTGAGATGAATGCGATGATGCACACCCTTGGATTAATCTCTCAGCTACGATTCCCCGGCAACGGCGCCAGAAAACGTCTTGATGATCCCGAAGAGCAAGTCTCGATGCCTGCACAAATAACGGGATTTAGGTTGAGACTCCAAGTGCAGAGTGTATAGTATAGTGGAAGACAGTTTTCCCCACGAGGGGTGACTCGAGGGTTTAATATCGAACTCTCGGGGAATCTGCAGTGGTAGATTTATCTTCTTATCCTTCTTTTGGTTACCTACAAAACATGGTTAGATGTTTTGGTGCTCAACCTCACCTGTGGTTGTCAAGCACAAGGTGTAAGAATGATATCAGGATAGTTATGCAATGCAAACAAGAAATAAATATGCAATGATGGTGGATGCAATGATAAATGATATTTTTGGGTTTTTGAATGATGTATGCAAGATGAAAAGTATTTTTGTATTTTCAGATTTAATGATGGCTGAAAATAGAAAAGTGGTATATGGTGTTGGAAAGGTGTTTCTTATGATTAAAAATGGACTGGGGATCATGGTTTCACAAATGCACTCTCTCTTTATAAAGTGGTAGACAATGGAATACACACAGTTAACATATGAGATTGCAACACAGGGTTTGATAACAAGTTACTTAGATATATGGGCATCACGTCCTAACATAGAGATCTTTTGGTTATTAACCTCTCTTATACTCCACCAAGATGCGAACTAAATCATAACACCTTAGTAATTAAGATAACTCAGAGTATAGCATTAAGTATCATGACATGAAGTGAAAATAAGAACATGCTAGATCTAGTCATGGAGTAGTGGCAATGGTCACGCCCACATCCCCGGTAGCATGGTATTTTAGTTTATCCCTAGTGAGGTAACAAAGTAAGGTAAAGATACCAAAGTGGATCGCATAACTTTCTCTCACGTTCACTGCACTAGCCACCCCCCGTTACTCCAACTAATGCACACGTTCCCCCTCACACGCTCTCATAAACATGCTTGATCAAAACAAGTAAACAAGAACGGGGTACATAATATGCATCTATACTCATAACTGAAACAAACATTGCAATCTCAAACATATATTAACTCATAAAGATCCACCACAAAGGTATTACAACGGCGACCATAATCATGTTCAGCAGCTCATACGGTGCTAATTAGTGAAGCTCAAGAGAGGAGAGATACATAAGTTACTTCCACAAACCCATAGTCCAGAGGTGGACTACTCCCTCTTCATCATGGAGACGGTGGAGAAGTCGATGGAGAAGATGGAGACCACGCCGGCAGCGCCCCGCCGGAGTTTTCCCCCTCCAATCTGCAGCTCCTGATCTCCGTTTCGGTGTTTCTGTGTTTGTGCGGCGCTCCTTCCAGAGAACGACGGGGGACCTTTTTTATAGGCGTTTTTAGGTCAAGACGATGTCGGTGGAGAAGAGATCAAAGGCAACGGAGCCACGGGCCCAAACGGGTGGGTCCCACGTGGCCTGGTACTGTGGCCGCGTGGGCCATGCTCGTTTGGCCCTCGGGCCTCCGTTTGCTCGCTTCCTTTTTCCGTAGTCCTTCTTCCTTCCAAATATTGACGCCCGTAAATTTCCAGGTGATTTCGTTGACGTTTGGGTCCCTGAAACATTAAAATAAGAAAACGGGGTTTTCTGCCTGCGCAGGGTTAATTCCATAAAAATAGGAAATCATTAAGATATTTCCAAAATCATGATAAAACATTGATATAACCCTTATATGATGCAAATATGATTGGAATATAAGCAATTAAAGTGCAAAGTTCATGTATGCATTTTACATGCATCAGTTCCCCGTTGGTATTAAGTTGCAAGCAACGGATAATTGCATTAAGTAAAGTGCGTAATGTAAACAAATACATATGACCGTGGACATAGCATTGTTAGTTTATCCCTAGTGGCAACAGCACATCCGCAACCTTAGAAGTTGCTGTCGCTCTCCCAGATTACCGGAGGCATGAACCAACCATCTAGCATAAATACTCTCTCTTGGAGTTACAAGCATCTACTTGGCCAAAGCATCTACGAGTAACGGAAAGCATGCAAGATCTTAAATAACATAGGGCATAGATTGATAATCTACTTGACATAGTATTCAATATTCATCAGATCCCAGCAAACACAACATGTAGCATTACAATAATATGATCTTGATCATGTAGGGCAGCTCACAAGATCTAAACATGATGGCACAAATTGGAGAGACAACCATCTAGCTACTGCTATGGACCCGTAGTCCAAGGATGAACTACTCACGCATCACTCCGGAGGCAGGCATGGCGATGTAGAAGCCTCCGATGACGATTCCCCTCCCCGGCAGGGTGCCGGGAAGAGGTTTTGTACCCTCCCGAGCTAGGGTTGACGGCGGCGGCGTCTCTGGAACTTTTCGTGGATATTGGCTCAGGCACTTAGGGTTTTCGCGTCGGGGGGAATAAGTAGGCGAAAGGGCGGCGGCTGACGACCCCCGAGGGGCCCACACCACCCTAGGGCGCGCCAGGGGGTGGCCCGCGCCCTAGTGGCGTGTGGGGCCCTGGTGGCCCTCCTCTGTTGCTCCTTTGGTCCGTCAGGTGCGTTCTGGTAAAATAGGGATCCCCGTGAAGTTTCGTCCAATTCCGAGAATATTTCCAGACTAGCTTTTCTGGAATACAAAAACAGCAGAAAACAGGAACTGGCACTTCGGCATCTTGTTAATAGGTTAGTCCCAAAAAATGTATAAAAGTGATATAAAGTAGATGCAAAACATGTAGCAATTGGTATAAAACAAGCATGGAACATCAAAAATTATAGATACGTTTGAGACATATCAGGAATCACAACGTCCTCCGTGACGATCCCCGTCACCACGGTGATATCACACCTCACGCTGAAAGCGTCATCCTTCAGGTAAAGCGTATTCTTCAGTGCTGAGTTGGTTATGAACTGGTAGGAGCCGTGCGGTTGTCCCTTTTTTTAGACCAAAGGCCTAAAAGACCCGACGTTAAATTAATAACGCCACAAACGGCGACAAACGGCGGCTGTCCCTTTCACTACACCACGGTATACAATTGGGGCACTTTTCAAAGTGCCCCAAAAGCCAACAATTAGGGGCAGTTTATCAATATGTCTCAATAGATATAACATTTAGTGGCACTTTGATGAAGTGCCCCTAAATGGCATAGCTTTTGGGGCACTTTGATGAAGTGCCCCTAAATGGCATAGCTTTTGGGGCATATTCTCAAAGTGCCCCTAAAGCTCACACTAGTAGAAAAAGGGCCTTCCGTTTGGCCCTTTTGTCCCGGCAATAATTGGAACTGGGACTAATGAGGCCACTAGTCCCGGTTCGAACGGCCAGGACGCCGGCCAGCACTAGTCCCGGTTCGTTTGTGACGTTTAGTCCCGGTTCGTAATACGAACCGGTACTAATGGGTTGCGGCAGGCGGCCGCAGAGGTGGGGCCAGCGCGAGCACCCTTTAGTCGGTACTAAAGGGTTCCCTATATCATCTTCTTCCACCCAGAGGCCTCTCTATTTTTCCTGCTCGAAACTTCACCATTTTTCTCCTCCGTTTCCTCTCCCGAGCTCTAGTTCATCCCCATTTTTTTCCACCATTTGTCAAGATTGACAGCACCCCATCTATTCAAGGGTTAGAAACTTCATCCTTTCTTCCGGTGTTGCTACTTTAGCTCATTTCATTGCTAGTTTAGCTCATTTCATTTTCGTAGTGCTAGCTAGGTGTTTGATGAAATGTCTAACTTAGGGAGTTCATTTGTTTTGTATGCATTTTGAGCTCAAATTAATTTATGATGTGTGGGTTTTATCGTCCCGTCCCCGTCCTCATCGCCGTCGATAGCCTCTTGTTTTTATCTTTTTTTTTTAATTACTTGTATGATTTAGATGCATAGTTATTACTTGTATAATTTTCTTATGTTTTTTATATGTATAGTGCCATGGTTTTGATATCCGTCCCCGTCGGCCCTCGTCCGGTCTATGATTCAGATGTGGTATATTTTTATAACTATTTGTTTCATTTCGTGTTTGAAAAATCTATCGACGGGACCGCCACAGCCCCTGATTTGCCAGATGACTATGAACGTTGTATTGAGAAGACATATATTCAAGAGAAGCAGGAGGAGGCGGCGGCATATCACCTAAAGAGGGAGCAGTTGCGGACAGCAAAAAGCGGAAAACAAGTGGCCCAGCTCGGAGAACAGGCAAATCAGTCGATTCCCCCGCTCAAGGTGATGCCCGATAAGGAAGTACACCACGACACTGGTCGCATAGGCGATAGTGGTTACCCCATAGAGTATCAGTATGCATGGACATATACCAACGGGAAGTCACTGGTCAGACCTGAGGCGGTCCAGTTTCGAACAACACAATTGCGCCAATTGCATCAGTGGTACATGAAAGCCGCAACGGACGGGCATGACCACCTCTGGGTGGCATATAGGAAAGAGCATTACTTCACGGATGACGCGATGTATGTTCCGTTTTCTGAAATTTTTCAGTTATTCAATCAAGACGCCCTCGACAAAACCCTCGTCAGTTGCTATTGTTTGTAAGTGATTTATTTCTGCAATTTAATTAAGTCTCCAGCTCAGCTCGTTCATTGCCTGTAATTATCTCACTATATTCTTTTGTACGCTATTATGCAGAATAAAGATTCTCGAATGCAGAAAAGCCCGCATCTATGACACTTGGTTCGTTGACCCATATTTCATTCATGAAGTTACCGTAAGGGACCATGCCGAGGACACAGAGAAAAACTTGCTCCGGTTTTTAGTGAAACAAAATACATGCACAGAAATACTTTTTCCTTACAACTTCAAGTGAGTGTTACTGTCTTCTACACATTCTATTTTGCTTACTCGATGTTTAGTGCAATCGATGAGTTATGTATGCATGTACATATAAACGTGCGCAGATTCCACTGGATTCTGCCAATCATTAGAGTTGACGAAGGAGTCGTTCAAGTCATGGACTCGTTAAGGAAAGAAATGGACGAGTACCTCAACTTGCAAGAAATGCCCCAGAGGTAATTTCAATCATTATCGCTCTATATCGACCTCTTTCGTTCATTTTCTGATATCAAGTAATTAATAACTCCTTCAATCATTTTCTTTTGCCGGGCAGAGTTTGGAAACGGTTCACCAAGAAGGTTAAAGGGGATTGGAAACTGGAGCTATATTTTTATACCACCAAGGTAAGTAGTACTATATATCTAAGTCCGCACAATTCTTTAATTCTAGTTTCAATACCATTATCATGCTTGATTATTATTTGATTGAATTCTATTCTTTGTAAAGTGGTGACTGAGGCAGGAACAAGGGACTAATTTATGTGCATACTACGTTTGCGAGTTCATACGCTCTTGTGTCACTGAGCGGAATAGAGATAACAGAACAGCTGAAGTACGTAAACACTATTCGCAATTTTTTTTATTGCCATATTGTGTTGAGTTCCATTCATAATTTATTTTATGATGATTTCATATATATATACACACAACTCACATATTCATATTGATCTAGATGGATCGAATGCGGGACAAGCTCATACCAACGAAGCGCCTAAAAGCAATTCAAGAGGAATTAGCGGGATTTTTGAACTCGGAGGTCATAAAGAAAACCGGAGAATTTCATCACCGTAGTAATTATATTATGCCTCCATGTAATTGACGTGATCTCCACGTGAGAATTTCATTAAAGCAACTTGTATGTGTATGTATATATGCATCAACGTGATCTCGATGTAGTATAAACTTTATGTATACGACTTGTTTTTTGCGCATCAACGTGATCTCCATACAAAAAGAATTAAATGGAAAACACAAAATCCAAACCCCTAATAAACCCCTAATGCCCTAAACTCTAAACCAGGAAAAATAAATAAATAGAAAACAATAAGCAAAAATCTTTAGTCCCGGTTGGTGTTACCCACCAACCGGGACTAAAGGTCTTCCCGCCATGCTTGCCCGGCCGTGGCCACGTGGATGCCCTTTAGTCTCGGTTCGTGGCCAACCGGGACTAAAGGCGGGGGGCCTTTAGTCCTGATTTGCTTGTCCCGGTTGGCAAACCGGGACTAAAGGCCCTCTGGAACCGGGACTAATGCCCCGTTTTCTACTAGTGTCAGTACCCGAAATCATATCATTGCAAATACAAGAACAAACTAAAGATCACAACAACATATTACAGTCCATAACTTAGCAGTTCACATCAAATTACTACTACCACAGAGTTCACATCACAACTAAGCAGTCACAACCACATATTACAGTCCTTACCACATAGTTACAACTCTTCACAGGGGTGAGATCATGAGGTTGAGACCGTACTTATCAGATTCGATGAAGTCAAACATGTAGATCTTTCCCTCGTTCATCCTATACCTCTTAGCAGTTTTAGCCCATCCACCTAACAGGATAGCCTTATTGGTTCCCTTAGCTCTCTTCAAGTTAACGGAGTAGGTTTTCTTGCTTGTAGCTGACTGAACTAAGATCGGAGTTGCATAGCGACCACCGAAGTACTCTCACAAATAGGCTTGGGTGAAGTCTTCATCAAATTCCTACCAAATTACAGTTAAATTTCATTAAGATTCCAATACTACTAAGTAGTATACACTTTCTAGGATTGCTGCATGAATTAGTTTGGTTAGACTCTTACAATGTTTCCTTTCTCTCGATGGACTGAAGATGCAGTCATCTTGTACAGATAGTACTTGATTGGTTCCCCGGGTGCATCTTGGACTAGTGTTGAGCCAGTCCCATTGAGACTTTTTCAGCTCCATATTGTTCCCAAATATGCAGTGTGCATCAAAGGGCTATTCCATTGATTGGGCACCCGAGACCATATGAAGGCATGAACTGACAAAAATAGCCAGTAGCATTTCTATTAGTTATCATGTCTGCAATATGAAAGTCCACTGTCACAAAAACAATGAATACTAGGAGTAGTTAAGAATCTAACCAGTGCTTCATCTTCAATGTTGTCTCTATTCATTTTGTGGATGAAGAAGTGCTTCAAATTCATTGGCTCATAGAATTCATCTTCAGTGGTAAGTACACATCTTTAATGATGCCAAATAAGATTGCAGACATGTCACCATCAGTGATGCTCTTGATGTCTGAGAAGATTGCCCTATGCACGATGCTTCGGATGCCAGATGGAATATCAACAAGCACTGCCCAAATAATGAGAAAATAGGTCAACTATTGTTGCTGCATGTAATGGATGCATTACCCTACATTAATGTAAGCATATGTAGGTTTCTAAGAGTATACCAGCATTGTGTGCATTGGCAGCCTTCTTTTCACCACGACAGTTGTAAACCGTGAACTCGAACAACTTTTCATCTCTTAGGTAATTGAAGTGGAAGATATCTCCCTCAATAATGTTGTAGATCCTAATGACTGAAATCCAGTATGGCCCACACAGTTCTGTCTTCAACTCATTCTTCTCAAGGAAGAAGTCGAACCTGCGCCATGATGTGCTCCTAGCAACCATCCATTTCCCTTCAACAAAATGGTTCATTCTTTCCTTGAAGGTACACGGGATAACCTAGTAGTTGAGCAAGTATCCAGAATTAGGACTTCAATCTTCAGAAACATCTATAGCATTCATAGTATGCTTATCTGAAACTGCATCTTGGTTAAACATCTATACAAATTCAGAATTCACTAGTCTAGATTTTTCAGTGCAGTTCATTTTTCAGAAACATTTCAATCAGTTCATCTACAATTTTTCAGTGGAGTTCATTCATGTAAAACTGCATCTGGGTTAAACATCTTACCAATTTAGTCTGGAATCCTTGCATCACAACCGATTGAAATGAGTCAGCATGCCTTGCCGGTCTGCCACAGTCGCGTCCTGGCTGTTCACAAAAACTGCAGCGCGCTCCGTCCATCTTGCTGGTCACAGATGAATGGGAAAAAATGTGAATATTTCTACATATTGTTCTTAGTCCATCCATCTATCCATGCATCTACGAACTAGAAAATAATTCTCAAACTAGAAACTAATTCTCACACTAAATCATGAACAAGTATATCATATTACCAGACAAGAAGTGCTGCAGGAACTCCTTCTCGAACAGGAGCAGCACACTGCTCTAGGAGCACCGAACTCAAGCAAACTGTTGCAGGAATTAACAAGAGACAGGAAGAAATCAACAAGTGTAAGAAGAATCAAGAACTCAATGCAGAACAAGAATCCAATGGAGAGGGGACTGCTGTAAAAACTCACCATTTTACTCGAGACAGAGAGGAGGAACTGCGCTTCTGTGAGACGGAGGAGTGGGGAAACTGCTTATAGTCGTGGCCTTAGTCGTGGGCTGGTAACTGACATGTGGGATACGCTTGGGTTCTCCACTATATTGTGGCCCATATAGTGCCCATATCCCTTGAACAAAAAAGTAACTGCGTACAGATTTATTTCTATAGTGTAGACAAAATGCTGTGAAAAACTGAAGATAAATTGAAAATATTCAGATAGCCAAGAACTTGTTTTTTTTTGCGTTAAAATTCAGAGAGCAAGTACAGAACACTACATAGGACCCAACATAGTTCATAACAAACTTCATTTAAAAAGTTAAGACCACAGAGCTTTCAGTAAAGAAATTCAAAACCATAGTCAAAATTGACCAAACAAACAATTGAAGAACACCAAAAATTCAGAGAGCCAAGCACTTGTTTTTTTGCGTTAAAATTCAGAGAGCACATTCAGATAATTTAACACTTGGATTTTGCAAAAACAAACTAACAAACTTCAGAATTTTTTTACAACTGAAGAAACACTGTTAAAAAATTCAGAGAACAAACTAACCAAAATTGTAAACTATGTGCCGAAGTGCTGGATTATGTACAGTCCAGAACATTGAAGGTACAAATAGTCAAAATTCACTAATATGACTAGAGGCATAAAATTCAGACATGAAATTCATATTATATGAGATTCACACATAAGATTCGGGCATAAAATTTCTCACTTCTTAACATAACTTCTTAACATAACATCCAAACATACATAGTCCGAAACATACATAGTTACATGAGATTCAGTCATAGGACTCAGAAGTACATAGTTCCAAGCAGAATAATCTTAAGGTTTTTGCAACTTATTACATGAGATTCAGTCATAGGACTCGACATCTAGCCTTGTTATGATCAGCCTTAGCCAGGCAAGTCTATCCCTCCCTCTCTTTCCGTAGATCCTCTCATATTTGAAGCTGAACATACAGATATCACCCTCTCTCAGATTGAACGTTTGTACAGCTGCTATCCATCCCCCTGCTATGGTTGCTTTTCCCAGCTCACCTATCTTAATCCTGCAATACCTATCCTTTGTGCTTTCAGTGTAGTTTACTACTAAACTGACTAAAGGCGTTGGTGACCTTAGTATTTCAGTCAGATAGTAGCTTGTGAACTCAGCTGTAAACTCCTGGAGGAAGCAAACATACATGTAAACCAAGTTAGTGCAGCCATACACCAGTTATAAGCTTGCATACATAATCAAGAGAGCCCAAGTACATCAATGAGCAACTTACCATCTTGCAATCAGGACGCACATTTTGTTTAGTAATCGTGCATACATACTCTTTGATTTTGGGCCTTGGCTTGACATCAACCAGTTTATTGAGATGCTTAGTCTAATTGTATGTCATGTGAACTTCATTTCCAAAAACGCAGTTCATGTCAATCAGCTCATCTCCAACATGGCCAGGTCCTGCATAAACAATGTAAATGTCAAGGAGGTTCAACATGTGCTCTATAATCACATTATGCACATATATTAACCATAGCTATCATATTGAGAAGCATACCTCTGATTGTTATCTTCCCTGCATTGGTGGCCCTGCATTGTGAACTGTAAACTGTAAAACTGAAAAATAAAAGCTAGTACTATGTAAACTGTATATCTGAATAACTGAAGCTACTGAATATGTCTTACTCCTCAAACTTCAGTAGCACTAGACTCGTCTTCATCCCAAAAGGATCACGTTCTCTCGGTGGTAATGCCCTCTCATCCTTGAAGCAGAACAGACAAATGTCTCCTTCCTTTAATGTACAACCTTGCACAACTGCTATCCACCCAGTGGTTATCTTTCCCTTTCCACTTTCAAGCCTCATCCTACAATACCTGTGCTTTCCATCTGCTGTTTCTGCACTCTGGACAACCAAACCTGATAAAGGGTCGGGGCTAGTTGGTGGTTTGAGCAATGGCAGTAGGTACTGGCAGGTAAAATATGTTGAGAAGTCCTGAAAAAACATGTGCAAAGGTAAGTACCATCATTTGCATCGTTGACAACAGTTTACTATAACATACTGTAGCAATATCATAACAGAAGCACTCACCATCTTACAGTCCGGAGGTTTGGTCTGGAATTTTTCCAATCTGCTAACATAAATCTTGATAGGTGGCATGATTGGTAATTGCTCCACAAAGCTATTGAGTTTCCTAACCTGCAGCGCTGACAATTCGACCTCATTTCCAAAAATGCAGTACTGGTCGAAGGATTCATGTCCGGTGTACCCAGGCCCTGCATACAGAATCATCATAGTGTGTTTAGGAACAAGATGCGGTACATTGATGAACATACAGAATCATCAAAGTATGTTTAGGAACATACCTCTAATAGTTATCTTCTACGCTTCACTCACTATGTCATCGTCATCCTCAACATAGTCATCTTCAGGCTCCAGGTAGCTATCCTCAGGATCGATGTAACTATCCTCAGGCTCCAGGTAGTCATTTTCTGGCTCAAAGTACTCATCACTATCATCGGACATATTGTCCCTGCAGTGTGGTAAAGAACCCAAAATCAATCAGGCACTGCTGTTCGAATCCCTAGAACAAGAACCCTAGCAACAGCCATGAGCAGGCAAAACCCTAGAACAAGAACCCTAAATCAATAATGCAAGAAACCCTAGAACAAGAACCCTAAATCAATCATGCAATAAACCTCTACTTGGCTGCGGCGTAGGGAGAGAAAGTGAAGGAGAAGTAGAGTTACCGGAGTTGATGCGCCTCTGCTTGGCTGCGGCGGATGGGAGTGGATCCTCTACTTGGCTGCGGTGGCGGAGTGAAGAGGAAAATAAGAGAATTCACGAAGAGACTGGAAAGCCAACCCTATGTGTAACATATGTGTGCGTCTTTTGCAAAAACAACCTACAAACATTTAAGTTAGAAGAACTAGTCCTCCCACCTTTGTTTGTTTTGCAGAGAACACCCCAAATAAAACATAGCATCACAAAGCAGAGGTTCTTAGGCATCACATCCAACCGAGCCTCTTCAAATTATTTAAATCAAACATTCAATAAAAAGATATGGGACTAGTAGCCTGTGTTCTGAAATCATAGTTCATAACTGGTAAGGCATCCTAGTCCAAATTCACAGCAGGTTATACTCACTGAATTTGAAACTGACTACACATTCATACTGTATACTTAGAAGTAGGTTGTCCACACATAATTAAGGGTAGCATCACAAAATACACATAAGTGCTACCATAGTTCACCATCATCAGACCAACACATACATCACCACACAGTTCACAAGCTTAACACAAAGTTCATCTAAACTTCGTCACTACAAAATAAACTTAGCACTACATCAGGCATCAGCACACAGTTCTGAACTTCATTCAACCGGAAGTTTCTGAAGGCGCAGGCACAGTCCTCCAGATGCCTTTTGTTTGAAGTTGAAGATGACGATGCGATCCTCCATCAGCTTGTACTGCTTGACAGCTTTTTTCCAGTCACCAGTCATCATGGCTCTATTTGAGAACTTCCCCATCTTCGTCCTGATGTCAAATGCAGTGGCATTGCTGTTCAAGACAGTACGCACTGTTTCAACTCCTGGCAGGTAACTCTGCAGATACTTGTTGCTGAACGTAGCTCCAAATTCCTGTACAATGGCAACACATATATGAACTTAGCAAAACCTATATTTCCACCACCAATACATGCTAATGAAGATGAATGTCCACCACCAATGTTAATGCTAATGCACCAAGATGTCTTACCATTTTGCACTTGTATTCTACAGTATTGGAGAAGGTCATCCTGTGGACATACAACTTGATGCTTCTGTGTTCGTTGCACCCCTCATAGTATTCATCAAGAAAGTCCAGCTGATCTTTAGTCAGAAACATGTTGTTTCCAAACATGCAGAACTTGTCAAAGTGCCTATCAGCAGTAAAATCATCTTCTTTGGGTCCTATAAATATATGTAGGCAATATCATCATAATGGACATGAAAAACCTCATAAAAGTGCTAGAAAATATAAACTAAAAGAAAGAACAGGAATGCATTCTAGTACCTCTGAACACCAGTGCCTCAGATTCATCAGCATAGTCCTGTGGAGGAACCTCAGCCTCAGTAAATTCAATTCCATCCTTTTCCATCATCATAGTGAGGTAAGCGACCATATCTGGATCTACATCAGGAATTCCCCTCAACTCTTCAATCTGGTCTACAAGTAACTTGGACTAATTGGAAGCAGGGGTCTTCTTGCAAGCACTGGAACTTGGGATGTCAACATCTTTCTTATTCCTATCCTCAGAAGGCCCTACCATATGCAAAAAAATGTGTTAACTTTTTTGGGGCAATTAATACAAGTGCATCAATTACTACAAGTGCATCAATTTTTTCTTTCCAAACCTTTAGAAAACTTCTCCTTCTTCTTGAACAGCTCTACAGTCTCCTTCACATTCTTCTCACGCTCAGATTCGCTGTCACTACCATGGACCAGAATGATGTACTTCGGATCGCTGCTTCCCATTCTACATCAAGGTAAATAGAGAGATAAAAATGCAGTTAGTAAAACAGAACACAGTAGTTCAGTAATGCATAACTACTAAATGTACTTAATCCCTATTGAATCACTAGTTCAGGTAGTAAAACACAAATCACGCGTTCAGTTTCTAAAACACAAACACAAAACACAAAATGCATTATTGAATCCCTATTCTTCTACTGAATCACTACTGCAACAACTAAACTTTCACTACTGCAACAAGAACAATACAATCCACTCTGAATCTACGGAATCCCTATCCGTCTACTCTTAATCTAAAAAATTACATCTCTCTGGACCAAGAACAATAGCATGCACCAAAAACAATAGTACCATCTACGAGACTACATTTCTCTGGATCTGCGAATCTTGGGTAGAAATAAAAAACCCTAACCCTAGGTTGAAAGCTGAGTCTTACCCGGGTCGAAGTTGTCCCTTCTTGTGGACGGAGAAGATGATCGCCGGCGGCTTACCGGTGGCTTGCCGGCGGCGTCAGTGCGGCTGACGGAGAAGAGGGAGATGAAGAGGAGAAGAAGATGGAGAGAAATGAAGAGACAGCGGCGGAGTCTCCTGTACACCTTAGTTTAAGTATTTGGTTCTTTTGTCTGTAGGTCCTCTAATTAAATTAAGTTGTCATAGTATACCCTTCCACCAACGGCTGTTTTACCAATAACCCCCTCCTCACCGTCTTCCATATCCCTTCGATTCCACCGTCCTCACCGTCCTCACCTACCACCGTCTCTGCTCAACCCTAGCCACCGGTGAAGCTGCGGTGGGAGGCTGCTCCGACGAATCCGTGGAGCGCCGCCGTGCGCGTCCCCTTCGCTGCCGCCCCATCCCCGTCCGCTTCGCCGCCGCGCATGCCGTCACCGTTGCAGAGGAGAGGAAGCCGTCCCCGTCGCAGAGGAGAGGAAGCCGTCCCCGTCGCCATCGAGTGCGCCGTCCCCGTTGCAGAGGAGAGGAAGCCGTCCCCGTCTCCGCCGAGCGCGCCGTCCCCGTCGCAGAGGAAAGGAAGCCATCCCCGTCGCTGCCGCGTAGAGGAGAGGAAGTCGTCGACCCGTCGCGATGGATCCACGCACGTCGTTCCATCCACCTCGTTCGAGCTCATCTGGTTAGTGGCCATGGATCCACGCACTTACTTGATTGATTGGTCTGCATACTTGCTTACTTACCCGTACTTGGTTGATTGATTGTTGCCCATACTTATCCCTAGAAAAAATTGTTGCCCATACTTGCTTGACTGATTGTTGACCATACTTGGTTGATTGCTTGTTGCGCATCGTTTTCTGTCTAAAGTTTGGTACTGTTTGATTCAATAGAGTTACACAGTTATAGCATGCTAATTCAATAGAGTTCGCATGTACTGTCTGATTGGTTTATAGTTTGGGATGCAAAGGTACCAGGATAATTCTAGGAAGCCACGGATAAATCCTGGTTGTCAGCACCAAGATCAACTAAAGTTTATGAAGATGGAGTAATAAAATTTGTAGAGTTTGCTGCAAAACATGCTGGAATGGTAAATAGAGTTCTCTGCCCTTGCAGAAGTTGTGCTAATAGGTCCTGGATAAGTCCTCAGTTGGTAATTGAACACTTGGTATGCAATGGTTTTGGAGAAAATTATGATGATAGTGAGCATTTAAACCCTCATGAACCTGCAGTTGGTAGTGAGTCTGACAGTGAGCCTGAAGAATATGCTGATAGCGATGAGATGAACCAAATGTTGATTGATAGCTTTGGAATGTATGACAATGCTCAGATAGGACTGGATGATGATGAAGATAGTGGTAGTGAAGATGCTGATGTCTGCGATGACTTTGATTCTGACCCAGAAGCATACAAAAAGCTAGTAGAAGATGGGAACAAAGACTTAATTCCAGGATTTAAAACTATGTCGAAGCTGCAGTTCTTAGTAAAAATTATGAATATAAAAAACACATGGAAAGTGCCTAACGCCTGCTACGATGCCTTCCTGTCATTGTTCAAGGAAATACTTCCAGAAGGTCATGATCTGCCCAAAACATTCTATGCATCCAAAAGGTACATCAAGGATGTTGGCATAGGGTATAATAGCATAGATGCATGCCAACATGCCTGCATCATGTTCAGAGGCTCTAATGCCAATGCGTCTGTGTGCCCTGTTTGTAACACTAGTAGATGGAAGAGTGTTAAGAAAGGAGTAGATGGGAAAAGGGAATACAAGGTTCCACAAAAAGTTATTAGGCATTTCAAATTAAAGCCTAGGGTTAGAAGGCTATTCATGTCAACCAAAACTGCACCCTACATGACTTGGCACGATACTGGAAGAACTAGAGACACTAAAATGCGACATCCAGCTGATTCACCAGCATGGAAACAATTTGATTTGAAACACGAATGGTTTGGGCAAGAACCTAGGAACATTAGGTTCGGATTGGCCAATGATGAGTTTAACCCATTTAGAAACATGAACCAGTCCTACAGCATTTGGCCCATTTTTCTCATTCCATACAACCTACCACCCTGGATTTGCATGAAGCAGTCCAATTTTATACTCAGTGTCCTAGTGCCGGGAAGGAAAGCACCAGGAAAGGAGATGGACATATACATGCAGCTCACCCTTGATGATCTTCAAGAGTTTTGGAAGCCTGGAGTTTAGACTTATGATGCTGTTCTCGGTAGAAAATTCATATTGCATGTTGCTCTATTATGGACCATCAGTGACTGGCAAGGAAGGGGATGGCTTAGTGGTGAAAGCTTGCTAACTTGTTCTCACTGCCTACTTAACACCTGCTCAAGATATTTGAAACATGGGAAGAAGACTTGCTTCCTCGGACATCGCAGATTCTTGGATGACGAGCACGGGTATAGATTTGATGGATCTTCCTTCAATGGGAAAGCTAAACTAAGAGGACCTCCATCACAACCTACAGGGAAATAAATTTTTGACATGGTTTCATGTATACACACAGATTATGGAAAGATGCAAAAACCAAAGAAGAAAAGGAAGAAAAAATCTGGAGAAGAAGAAGAGTATGATGACATATATGAGCATACTATAGAGGACACATTCAAAAAGAAGAGCGTTTTCTTCGAACTGCCATATTGGCATGATGGGGGGATGCCCAACCGGGTAGGCCCAGGACCCCGAGTCGGCCTTCAAGGCCGGGTGGCCCAAAGCCCACCCGGTGTACATCTTCCAGGATACCGGGTTCCCGAGGATCTCGGTATGACGGCTCGGGGAGGCGATAGCAGATATCTTCGAATCAGTCTGCGATTGTGTATCCCGAAGAGTGCGCTCCCGAAGCCGCACTTGTAGGCAGGATAGCTAGCGCCGCCAGCGGAACCGTCATTCCCTGTAAACCCTAGCCGGCTCCCTATATAAAGCCGGTAAGGAGCAACCCTAGAGGCAGACTCATCTCATTCCATAGCCTCCGGAGCACCCGCAAGCTCTGGTGCGCACGCCATTGTACACCCCCTTCAGATCCATATACATACAAGCAGGAGTAGGTCTTTACCTCATACAGAGGGGCCGAACCTGGGTAAACTCTCCGTGTGCAACCTCTCTATGAATCCTACGTCGCCTGGCTCACACCCGAGTTAAGCCACCCCGTATGGCATCTGCCGTGATTACCCCACGACAGTTGGCGCCCACCGTGGGGCCAGCGATCGCTGGAATTTACTTCATGGAGAGTCCTGAACCCGGCACTGGCGTCTACTTCAGCCCTCAAGCCATGTCGGGTCGCGGTGACATCGTCACCGGCAGCTACTTCGAGCACGGAGGGATCGGCTACGTCGCCGATCCACACACTTGGGGCAGGCCCAACTACGCCCCGATCACTCGCGCGATGGCTATCCCGTTCGGGACCGCTGTCACCGCCTACGTCGGCTTCTGCGGCTCGGATGAGGAAGGAGTCGCCAACAACTACGATGGTACTTCCTACCCCGTCGACCCGCTTGACGAAGCCGCCGTCGACACCGCGGTTGCAAACCACCTTGCACCCGCCCCATCTGCCGAGACCGTCCAGATCTCGAACGACGACGACACCGGGTCGATCTTGCCCGTTCTCGACTACGAGTCGGAGGGCTCGACCGATCTGGCCTCGGACGGCACGGCGACACCCGCCCACATCTACATGACGGGCAAGGCGGCTAACTCTGCTGCCGCCAAACCCGCGGCGGCAAACGCCGCCACAGCAGAGGCCCACGCGCAGAAGTAGCGCGACCAGGCACGGCGCAAGCAGGAGGCTCGCGAAAAGCATCAACGCGACGAATCTCTCGCCGCCCTGCGGGGACAAGCAGGTCGGGTGGCTGACCCACTCAGCACCCCGATCACGCCGGCAAACGTCGCCGATCAGGCGACACAGCTCGAGCAGCTGCGCCGGAAGATGGCCCTCCAGCAGGAGGAGATCCGCCAGAAGGAGCTGGAGGTCGATGCTCAGTCGACCGCTCTCTCCGCGGTCACTCGGCATCACAAAAACCGCAAGTCGCGGCTTAACCCTGATGCACCAACTCGCGCGCTCGACAACGCCTTCGCGCGGGAGACAGAGCTGGAGAGGCAGCGTGACGAATGTCGCAGGGCCTAGCCCGGCGGCTCGAGTCAAGTTCCGCCTCAACCTCGCCCAGCGATGCCGCCTCCGGCGCCGCGGCCTCCCCCGAACCCGGCTCGTCCCCAACCCCAGCCGCGGAACGACGACGACGCCGACCTCGCAATTTTCGGCACCCCAGTCGATTGCATGACTGCCGCCGCCTCTCTCTTCAAGAGGATCCGGGTCAAGGACAACCCCTATTGGAGCAAGGGGTGCAAGCTGGTGGACAAGGCGCTGGAGCTGCAGGAGAACATGTCGCAATCCGACGGCAAGCTCTACTCCAGATCGCCACCCAGCGAGAAAACGGCCTCGGCACCACACCGAAACCAGGGAAACAAGGGTTCCCCCAGGCGTGATGCTGCCCCACAGCCGCCACGCAGTCGGCACGAGGAGCCGGCAGTGTCGAGCAACGCGAGGGCTGGAGGCAACCCGCCTCGGCTCGCCCGCAACGACGCCCGGCACACCATCAACAACAACCAGGCGCAGGCACGCTCCAATCACTCCGCTCCGGATCTGCGCCACCACCTCAACGACAAGCGCGCCGAGGCGACGCGCAACAACAACGACGACGACGACGTCGGCCCTAGATGCTTTGGACCCGCCATCAGAGGCGAGCGTTTCCCTAGCAGCTTCAAAGGACCGAGAGAGGCGCCCAAGTACAACGCTGCCATGAACCCGGAAACTTGGGTCCAGGACTACTTGGCCACCATGAGCATCCAGAACGCGTCTTCGCTTTGTTGCGCGCGCTATTTTCCTCTCATGCTTGAGGGAACGGCTCGCACTTGGCTCAACAACCTCCCCAGGAACAACGTCAACTCCTGGGGCGAGTTGAAGAGGCTCTTTATCACCAACTTCGAGGGGACCTGCTAGCGCCCGGCCACGGTCGAGGACCTCAAGCGCTGCGTCCAGAAGGAGGGAGAGTCCACTAGAAAGTGGTATCGCCGAGTCGCCGACCTCATCAACTCGGCAGAACACCTTAGCTTCGACACGGTGCACTCCCACCTTGAGGACAACACCACCTTCGAGTCGCTCAAGCAGAAGCTGCGGCGCTCGCACAAGGGTGACATGACGATGGGCCAGCTACTCGCCATCATCCACAAGTACGCCGAGTCCGACGTCACCAAGGACGACTCCGAGGAGGACGACGACGAGAAGAATGGCGGCAAAAACAAGAGCAAGGCCAAGCACTCCAGCGCTCATAAACGCAAGGGTGACGGCGGCTCCGAGCTTGTAGCCGCCACGGCTGCGGGGGGCCGCGGCTTCAAGAGCCAACGCGGCAACCTCCCGCGAAAGAAGCTCACCGCCACGGAGATCCTGGCCATGCCGTGTAGGTATCATAGCCTACCCGGCAAGCCAGCCGGCCACACTACTGACGAGTGCAGCTGGACTGCAGAAATCGTCAAGGCCAAGACCGGTGCCAAGAAGCGGGCACCCGACGGAGACGACGACGGTGAGCAGTAGCAGGGCATGCCTCCCACTGCCGGCTTCATGGGCCACACCTTCGTCGGCCTCGATTCCAGGCGGGAGGAGAAGGTCATACGGCGCTCCGTCCACGCGACTCTGCCAGACGTGCCCCAGTGGCTTGACTGGTCAGAGCAGCCGATCACATGGAGCCGTCAAGACCACCCGCCCCGCGTCGATTACCCGGGCAAATTCGATCTGGTGGTCGCGCCCCAGGTCAAGGGCTACATCTTGACCAAGACATTGATGGACGGAGGGTCTAGCATCAACATCCTCTACTACGAAACGTTCCAACGCATGAAATTGCGTGACGAACAGCTAGTCCCCACCATCACCACCTTCCACGGCATCGTCCCGGGAAAGAAGACCTACCCGCTAGGCAAAATTGCACTCGACGTCGTCTTCGGCACCGCCAAGAACTTCCGGCTCGAGAAGATCTGGTTCGAGGTGGTGAACTTCCGTAGTTCCTACCACGCGATCCTCGGGCGACCCGCCTTTGCCAAATTCATGGCAAGGCCCTGCTACGCCTACCTGAAGATGAAACTGCCGGATCCGAACGGCATCATCACTGTACACGGCGACGTCGACCGCGCCATCGAGTGCGAAAAGGGCAACGCCGTCTTTGCCGAGTCCGTCATCGCCACGGAGCAGCTGGAGCAACTCAAGCTGCAAGTCGACCCCAACGACATGACCATCGTCAAGAAGCCGACTCTGGACTCACGCGACAAGTTCCAGTCGGCACAGGAGACCAAGCGCATCCCGCTGGTCGAGGGCGACTCCTCCAAGATGGCGGTGATCGACTCGCACATGGACGTCGCATAGGAAAGCGCGCTCTGCGACTTCCTCCGTGAGAATCGGGACATCTTCGCATGGAAACCATCTGACATGCCAGGCGTCCCGAGGGAGCTCGCAGAGCACAAGCTCAACGTTGACCCCAAGCTGAAGCCAGTGAAGCAGTTCCTGCGTCGCTTCACTGGTGAGAGACAGAAGGCTATTGGCGAAGAAATAGCCCGGCTCCTAGCTGCCGGGTTCATCACCGAAGTCATACACCCGGAATGGCTTGCCAACCCGGTGCTCGTTCTGAAGAAGAACGGAACGTGGCGGATGTGCATCGACTACACAGGTTTGAATAAATCCTGTCCCAAGGATCCATTCACATTGCCTCGCATCGATCAGCTGATCGACTCGACGGCAGGGTGCGAGGCGCTATGCTTCCTCGACGCCTACTCCGGGTACCATCAGATCAAGATGGCGCCTGAAGACCAAGAGAAGACGTCTTTCATCACGCCCTATGGCGCGTTTTGTTACGTCTCCATGCCCTTCGGCTTGAAAAATGCCGGAGCGACTTACTGATACGTCTCAAACGTATCTATAATTTCTGATGTTTTATGCTTGTTTTATGTATCATTGTCACATGTTTTATATGCATCTATTATATTATTAAGACAACAAGCAATAGACGGTGCAGATTTATCTAACGGAAGTTAAGGATTTTCAGCGGCTAAGATGATTCGATGATTTAATAAGTGTCCGATGCATGCGCGGCGTCTCTAATATGTGCCGTACCAGGACTCTCTCCGTCTTCTACTCAGACCGCCTCCCATGTGCAACCTATACTCCATCGGCCAAGGAAGCTGCCGTTCCGCCGGCGCGTGTGCGTGACCGCCGGCGCGACTGGTCTGCGATGATTCGCCGGCGCGTGTGCACCACACCCGCGCAGAGCTGGTATTAATCGTTACAGATTCGGGCTATCGTTGATCCAGATCTGTTTTCCAAATCCGGCTGTGCTCTGTCCACGGATAATTGACACGAGTGCCGCCGGCCGGCTGCCGCGAGGTGAAGCAAGGCATCGTGTGCTACACGTTCAACGACGGCGGCCGGTTGCCGCGAGACGAAGCCCTTAGCCGCACCAAGCAACATCACCAGCGGTTTCCACTCCAGGCCGTCGAGGCATCTGTGCTACAGACGTTCAAAGAAAGGGACTTGATCGATGTTGGGTTGCCGAACACGTAGATCCTCATGCCACACCGCGATGTCTGCCGGCGCCTCAGTCCACTTTAACTGGCCGGCCAGGAAATCAGGATACTTGCATGTAGACGTTGAGATATGTAATTATCTGCTATGCACAATTTTGTTTGTAACTTTTTTTTTTTGATTGTGCATGATGAAAGAAGCCACATACATATATGTTGCAGATCAACTGAATTACTTCCGTTCACGCGCATGATTCCAGGATGGATTCGGCAGGCTAGGTGGTTAGATCATGGTGCAAGGATCAGAAGGAGAGAGAGCACAACGATAAATACAAGATTTCCCTTCTACAAACTGTGTGGAAGGTAGCAATTGTTCACCATTAATTCCACTTGAGTCGGGGCAACAAATCGGAAGCTTCAGATTTTACGAGATGATACACGACTGGAGCCTAGGTGAAATAGAATGATCAGCTTATTTCTTAAACAAGGATGTTTACATTGGATCTGCTAGAATCTATTGGGTTCAAAAGAAATAGGCAAAGACCATATTCAGGTACAACTTTCATGCCAGCATGAAGATGCATCCTTACACAACTAAATCTATAAATTGATGCATAGACCTATTATTTATTTATTTCTATCGGTCAGTCTTCTACATTATTGTGTTCTTACGGTGCAATATAAGTATTGTGGCCTATTTATTTTGAACCCGATAGAGTACATATTTTTTTACTGCCGCTTCAGTTTTCTACATTTTTGTGTTCTATAAAAGAAGAAATTATTTTTTATTTCTGTAATGTCATCTATGTTTCATTTTGCAGATCGTATTGGTAAAACATTTGTGGATTACACGACAAGAGTTTTGGTAAATTCGTTTTGGTGGATGTCAGGTAGCTTTTACTTATTTCCTTTCCCTTCCATTTCCTCAAATAGTAGGCTGGTCGTTCATAGATCTCAGATAATAATCAATTACAATAAGAGTTCAATGCATCAATGGCTCAAATATAGTATTGAAGAAAACTATGAAGACCATCTAGGCTCACTCCGTATAATATGTCATCAAGCTAAAGACCAGTCTGCATTACTTAAAATTCAGAATACCAAACTAATTAGAATTTTCGAAATTCCTTATAGAGAATCAAAGTTGTTTTATATACTAAATCTACCTTAAACCTAAGATGTGGAGAAAATAATAAATAATTTATACCAATATGATTGGCATTGTAAGATGTAAAAGTATATCAAAGTGACATGGTGCATATGTTACTTAGAAGTAGTAACATACATGGATCTCCGGAATATAAACACAAGGTCGACACAAATAGAGTATACACACCAGGAACACATGCGTGAATTAATTTTCACTTGCATATCATGGTTCCCATTTGTCAGAAATGCCATAGAGTCGCAATTTAATCTAAGTAGAAAAAAATAATCTCTTATATATTGCTTCATGTCCAGGTTATTATACTAACAATATAAACTACATGAATCCGTTAGAGGTATTAATAGTTGGAATGATTAATCAAGAAGCAACATATTAGGTCGTGGATGCTGCTAATCTATCCAGTACATAGCTCTTCTTTGATAAAGTTACTGTTTGTCGCAAAACACAGTCTAAAAGCGAGGAGTCACGGGCAATTGCTGCAAGTTGAGGAAAAAACAAAAATTGAAGAGTAGAGTCCACTACATCATAATAAAATTTTCAAGCCGAAGTAGAATGTGCTGCATTATAACACATGAAAAGCGTTTCATCTAGCCGCGCAATTGTGCGGGCCACCCAGCTAGTTATATATCATTATTATACATTTTCTGGGACTAACCTATTAACAAGATGCCACAGTGCCAGGTCCTGTTTTCTGCTGTTTTTGGTTCCAGAAAAGCTGTTCGGGCAATATTCTCGGAATTCGACGAAACAAAAGCCAAACCTCCTATTTTTTCGAGGGACACACGGAGCCGGAAGGGCAAGCCAGGGGGAGGCCCACGGCCTCCAAACCACATGCTCGCGCGGCTGGGCCCACAGGCGCGCCGGGAGGTGAGGAGGGAGCCCAGGACCTCCACCGACGTTGCCCCTTCGCCTATTTATTCCCTCAGACACGAAAACCCTAGGACACCAAGCCAATTTCCACGAAGAGTTCCGCAGCGCCGCCGCCATCGACGACAAGTTTCGGGGGTCAGAAGTTCCTGTTCTGGCACCCTGTCGGGACGGGGAATTGCCCCCGGAGTCATCTCCATCGACACCACCGCCATCTTCATCGCCGCTGCTGACTCCCATGATGAGGAGGGAGTAGTTCTCCCCCGAGGCTGAGGGCTCTACCGGTAGCTATGTGGTTCATCTCTCTCTCACATGGTGTGATCTTTATGTGACCATGTGTATTGCTAGTATCGCTGAATACATTAATAATGTTTATGCTACTCAAGTGATTTTGTCTAGTTTCTGGAGTCATTGTGACAACACGGTATCAAGGTGACAGTGTGGGTACTTGTGTGACTCTATGAATAATTTAGACATTTATCATGGCTTATTCTTGGGAATTGTGGTGTTTGTTTACTCAGACTTTGAGGTGTGCTCTTGCAGCCCTACGCATAGTACTCTTGCTTCATCAAGAAGGAGAATAATCCCGAGCAGTATTTACTTGTGTTCAGTTGTGCTAATCTAGTTGAATATGTAGATGTTACTCTTTATCTATTATGCACTCTAGAGGTTACTTTAATATGAACTCCGGTACTCTCCACGGTGTAAAGGTGACAGTGTGTGCACCGTGTGTGACTCCTTTATGACGTTGTGGCGCTTGTTTACTCCGGCTTGAGGTGTGCTTTTGTAGCCCTACACAATGAATGGTGTTTGTTATCCAACAAGAGAGTGTTTAAGAGTAGCTTTTATTTATTCAATTATGAGATCATTGTTGAGAGTGTCCACTAGTGAAAGTATGATCCCTAGGCCTTGTTTCTAAGCATTGAAACACCGTTTACAACAAGTTCTGCTACATGTTTGCTTGCTGCCATCTTTATTTCAGATTGCAGTTACTACTTATAATCATCCCTATCACTTGTATTTCACTATCTCTTCGCCGAACTAGTGCACCTATACATCTGACAAGTGTATTGGGTGTGTTGGGGACACAAGAGACTTCTTGTATCTTAATTGCAGGGTTGCTTGAGAGGATATCTTTGACCTCTACCTCCCTGAGTTCGATAAACCTTGGGTGATTCACTTAAGGGAAACTTGCTGCTGTTCTACAAACCTCTGCTCTTGGAGGCCCAACACTGTCTACAAGAATAGAAGCACACGTAGACATCAAGCTATTTTCTGGCGCCGTTGCCGGGGAGGTAAGCGTTGGAAGGTATCTCCTTTAGATTCTGCAATTATTTCTTTTTGTTTCTTGTTTTTATTTTCACTAGTTAGGCTTAATGGAAAACAACAAAAAAATTAGAGATCTCTATGAACTTTATATGGAATTAGGACATGATGCTTTTGAAGAGAAAATTAAAAAACCTATGGAGGCTTGTTTGCATAATAGTGGTAGTAATGTTATTAGTATAAATTCTTTGGACACCATTATTGCTAAGGCTGTGGAAAAGCCTAAGCTTGGGGAAGCTAGTTTATATGAAAATAATCTTTTTTGCTCCTCAGCTATGGAGGAATTATTTTGCCTTGATAATGCTTTGTCTCCAATATGTGATAATTCTAATGATGTTTGTGATATTCCAAATCCACCTGTTGAAAGTATTTCTTTTAAAATACCTATGAAAATTGTTGAAAGGGTTATGAATGATCAGTATGCAGGGGATGGATCAATCCATCCAAGTGCTCACTTGTCGAAACTTACAGAACTTTGTGAGTTATTTAAGGTTGCAGGTTTATCAAGAGAAAATGTCATGAGGAAACTATTTCCATTGTCACTTAAGGACAAAGCAAAGGAATGGTATAGGCTGCTGGATGAACAACCTTCGAATTGGAAACAGCTTGAATCTCTCTTTTACTCTAAATTTTATCCTCTTCATGAAGTGCATCTAGATAGGAATTACATTTATAATTTTTACCCTCATGATGGAGAAAGCATTGCTCAAGCTTGGGGAAGGCTGAAAACATTAATACTCAAATGTCCTAACCATGAGCTTTCTGAGGAAATAATTGTTACTAATTTTTATGCAAGGCTTTCAGGTCATTACAAGGATTATGTAGATGCATGTTCACATGGTTCTTTCACAAGCAAGAAGGTTGAAGCTAGATGGGATATTCTTGAAAGAATTCAAAACAATGCTGAGGATTGGGAGAATGACAAAGGTAAAGAATCAGGTATAAACTATGAATATGATTGCATTAAGTCTTTCGTTGAAACTGCTAGTTTTCAAAAGCTTAGTGCTAAATATGGTCTTGATTCTCAAATTATTGTTGATTGTTTTAGAACCTTTGCTTCTCATATTAATGTTCCTAAAGAAAATTGGGACGTGTATCATGAACCTTTCAAAGACACTTGCATGGAAAATGAAATTGTTGTTAATGATTGCAATAAACATGCTCAAACTTCTGAAAATACTATTTCTTATAAGCATGTTAATTTTTGTGGAATGCATAGACCTTGTGGAATTAATCAAATCGAAGATGAATATTGTATCCATCATAGGAATGAAAAAACTAGAACATGGTACAAGGCTCTAAGAGATCTTGGTGAAAAAGTTTGTGACCTCCATCCTTTTATTTGTGAACTTTGCTATGAAGTGGGTCATTTTAATTTTCAATGTTCAGGTCATGATAATAGCCTTTCGAATCCAATTACTGCAAATTTGTATTGTGATAACATGATCACTCCTAATCAACATGATGAACTTACATTATTTTTGGGGTGTGAAGAGTTATCAAGAAAAACTTCCTTGTTAGATATGAGTGATCTTGATATGAATAGTGTGTTGCATGGATGTTATCTCTATTGTGTTAATAATTGCCATGCTAACACCTACATACAAAATATTATAAAGGATGAGACTTTACCAAAGTATGACAGGACTAATATGTGTTTTGTTCTCATTAATGAAAGAGAGGAGTCCCCCCAAGTTTCTTCCATTGTCTCTAATACTAAACCAGGTTATGTGGAGGAGCTTCCTTTCAAACCTCTCCCTCCTAAAGATAAAAAGAAGAGGGGAAAGAAGAAGAAGAAGAAGAGGAGTAAAAGGAGAGAGGAAACGGTATCTTCTCCCAAACTTGTTGCTCCTGTTACAATTGATACTTATAATTCTGAATTCGATGATTCTGAACTTGATGATGAACCTATGCCTGTTACTTATATTAGTGATCATGATTGGGAAAATGAAACTACTTTTGATATTGAAAATCTTTGGGGTACCAATTCTGAAAATGATGATATTAATGATTGCCATACTATTAGTACTATCCATGTTTCTTCCAATGATGATATGAAAAGCTCTAAGCTTGGGGATGAGGTGTTTGAAAATCCTTTTGCTAGTAATAATTATATATATGAGACCTCTTCTCCTAGTGATGTGTTTGAAAATCTTTTGCTACTGCTGATTATATGTTTGATACATCTCCTTCTATAAAAATAATGATATGTTTACGATGAACACAGTTTGGAAGATACTATTCTATTGCTTATGATGATACTATGCCTCCAGTCTTTGATAATTATTATAAAGAATACTATGACATAGGTTATAATTACAATCATCCTCATGAAACTTGTCATAGTTATGGAGGATTACCCAAAACCATCCCTTTAATATACAACTTGTCTATCATGTTAGAGTTCTTTATGATGATCCTGCCCCATTGTTATTAATGAGAAGAACTTTCTTATGTGGAAAATAAGATACTTTTGTGCATATGAATCATGGTAAGAATGTTTCATGTGATGGTTATATTGTGGATTTTATCAATGATGCTACTGAAAGTTTTTATGAGAGAGGGAGACATGGATTCATATATCTCAATAATATCAAGTCTCCTCTCTTTTTGTTGAAATTTTTGAAGTTGCACTTGTTTTGTCTTTCTATGCTAGTAGCTTCATGCTTCAATAATTTGTTTTCTTACAAGATTCCTTTGCATAGGAAGTGGGTTAGACTTAAATGTGTTTGGTATTTGCTTTTTGATGCTCTCTATATTCAACTCTTATACATATGAGAGCATTATCAAAATCACTATGCCTAGCTAAAAGGCTTTAAAGAAAAGCGCTTATGGGAGACAACCCATTGTTTTTATTTTCTGTTATTTTTGCTTTTCTTTTTGTTTTCTTTGAGTCAAGGAGTTTTGTTACTTCTGTAGCAACTCCTTTGTATCTTTATTTTATCGCATTGTTGTGCCAAGTAAAGTTCTATATTGAAAGTTGATGCAAGATTTGGATTTCTGCGCAGTGACAGATTTTTAGCTGTCACGATTTGAGCTTTCTCCCTGTAGAAAATTCAAAAATTCTGAAAAAATCACGCATCTTCCTGAGATATGTACGCAACTTTCATTATTTTGGCCAGATCCATCTGAGCAACTTAAGTGCCTCAAAAAATTCGTCATTCCAGACTGTTCTGTTTTTGACAGATTCTGCCTTTTGTTTTGCATTCGCTCTTTTACTGTGTTTGTGTGGATTTCTTTGCTCCACAAAGCATTGGTGGCTGTAGCTAATGTCCAGAAGCTTTGGGATTGATTGTATCATTACAGAATATGAGAATTTTTGATTATGCACTAACCCTCTAATGAGAACTGTCTTGAGTTTGGTGTGAAGGAAGTTTTCAAGGATCAAGCGAGAAGGGTGATATTATGTGATCAAGAAGAGTGAAAAGCCTAAGCTTGGGGATGCCCCCGTGGTTCATCCCCACCATATTCAAGAAGACTCAAGCGTCTAAGCTTGGGGATGCCCAAGGCATCCCCTTCTTCATCAACAACTTATCAGGTCATCTCTAGTGAAACTATATTTTAATTCTTTCACATCTTATGTGCTTTACTTGGAGCGTCTGTGTGCTTTTATTTTTGTTTTTGTTTGAATAAATTCGGATCCTAGCAATCCTTGTGTGGGAGAGAGACACGCTCCGCTTTTTCATGTGAATACTCATGTTCTTCACTTATATTTGTTGAGTATTCTTAACTAGCTACTGCAGTGCTTTTAGCTCCTGTTTTTCATGCATCTCTTTGAGCTGTTAGCACGTGTTTATAAATACTCTCTTGCTGCATTATATTATCATTTGGAGAGTTTATGTTTAAGTAAGTTGTTTGGTGTTTGCTGGAAGAAAGAAAATGCTGCATGTGGTAGTGGTATGAAAACTTGCATAATCTTGTAGATCATTGAAACTTTGATAACTTGATTCTTTGCAAATGTTTTGAGATATTTAGATGGTAAAGCTTGCTGGTTAATTAAGTTAAAATCATTAGTGGATTGTTGTCTTTAAGCTTGTACCGTACTACAAACTATACTAAAATTGTTGAAGGTGTAGTTGGACTTGATAGCTTTCCATGTCTGAAAGTTCATCGTAGTAACTAAGTTGTGCTGAAGGTCGAGGGATCTAACGGGGTACTTGTACCGCCGTGAACGGCCCTTCTTGGAGTGAATTTTAATCATGCTCTTAATGTTGAACCTGCTAGTTGTTTGCAATAAACTTGTGAGTTCTTTTTGACTAATGTTAAGCTACGGTTTTTGGCACTTCCACCATCCATATTTTGCTAGCCTCTTCGGTGCTGTGCATTGCCTTCTGCTCACATTGAGAGTTGTGCATACTTCGCCAGTACATCCAACCCCGTGGGAGAACTTCCTCTTGTTCTCCTACACATAAGCCCATACATCTTCCTCAAAACAGCCACCATACCTACCTACCACAGCATTTCCATAGCTGTTCCGAGATATATTGCCATGCAACATCCATTTACATTACATGACTTGTTGTCATTTATCATTTATATATTGCTTTGCATGATTCTATACAGCTGATGTGTGGTTTACCCATGTTACGCTAGATCATTGCACATCCTGCTACACTGGCAGAGGCATACAGTTTTATACATCATGTTTTGTTCATTATGAGTTATTTGTACCAAAAAGTTTGTAATCATATTAGAGTGTTGCCCCTGCTAGAAAAGAGCCATGGAGGCCATCGAAAAGTGAAACAGAAAAAGAAAAAAAAAGAAAAAAGAAAAAAAGAATAAAGAAAAAGGGGGCAACATTACTATCCTTTATCCACACTTGTGCTCATGTTTAGCACCTGCAGTATTCATAGTCATCATTTGTGCTCATGTTTAGCACCTATACTCCATGTGAGAGAGTTTTCATGTTCTACTTGTATAACTATGTGGGGAATTTACACTATAGAACTTGGGTTGTATATTCCAATGATGAGCTTCCTCAAAAGTGCTCTAGGTCTTCATGAGCAACCAAGTTGGATGCACCCCCACTAGTTCCATTGGAGAGCTTTCATACACATATAGCTCTATGTGCATCCGTTGCATGGCAATCACTACTCCTTACATAGCTTCGATCATAAGACTTCCTCTTGTCTAATGATCACTTATAGCTTTGTGAGACTTTCTTCCTTTGGCCTTCCAAACCCCCATTAATGTTCTCTTTGCCATAACATCATGGTGCCAATACCAAATGCTTGCGCTCACCGGTTGAGTAGACTTCGAAACAGTTGATTCATGACGTTCATGTTTATGTTTACTTGGCTGAATCCTTCTATGTTATGAAAATTTGCTTGATGCTTGGATTGAAGGATAGAACTCCTATGCTGGATACTTAAACCATCTTTAATGAACCTTGTACGGTTTCATGTCTTTGAAGCAATAGTTCATGAAAACTTTTAGCTTGTTTGACTCTTGCTTTGTCTTTCGATATCAACTATATACATTTGCTTTGAATGATTTGATCTCAGATCACATGCCTTACATTATTATTGGATCAAGATTATGTTGGTAGCATGTCACCTCAGAAATTATTTTGTTTTTATCGTTTACCTACTCGAGGACGAGTAGGAACTAAGCTTGGGGATGCTTGATACGTCTCAAACGTATCTATAATTTCTGATGTTTCATGCTTGTTTTATGTATCATTGTCACATGTTTTATATGCATTATATATCATTATTATACATTTTCTGGGACTAACCTATTAACAAGATGTCACAGTGCCAGTTCCTGTTTTCTGCTGTTTTTGGTTCCAGAAAAGCTGTTCGGGCAATATTCTCGGAATTCGACGAAACAAAAGCCAAACCTCCTATTTTTCCGAGGGACACACGGAGTCGGAAGGGCAAGCCAAGGGGGGCCCACGGCCTCCAAACCACATGCTCGCGCGGCTGGGCCCACAGGCGCGCCGGGAGGTGAGGAGGGAGCCCAGGACCTCCACCGACGTTGCCCCTTCGCCTATTTATTCCCTCAGACGCGAAAACCCTAGGACACCAAGCCAATTTCCACGAAGAGTTCCGCAGCGCCGCCGCCATCGACGACAAGTTTCGGGGGTCAGAAGTTCCTGTTCTGGCACCCTGCCGGGACGGGGAATTGCCCCCGGAGTCATCTCCATCGACACCACCACCATCTTCATCGCCGCTGCTGACTCCCATGATGAGGAGGGAGTAGTTCTCCCCCGAGGCTGAGAGCTCTACCGGTAGCTATATGGTTCATCTCTCTCTCACATGGTGTGATCTTTATGTGATCATGTGTATTGCTAGTATCGCTGAATACATTAATAATGTTTATGCTACTCAAGTGATTTTTTCTAGTTTCTGGAGTCATTGTGACAACACGGTATGAAGGTGACAGTGTGGGTACTTGTGTGACTCTATGAATAATTTAGACATTTATCATGGCTTATTCTTGGGAATTGTGGTGTTTGTTTACTCAGACTTTGAGGTGTGCTCTTGCAGCCCTACGCATAGTACTCTTGCTTCATCAAGAAGGAGAATGATCCCGAGCAGTAATTACTTGTGTTCAGTTGTGCTAATCTAGTTGAATATGTAGATGTTACTCTTTATCTGTTATGCACTCTAGAGGTTACTTTAATATGAACTCCGGTACTCTCCACGGTGTAAAGGTGACAGTGTGTGCACCGTGTGTGACTCCTTTATGACGTTGTGGCGCTTGTTTACTCCGGCTTGAGGTGTGCTTTTGCAGCCCTACACAATGAATGGTGTTTGTTATCCAACAAGAGAGTGTTTAAGAGTAGCTTTTATTTATTCAATTATGAGATCATTGTTGAGAGTGTCCACTAGTGAAAGTATGATCCCTAGGTCTTGTTTCTAAGCATTGAAACACCGTTTACAACAAGTTCTGCTACATGTTTGCTTGCTGCCATCTTTATTTCAGATTGCAGTTACTACTTATAATCATCCCTATCACTTGTATTTCACTATCTCTTCGCCGAACTAGTGCACCTATACATCTGACAAGTGTATTGGGTGTGTTGGGGACACAAGAGACTTCTTGTATCTTAATTGCAGGGTTGCTTGAGAGGAATGTCTTTGACCTCTACTTCCCTGAGTTCGATAAACCTTGGGTGATTCACTTAAGGGAAACTTGCTGCTGTTCTACAAACCTCTGCTCTTGGAGGCCCAACACTGTCTACAAGAATAGAAGCACACGTAGACATCACTTACCAGCGGTGCATACAGAACTGCTTGCGCGAGTAGATCGGCCGCAACGTCCACGCATATGTGGACGACATCGTCGTCAAGTCCAAGCTTAAGACGGACCTGATTGCCGACCTCACGGAGACATTCACCAACCTCCGCAAGTACAGGATAAAGCTTAACCCGGAAAAATGTGTCTTCGGCGTACCCGCGGGCAAGCTCCTGGGCTTCATCGTCTCCGAGCGAGGCATCGAAGCCAACCCAGAGAAGATCAAGACGATCGAAGCTCTGAAGAAGCCGGAGAACCTCCGGGACGTGCAGCGGCTCACAGGCTGTGTCGCTGCCCTCAGCCGTTTCATCTCACGACTAGGCGAGAAGGCCATGCCCTTGTACCGGCTCCTCAAGAAGTCGGACACGTTCACCTGGAACGACGAGGCAGACGCCGCCTTGACGGCACTCAAGAAGACGTTGGCCGAGGCGCCGGTCCTTGCATCTCCACTGGAAAAGGAGCCGATGCTCCTCTACATCGCCGCGACCAACCGAGTCGTCAGCGCGGTGGTCGTCGTCGAGCGCAAGGAGGAAGGCCACGAGCAACTGGTCTAGCGGCCAGTTTACTACGTCAGCGAAGTCCTGACGGATTCGAAGCAACGTTACCCGCATTACCAAAAACTTGTATACGGTGTTTTCTTTGCTTCAAGAAAATTGCGACATTACTTCATGGGCCACCCGATGACGGTGGTCAGCTCGTCTCCCCTAGCTGAAATAATCCGCAACAGAGAGGCAACGGGCGCGTCGCCAAATGGGCCTTCGAGCTGCAGCCTTTCGGCCTCAGCTACGCAGCCCGCACTGCGATCAAGTCGCAGTCATTATCCGACTTCCTCGTCGACTGGATGGAGACACAGTTGCCGGCTCCAACCTATGAAGCCGGCAGATGGACCTTGTTCTTTGACGGGTCAAAGATGTATGAGGGCTCGGGGCTGGAGTCGTCCTCACTTCTCCCCAAGGCGACAAGATGCGATATGTGCTGCAGATACACTTCACCTGCACCAACAACGTCGCCGAGTACGAAGCCCTCCTACATGGCCTACGCGTGGCCAAGGAGATGGGAGTCAGCCGTATCAAATGTTATGGCGATTCCGACCTCGTCGTTCAGCAAACGATGGGGACCTGGGATGCAAATGATCCCAACATGGCGGCTTACCGCCGGCTCGTCGATCAAGTCGGCGGCCACTTCGCCGGCATGGAGCTGGAGCACTCTCTCGCTTCGGGTCTAAGCGGGACCGAGTCCCACCCGGCGTCTTCCTCGACCACCTACACAACCCGTCGGTACGCCCGCCGGCCGAAGTCGACATCGCCAACCCGCCATCATCAGATACAATTCTGGTGGCGGTAACCCAAGAAACAAGCGACTGGAGGGAACCCTACATCGAGTTCCTCACCACCAAAAAGCTGCCAGCCGACGAGGTCCTAGCACGGCGAGTCGTGCGCCGGGCCTCAGCTTACGCCATCATCAACAGCGAGCTCTACAAACGCAGCACATCGGGAGTTTTCCTCCGCTGCGTCGAGCCGGAAGAGGGAAGGCGCATCCTTCATGAGATCCACTCGGGAGATTGCGGCCACCATGTCGGCGCTCGCAACCTGGTCGCCAAGGCGTTCAGGCACGGTTTTTTCTGGCTCTCTGCTCATCAGGATGCAGTCGACATCGTCCGTCGGTGCATCGGGTGCCAGAAGTACGCCCGGCAGGATCACCTACCCGCCGCGGCTCTGAAGACCATCCCTCTGACATGGCCATTCGCAGTCTGGGGAATAGACATGGTGGGCAAGTTCAAAACAGCTCGCGGTGGCATGACACATTTGCTCGTCGCAGTCGACAAGTTCACCAAATGGGTCGAAGTTGAACCTATCAAGAAACTCGACGGCAAGACCGCAACCAAGTTCCTCCAGAAGCTCATCTTCCGATTCGGCTACCCGCACAGCATCATCACTGACAACGGCACAAATTTTGCTGAAGGAGAGATGAAGGCCTTCTGCAAACAAAAAGGCATCCGTCTCGACTTGGCGTCCGTCGCCCACCCGCAATCAAACGGGCAGGCGGAAAGAATGAACCAGACAGTGCTAGCCGGGATCAAGCCGCGACTTCAAGTCCACTGGAGCGAACACCGGGTTGCTGGCTGGACGAGCTACCAGCCGTACTCTGGGGCATCAGAACGACTCCAAACCGTTCCACCGGCTACACGCCATTCTTCATGGTGTACGGGGCGGAAGCCGTCATGCCGACCGACCTCGAGCACGACTCGCCTCGGGTCGCCCTCTACAACGAGGAAGAAAATGAAGAAGCCCGCCTAGTCGGCGTCGACCTCCTGGAAGAAGCTCGCGAACTCGCACTCTCCAGGACGGCGATATATCAGCAAAGCCTGCGCCGCTACCACAGCCGCCGGGTTAGAAGTCGCTCTTTCCAGGAAGGCGACTTGGTTCTTCGGCTCATCCAAAAGTCGAAAGGGATGCACAAGCTCTCGGCACCATGGGAAGGACCGTTCGTCGTTAGCAAAGCGATGGGCAACGGCTCCTACCACCTCGTCGACTTGCGTGAGCCGAACAAAAGCTCCAAGTCGGAAGAGGAGACCAAGCGTCCATGGAACATCAGCCTGCTTCGCCCCTATTATACATAGTATCCATTGTAATGTGTAATCAATCAAGGAAATAAAGGCACGCTCGGGGGCTATCGTTTCGATTCAATCATGCTTTCGAGTCTTTATTCTTCCTACTCACACGTTATATGATTGATGGGTTGTCAAAGAGAGCCGGATGCCATGATGCGCGGCTCACCACTGGACCCCCTGCTCACGAAGCAAAATCACAAAAATTGTTGTTTTCTCCCAAGTCGTCAGCTACCCGCACAAAGTGAAGAAGTAGTGCAGCCGGTTCAAACCTAACTTGACAATGAAGCCGCACTCGGACTTTGTCACCATGGGTACCGCGCGCGTCACGAAAAAATCACGCGAAGCACACTTGGCGAGGTCGCACGATCGACTAGCTTACAAAACAAGCGAAAAACAAACAAAGTGACGAAAAGCGCACAAAAAACAAGCATGGGAGTGCCAAAACAAAGATTAATAAGCCGCAGAGGCGCACGCTGAAACGCAACCCGGCACATATCATACTTGTTTCATTACATAATATTTTTTCGCCCGCAGGCGACAAACCCTAACTACTTCAAAATAACCCCTCTTTTGAAAGCAGGGGAGCAAACTTCAAGACGGAGGAGCCGCCCGAGCAGAAGACGTCGACGCCTCGTTCGTCGCAGCCGGCGGTGGCAGAGCTGAAGCCCTTTCAAAAAGGTACTCCGACGCCGGCTCCCTGTCCGCCACCTCGCCAAGGTCGTTGCCCTCAGGCACCACGTCGAAGACGAAGTCGTCGTGGTCGACCATCTTGGCAGCCCGGCAGGCGTAAGGGGCGCAGTACTGGAGCACCGGCTGCAGATCGATCTCCCGGCCGCTGCTATCGGTGGGGATGCTGGCCGTGATCTTGTCCACGTTCGTCTGCCTATACCGGCCTCGCACAAGCCCGAGGGCAATGCACGCGCCGGCTCGGGCCGACGACTCCCGCACCCAGGTGATCACCTGGGGCATCAGCTCCAGAACCCGCAACACCTTGCAGACGGGTGCGGGGACACCTTCCTTGGGCGACAGCATCTGGACGACCTTGCTGGCCCGGCCGTGAACGTCACGGGCGAAGACTCCGAGCCGGTGGACATGCTCCGCAGACGTCAGGCCAGCCGTCTCCTCGCCTGTTCAACAAAACAAAAATCAACAACAAGGCCACAAGTCAAGTAGGCACAAACTGCAAAGGGTCGCATGAAATCTTTACCCCAGATGCCAACGGCGAGGGTGGCAAGCCGCTCGGTCAGCTCCTTCATCTCGCGCTCAGCCTCGCGGATTTGCGCTCGAGCTTCTCGAGGTCCTCGCCGTACCCCTTGGTCGCCTGGGTGAGGGCGGCGTCCGCCTCCTCCTTCTGCTTGCTGAGCCGCTCGCAGGATTCCTGCACCGCGGCAAACGCCTGCGTGTGCCGGCTCTCCTGCGCGGCCAGCAGTTGCTGGTGCTCAGCGACGGAGATGAAGCCGTCGCGCGCCTTCTTCAGCTCCTCCTGCAGGCGGCGGGTCTCCTGCTGTTCGGCTTCGAGGAGCCAGGACAGCTCCTGCAGTTCACAAGACAATAATCAATAGAAGAGGCATGGGGGCTACGCCACGGGTTACCTCTACACCAACATTTGCTAACCCGGGGGCTAGCCCCAACAAAAAAAAAATACGCCGAGTCAGGAACTCGGGGGCTACGTCCGAGTGGCATACACACCCGCCACCGGCCTGCCTCTACATCGACATTGGCAAACCAAGGACTACGCTATTCGCCAAACTTTGCATCCAGAAAACTATGAAGACCCAAGCCGCTTTCTACGAACACGACTCGGGCCTTGGGGGCTACATATACGCTACGGACGCAACAGGTGCAAGAAGATTCTACGTACCTGGTGCGCATCCATCGCTGTTGGATGGCGGCTCGGAAGTCAGGCCGGGGAGCAGATGCACCCGGGACGGAGCTCGGGGGCTGGGCAGTCAGCCCACCCGACGAGGAAGCCGTCGCGGCGGCGCGGGTCGCCGTCACCACCAGCGCCGTCTCCGGCACAGGCGTGGCACCCTGTGCCAGCCGGCACGGTGTCATCAATAGTGGCCCCCTCGGGTCGAGGGGGCACAATAACTTCGTCGCCTCCGCCGGAAGGCGGAGGACTCGGCGCTCTCGTGGTCGGCTCCGCGACGTGCGCGGCAGGCTCCGCCCGCTGGGAGTCGCTCTCCAGCGCGTCCTCCATGTCACTGAGGGACGCGTCCTCAGCCCTGCGACACTCGCACGGGTCAAACTCAAGATAGCGTTTCCAGCGGAACTTTGGATGAGGATCAGCAGCAGACCTGTCACCCGCAGGTGGAAGAGTTGAGGTCCGAACCCTCGGAAGCGAGGCGCAGGCGGCGAGTCGGCGCGGGCCCTCGCAGGGATGTCCCGCAAGGCCTTCTGCCTCCGCTCGGCAACGACGGTGCGCTGCACGGCAGCCCCAGCCGATCGCTCCGGTGGCGGCGGCGTCGGGTTCGCCGACTTGGAGCGTTGGAGTTGGGCCCGGCGTCCTCAGCCGCAGGCCTACGCCTCCGCCGGATGCGGAGCGGCTGATCATCTTCATCATCATCTTCAGCAGGCGCCGGGTTCTTGGACCCGGCGCGTTCTTCTCTTCCTTCTTCTCCTTCCTCCTCATCCTCAGACAGGATGGGGATCGGTTGGCGGGAGGAGAAGGCGGCCTCGTTGCCATGGTGGCGCTGTCGGCTTCGTCGTCGGAGTCGCGCTCGACGACGTCGTTGGGGCCGGCAAGCACCGTGGGAGCGTCTCCGCGGGTCGGAGGCAACCCAACAAGCGATCGAAACTCCTGAATTCGACAAGCAGGAAGGATCGGTATAAAAAGACCAAGAAAAGGAAAGTATTTCGAATCGTCAAGCAAAGGGACTCACCTCAGGAGCCGGATGCTTGGCGGAGTAGGCCTCCAGGCCGCCCACGATCCACTCGGGAGCCGGGTGGACCGTGACACGCTTCATCCGCAGCGTGAATTGCTCTACCGACTCGAACAATGTCGGGTCATGGCGCTGCGGGTCCTTCGTCCCCTTGTACTCGCAGATCAGCGAGGGCCGGTGCTGCAGAGGCGCGATCTTCCTCTTCACCCAAGTGGCGATGAGGTTCAGACCCGTCAGCCCTCCTTCTTCAGCTCCTGAAGCCGCGCCATCAGCCGGCGCACCATGGGCAAGTCGGCGTCGCGGCAGCTCCTGAAGATTGCGAGGCCGGCTCGGCGATGGCGAGAAGCAGGGGATCCCGATCTCGCCGTCAGGCGCCGGCTCCCGCATGTAGAAGCCCGACTTCCTCCAATACACTTTGGAGGGGAGGCCGAGATCCAGGTAGTCGACGTCGCCGCGGACCTGGAAGTTGAGGCCGCCGCAGGGCGCCATGTCGCCGCCCTTCCCCAGCTTGCCGTGGAAGATCCACAGCCACAGCGGGAAGAACGGGGCGCACCCGAAGTAGCCCTCGCACAGGGTGACGAAGCAGGCGAGATGGAGGATCGAGTTGGGCGTCAGGTCATGTACCTGAAGCCCGTAGAAGTCCAGAATCGCCGGAAGAACTCCGACGTGGGGAAGCCCAGCCCGCGCTCGAGGAACGCGAGGAAGGCGACGAACTCGCCCGGCGATGGCCGCGGGCGAGGATCCGCGGAGGCGATGCGCCACCGACGCTCCGACGCCGGCGGCAACAAGCCCTCGTTGGCGGCTTGCTCCAGCGCCTGCGCCGTCACCGACGACCTCTCCCACTTGTTCTTGGGCGCCACCATCTTGGCCGGAAGAGAGGCGGAGGAGCAAGAATGTCCAATGGCTGCGGCGGCGATGCGGCGAAGAACTCAGGCGCGACTGCTTGAGGAGTGACGGCGAGCGCAAGGAAGAGGTGGAGAATGAACTCACCAGCCGCGCTCCCCTGCCGTTTTAATAGGCATGGTGAGTGGAGCCGTTACCGCAGTAAATGGCGCCGCCCACGTCGCCCACTATCGCCACGTCGCACGACGCCTCGATTCCCGCGCGACGCCTCGGTTTCCACGGGAGCGTGCCGAAAAATGCGGCTCAGATTCGGCCACGTCGCTCTGTCACGACGTTTGGACCGATGGATCGGGCGCGTGCGGGTCAAGGAGCGTCATCATTGCCACTGCTCCATCCCGAGGTGGAGGCAGTCGATGCGCCGTCAAGTCCCATCAATCGACTCGGCGCCAGACAGACAAACACTACAGGACAAACGGTCAAAGATGCCGTGACGTCAGACGGAGAAGGCAAGGAGACAACCCGCACCGAGGCGAGTCGGGATGGCAAACGTCCCGACGGGCACAAGCCGGCATCAAACAAAAACTTGAGTTAGACCGGACGTTAAAAGCCAAAATCCACCACTCCGAGCCGTTGTTTTCTTTTCTCTGTTTCAGGAGTTCGTTCAACGACATGACCCGGCAGTTCGCAAGACGAAGACCAAGCCGAAGACGAGTCCCTGACGAACTCGGGGGCTAATGATGGGGGATGCCCACCCGGTGTACATCTTCCAGGATACCGGGTCCCCGAGGATCCCGGTATGACGGCTCGGGGAGGCGGCAGCAGATATCTTCGAATCAGTCTGCGATTGTGTATCCCGAAGAGTGCGCTCCACGAAGCCGCACTTGTATGCAGGATAGCTAGCGCCGCCAGCGGAACCCGTCATTCCCTGTAAACCCTAGCCGGCTCCCTATATAAAACCGGCAAGGAGCAACCCTAGAGGCAGACTCATCTCATTCCGTAGCCTCCGGAGCACCCGCAAGCTCTGGTGCGCACGCCATTGTACACCCCCTTCAGATCCATATACATACAAGCAGGAGTAGGTCTTTACCTCATACAGAGGGGCCGAACCTGGGTAAACTCTGCGTGTGCAACCTCTCTGTGAATCCTACGTCGCCTGGCTCACACCCGAGTTAAGCCACCCCGTATGGCATCTGCCGTGATTACCCCACGACATGGCACACACTTCTTGTCAGACACAACTTAGACATCATGCACATAGAGAAGAACGTATTTGACAACATTGTTCTTACTTGTCTTGATGTAGATAAGAAATCAAAAGATGGATTGAATGCTAGGCTGGACCTAAAAGAAATGAACATAAGGGTAGAGTTGCATGCTGACACAAGAGGCCCAAAACCTATAATTCCTAGAGCCATTTTCCAGATGAATCAACAAGGAAAAATGCATTTCTGCATGGTAATTAAACATGCAAGATTTCCTGATGGTTATGCATCTAACTTTTTCCACAAGGTTCAATTAGATAAAAAAAATCTAGTGGGCATGAAGACACACGACTGTCACATCATAATGCAAGATTTGATGTCTTTAGCACTGTGTAGATCATTGCCTGGGAGTGTAGCTGTACCATTGATAGGGCTATGCAAGTACTTCAAGATGATGTATCGTAAGGTGGTTGATGTTGAAGAGGTTGAGGAGTGGGCATCTAAGATTGCAGAAATCTTATGTCAACTAGAAATGATATTTCCTCCTACATTTTTTGACATGATGGTACATGTAACTATGCACCTAGCAGCTGAGTTAAGGAAAGCTGGACCAGTGGCTTTCAGAGACATGTGGTCAACAGAGAGGATGATAGGTAACATGAAGAATTCAGTACAAACCACAAGTCACCCAGAAGGTTCAATTGCAGAGAACTATCAGTTTGAAGAGAGCCTCAACTTCTGCTCAAGATATTTGCTTGATAGTGCTACTAATATTAATAAAGCTAGAAGACATGATGACAATCCTGGACCTTTAGCTGATGCTAAAAAATATTTGAGGATAATTGGGAGGCCCTTATCCGCTTATTCGTCTATTGAACTGGATTTCACAACATGGACACAAGCTCAGAGATGTGTGCTTGTGAACTATCAAAAAATTGAAGAATATGCCCGGTGAGTATCCCTAAGTTGAACCTTACATGTGTACATAAAAAACACACAGATATGTATCCCTTTTTTAATTCATGTAGAGCACACAAGAATTCACTGAAAGTTGGGAGAAAGAAGTCCAAGAGGGAGATTGAAATTTCACACCATAATAATTTCCACGACTGGTTTGTGGACCATGTATGTAGAATACAAAATTAATTTGTTTTGAAGAAGCATGACATATAATTTATAGAAATTAATATTTACAAATTCCACTTTTATCTTAGGTACAACTACTCATTGACCAAGGAGTTAATGTTCCTGTTGAAGTGATTACCTTGGCCAAAAAACCTTACATGAAGGCGAGATCATACAGTAGCTACTGCATAAATGGATGTACATATCATACGCATTCATATGGTTTAGGCAAGGCCACACAATGTGATGGTGTCTTAGTAGTTGCAACAACATCTAGTTACTCTAGTGTTAGGGATGTGAACCCAACTCTAGGAGATGTGGTCTACTACGGCAGAATAACTGACATTCTGGAGTTGAACTATTCTAATGAAGGGCATGTTGTGCTTTTCAAATGTGATTGGTTCAAAAGAAATGGTGTTAGGGAGTTGGAAATTTTTGGAATAACAGAGGTGAATTTCAACCATATGAGCAATGCGAATGATAAAAAAATTGAACCGTTTATCCTAGCTAGCCAAGCTAAGCAGGTTTATTATGTGCAAGATCCTGTGGATATTGATTGGCATGCTGTTATTACACCTACAGTAAGGGATTTCTATGATATGGATTCTGTTTTGAACCATGTGAGTCATTCTAAAGTAATGATAATATCAACTGAACTAACATTAATGACCATGAACTAACCATACCATTGCTTATATTTGCAGGATGAATAGTGAATCAAACTAAACATGACAAGATGCTGAAGGATCTTAACAGGAAGCTACATAAACTGGATTTACCTTCGGCATATCTACCTGCAGCCAATGTAACAACAACTGAAGAGACCAGAATAGGCCTACTAAAAGATGCCAAGGCTAGAGGCCTCTACTTCTCGCAAGTAGAAGTATGTATTCGAATATGCCTAACTTCGTTTGTAATGTTTATCTTTAGATAACAACTTATTTGATGATTCTGGTGCAGTCTGAAAGGAACTACGATGATGAAAATGAATATGAACAACATTACTCATCTCATGAACAAGGCTACTCCTCTAATGAAACAATTGATGAAGGAGAGAAGACCAAGAGCAAGAACTAGACCATGACCAATACCAAGAGCAAGACCAAGAGCAAGAACTAGAGCAAGTTAAAGCAGGGAAAGGTACGTAGTTCACTGAAGTTAAAGCAGGAAAATTAGTAGTAACAACAATACTAGTCATTCATCAAATAGTAGTTTCCTGAAGTAGTTATGCATCCTGTATGCAGATATTGAAAAGAAGACAACTAGAGGACCTACAGAGCTGAAGAAGTTTTGGAATAAACATGGTCTGAACAACAAAGTGAAGCTTGTATTTAACCATCTTGGGCAGCCATGTGGACTGAAGACATCAAAATTAACAAGCTTTGTGAGTTATTTGGTGAAAGGAAGGGATGTTTCTCTTGCTGCTATAAATTGGAGGAAGGTACCACGTTCTGAGAAAGAGAAGATGTGGATGACTATAAAGGTATTAGTTATCTGGATTTGTCACTGATCATGTACATGTACATAGTTCTTCTAAAAACCTGACTCAGTGTTTTCTTAACGCAGGCTTTCTTTGAAATTGATGAATCACACAAGGAATGGGTGCTGAAGTCAGCAAGTAAAAAGTGGAGGGCATTCAAATCTTTTTTGAGGAAAAACTATTATGATACAGAGTTGTCTGTCAAACAAAATATAGACAATGGTTGTGAAGAAAGAATCCACGCAAAACAATGGGCTTGGCTTGTTAACCATTGGAGATCCGAAAAATATCTGGCAAGTGTACTTGACTATAAATTAAATGAAATATTGTGCAAACTGCTTGCCACATGTGGATATTAATTGTTCTTCCTATGATGTGTGTAGACACTGTGCACCAAGAATAAAGCTTCAAGGGAAATGCAAGATAACTTTAGGCATACTACAGGCACTAGGAATTTTGCAGTAGTGCAAGATATAATGGTAATTGGAAAATAATTTTGTAGTGCTATATCTATCAATGTATTGTTAGATAATTAGTATGCTATTAATTAGTTGTATCTGAAAATATGCAGGAAGTGGAGTTGGGAAGAACAGTGTCTAGGGCAGAATTGTACCGAAAGGTGCATACCAATAAAGCAGGGGAGGCAGTTGATGATCACTGCTCTAAGAAAATTGTATGTCAACATTTCATATAGGCGTACGTGAAGCAAATGTTTATTGCCAACATAATTGCATCTCATGTGCTTTGTGTTTCGTATATGTCTTAACAGGCCGAAATTACAAGGGAACTTGAAAAAGAACCTACACTACATGGAGAAGAACACAGATTTGGTGATTTGTACTCCAGAGTCTTTACAGAGTCAGGGCGTTCAAGAATGCCTGGTTTTGGTCTAATGGTCGGTGGCAGTTCAACTAAAATGCTTGATCAAGCATTGCTCACACTGAGGGATGCAAGAGAGGAAAAGTTGGAAATGAGAGGATATATCGAGCAACTAGTTGCCACACAGTCAGCGTTGATTGAAAGGAGTCAACAAATGGAGCAGAAGCTGGAGTACCTGCTAACAAGAAATGAAGAAAATTCAAACAGTAGAGAAGAGGAAGCAGAAGGTGAAGCAACAGCAAAAACATGCAACCAGCAAATGGGAGCTATGCATGACCAACTAAGCAGCAGAAAAATAGAACCAACAGTTGACCAGAATAAAGAAGTCAAACAACAAGAAGAAGCAACAAACAAACAACAACAAGAAGCAAGTGACAAACAAAAACAAGCAGAAGGGAAAGAAAAACATGGCAGAAGTCAACCAACAGGAAGCCAAACAACATCAGAAGGTGAAGCAACAACAAAGAAACTAAAGGCAACCAACAGCCAAGGGAATGCAAGACACTCAACAGCAGAAGAGAAAATTGGTACCCAAACTGGTAAGGAGACTGGAAAGGAAGCACAAGAGGAAGCAACAACATCAGAAACCAATAAGCCAGTAAACTGTAGCCTTACAGCAGCAAAACATGCAATGGCAACCATCAAAGAACAACTAACCAGAAGGAAAACAATACCAGCACTGGATCAGAAGGAAAACAGTGAGTCAACTGCATTCCAAGAAGCAGCAAAGGCTAGATACACTCAGCCAACACCAAACAAAGCAACAGCAGAAGGGAAAGTCAAGCGTTACAGAGGTTAACCAACAGGAAGCCAAACAACATCAACAAAGAAGCTAAAGACAAGCAGCAGCCAAGGGAATGCAAGCCAAGCAGAAACACAGGTATCAGCAGCACCTAAGGCAGTTGATGACAGTGTAAAGCCTAGCCACAAAAAAGGATATGCAAGCCTAGCCAAGGTTGTCCTAAGTGTGTCCAAAACAAATGAACCAACACCAGCAACAACAGCAGCAGCAGCCAAAGGAGAAGGGAAGAAATCTAAATGAGACAGCAAGGCAAAAATAGCAGATGAGCCAAGCCAACCAAACCCTACATCAGATACAGAATTAGATGTTGAAGCAAGTCAGACACTCCTGTAGCTGAAAAACAAGAGACTGAAGAACAAGAAATATGAGAAAGCAGAAGCTTCAGATATTTTGGTTGCTGGAAGTCAAAATCCAGGCAGTTCATACAAGCAACTATTGTCTGATGATGTTACATTCAGGAAAATAAAGCAAGAGAAGGTAGATGAGATAATTACAACTAAGAAGCAAGTTGCTGGTCCTAAAATAAATAAAGGAAAACATGACAAGGATCCCACAAACTAGTTGCACCCAAGGAAACCGTTGGTGAGAGAGGAAATCAAAGAAGGCAAGGAAGTGGGATTAACCTCACCTAACAGCGAGCAGTTAGTTGCACTAGGAACAGTCCAGAAGATCGGCAACAAAGATTATGTTGAAGTACTTGTTAACATGGTGTTAAAGAGTACAACTCAACTACCACATCCAAAGGGAAGGATGACTGTAATCAGACATGCTGAAGCCCGTTGTATTAGATGGCCCCAAAGAAATGTAAGTCCCACTTCCTTGCATCAAAAGGGTATGTGCTACTTTATAATCTACTAAAGTGTGATACTGAAAATTGCAGGTAACAAAGCCAGATATAGATGCTTTTACAGCTAAGGTTTGCAGCAGGATGGAAACGAACTTGATGTGCTCAGAGGTCAGAATTGTTGATCCAGTAAGTGGAAAAAGCAGGAAAGCGACACAGAGGGTGAGAATGGACATTACACCCTCACCAGGTACCATTGGTCCATTTCCATAGAGAAATAATCACAGCAGTGATCCATTTCAGTTAAGTTAACAATGGTCGATTTTCCATATCTTTTGCAGAACTGACATCACAGCAGTGAGCAACTGATGTTGCTTTCTACTGGCATTGTTTTCAGGTAGGTTTAAGCTGTCGAAATGTAGCTTTCTTGTCTTTCATGTCTTCTGGCATTGTTTGGCTGTTTGGCTACTGGCATTGTTTGGCTGTTAATTATTGTTTGACTGTTTGGCATTATAATCTACTGGCATTGTTTGGCTATTTCATGTCTACTTTGTGCTTTTCCATGTGTTCCGAGTGGCATTGTTTCCATATTTCCATAGAGAAGCTTTGTTTGGCATTATATCCATTTACCTGACATTTTGCATATACTATGACTATGAAGTGAAGCTTTGAGGCACTGTGAGGTGAAGCTTTCTGGCACTGTCTAGTGAAGTGAAGTTTCAGCTGTGAAGTGAAGTTTCTGGTGCTTTTGTTTTCAGATTTCAGCTGTGATGTGCTATAAAACTAGTGATGATTAGTTTACTGGTATTTTGATTATAATTGATGCTCGTGATGTGATAAATGGAACATGGCAAGACGTACTGAATAACAGAATGCTATTTACAAACTGGTACTGTGTTGTGATGTTTATTTAGAAACTGGTACTGTACTGTGATGTGATGTTGATTCGAATTGAGTGATGTGATTTGAATAACATAATTAGGGTTTATTTTGAATTTGCTAGGAAAGACCTCTGATTGGTTTAGGGGCATTTAATCAAACTGCCTCCAAATACATTTAGAGGCATTTTGAAATAGTTCCACTAAATACATTTAGAGGCATTACCTCAAAGTGCCACTAAATGTATATAGGGGCATTACCTCAAAGTGCCACTAAATGTATATAGGGGTATTTCATCAAAGTGCCACTAAATACATTTAGAGGCATTACCAAAGTGCCACTAAATGTATTTAGGGGCATTTCATCAAAGTGCCACTAAATACATTTAGGGGCATTTTGAAATAGTGCCACTAAATGTAGGGGCACTTTCCATAGTGCCTCTAATGAATACTTTTAGGAGCACTTCTTGGAGCACATTATAAAGTGCCCCTAAAACTTTTACAGACACAAGCAAATTGGGCACTTAAAAAAAGTGCCCCAACTACTTTTAGGGGCAGAAAAGTGACATTTAGGGGCACTATGAAGTGCCCCTAAAACTCAACCGTGATGCAGTGTTTGTCGTGAAGGTTATGCGTGTCGTCGGGCTTCCCTTGACATAGGATGCCATTGGGAGGCCCTCTTGGTCCAGCAAGCTGATTTTGTACAGTGCTCTGACTTCGCCGGCCTCGCTTGGATCAAGGCAGAGCAAGATGGATATCCAGCCGCTGAAGCAGAAGTTGTAACAGTTGGGGTAGTACCTCAGGTACCAGCCATGGCCTCCGACTTCGAACGACTTCGACGTGATGAATTTGCCGATGCCGACCCCCGTGGTGTGGGAGTAGCCGTCGATCTTGAGGACGTGCGACCGGATGCCGCCTTGGCGATGATGGCCGCCGCGGACATCAACAGCGCCGCGGCCACGCCGCCGCTGGCATCAAGGGAAGACGCAGACGACTTGGACATCAAGTACTCTGAGAGTGGATGGGAAGATAAGAGAGTTTAGAGTGCGGCAGACTGGTGTGTGAGGTCGTGGCGTTCTTATATGCGATGACAGTGGCTGCTGCAGTTACTCGATCGCGCGGATCGGTCACACGAGCATTTGTCTCGCGTCCGCCGGACGAGGAGGAGCATTCATGCGTAGCATAACCTTATATATAAAGGGGCGACATTGCCTCTGCCTCTCACGCGGGCCACGTCGCCTTTTTTTCCTGAGCGTCCGATCGACGAAACGAACGTCCAGGATGGAGCCACGTCCTCCCCAGCTCGCATTACTGTTCCTGGCAACAGTAAACGCACCTCCGCACCAACCAGGCAACGACACGTCACCCGGTCACCGCCGGTGGCTCCAGTAGCCAGCCGGTGACCCCTCCGCACGAATTTTGGTGCGGAAAAATTACAGAAACCTCCCGCAAAGGACCGAATCGCAAATTCCGGAAAAGTCAGGAAACTCCGTGCAAAATCGCGCCACAACTCCCCTTCTCTCCTTCTCCCGCGACAGACCGAGTTCGCCGCCGCCGCCGACGCGCGCAGGCGCCGCTACATGCCTCCCCGGACAAATCGCGGCTGCCAGAAGCTCCGTCGCCGCCTCCACTCCAACCTCACGCAATATCGTTTGCCGGAACGGCGCACGCTGCCCGGATTCGTCGTCGCCGTTCTCCACATCCGCCGCCATGGATTCACTCGCCGCCGGTGGCTCCGGCGACCATTTGGTCCGCCGCGCCGCCCGTTCAGTTCCCCTCGACGTACTGGAGCCCATCCGCATGCTCCCAGCTCCGCGCGCGCGCAGCTGCTCGAGCGCGAGCTCCGCAGCACGGCCGCGTTCGCCGGCGAACGACGACGTCACACGCTGACGTCATGCGCGACCCCACACGTCAGTTCTTTTAATTTTTTAAATGGTTTCCAAAATAAATAAAAACCCCTGACATGTGGGACCCATCTGCCAGAAATTTCACAAATACAAAAAAATGCTAAAATTCAAAAAATTCATATCTTTCAATCTACAATACAAAAAATACAAAAAAAATATCAAAATTCTCTAAATTTAACAAACTTTCAAACTTTCCGCACAAACGTTGTATAAAAAAATAAATTGTCCACAAAATAATGCAAGTAACATATCAATTTTTTTAATTTTCCCAAATTCTCATAAATTCATATCTTGCAAACTAAAATTCAAAAAAAAATACAAACAATATATAAAAAACTGTAAATTTAACAAGTTTAACAAACTTTCAAACTTCCCGCACAAAAGTTGCACCACAAAATAAATTCCATACAACATAATCCAAATAATATATTAAAAAATTCAAATTTTACCAACTTCTTGGAAATTCATATCTTTTAATCTACAGTTCACAAAAAATACAAACAATATATCAAAATTTTCTAAATTTAACAAATTCTCAAACTTACCACACAAAAGTTGTACAAAAAATATAAATTGTGCATAATATAATGTAAATAACATATATGCATAAAATAATAAATATGAGCTGAAAATCATTTTCTCTTGATGTTATTCTAGGAGACCATACTATTTTTTTAAAAAAATTACCAACTTCTTGGAAATTCATATCTTTTAAACTACAATTCAAAAAAAATACAAACAATATATCAAAATTCTCTAAATTTAACAAATTCTCAAACTTACCACACAAAAGTTGTACCAAAATATAAATTGTGCATAACATAATGCAAATAACACATATGCATAAAATAATAAATATAAGCTGAAAATCATAACTTCCAAACCATAATTCAAAATACATGCAAATTGTAGAATTCATATCTTCCAAACCATAATATATAAAAAACAACTAATATACCAAAATTTTCAGAAAATTAAAATCTTTACATATAACACATTTCCATGCATTATTAAACAACTATAATTCCTGCTCAATTAAAACAACTAGAATATCAAATATAAAATTTGTGAAAATAACATCTCACCTCCATTAACCCCATCTTTGTATTTGTTTTCTTTTGTTTTTTTTGCTTTTCTTTTGTTTTGCAGTAAAACAGCATTACAATAATGACCAAGAAGAAGAAAAATAATTGCAAGACATTTCAGCTTACAAAACAATTGTAATTTTCCATTTTTAATTTCAGTTTGCTCAAATAAAGTTGTAAAAAACATTGAAATTCAATCTTCATATTTGTTTTTCCTTTTGTTTTTTGCTTTTCTTTTCGTCCGCAATAAAACAACATTGGAATAATGAGCAAAAAAAGAAAAAAATAAATTCAAGCCATTTTATTTTGCAAAACAATTGTTTAAAAATATCTAAATTTGAAATTTGATCATATGCCCCAAATAGTTTTAAGGAGGAAGTGCATTATAATTTTCTCCAAATTTTAACCAACTTAAAATATTCAAACATATTTGATTTTTTTTCTGACATAACACACAAAAAATATTATTTCCCCAAGAATATTCAACGATATTCACAGAAGTTTCAAATATATTTCATACATGTTTCTCTGATTTTCTTTTCCCGAACAGGTTGTTCTGCGTTGACTCAATACAAATTTCGTAGACAGATACATAATATATCAAGACCACTGTAGCGGGCACGACGTACCACAAATTTCAAATTTAATAAATTTTCAAACTTTAAACACAAAGATTGTACCAAATAACCATTGCATACAAAAATAAAACTAAAACAAAATTGACAATTAAGAATTTTTCGAACTTCCCACATGAACTAACAAATGTTCATTCAGTTTACAATTTGTTGAGTTAGTCCTCTAGATAATTCTTCTGTTTTTTCACTGGGAAGAAAATCCAAGCGGAATTCAAAACTTCCAAATACAACGACCACCGCGTGTCAACGCGTTAAATTTTCCAACAATACTATCCATTGTATCATCCCAGCTTATCTTTAAAATATTACAGTTAGTGATTACCGAATTATACAATGATTTAACAAACCTACGGTACCTGTCAATACAAATTGAACTTACACGTCTAACTACAAACACTTCTCTTAATACATACAATTTTTCGCTTCAGCACATCCATTTTACTTTTTGAATAAAAAACTAACTAATTAACACTATTGAAAACACAAAATAAGCTCATGTACACACGGGCGCGGCGTGTCGTCGCGCCATCTTGACTAGTACGAATCGTTCGCCGGTGACGAAGCTGAGAAGCCAGTACGGTTCTTTCGCTCTTATTGATGACACACCTTTTCATCCCTTTCAGTTTTCATGTAGTAGCTAGGCGCTTCGTTAAACGTCGTGCTCTGATGGAGAGAAGAATGAGACCAAGTTTTTGTTGATCTGCGAGTAGATTATAACAGTTGACTTCGAGCTTGCATATTCGCACACTTTGCACATCTAAACTTAGGGTTTAGGGGTGGTGTTTGCTCATGACCGAAAATTCAGTCTTCGCATTTCGGTCTATTTCACTTTCGATCTTTTTTCAAGGATATGCCCTGGAAGGCACATCAGTTTTCATAGAAGAAGGGCCAAGCGGCCGATATTACAACGCGGACGGGCAAAGACGCCGAGCACGCAAACCACTATGCCTAGCAGCTAGGTATCCCACCGGACTACTCGACAAACCTCCACCGCTTCGCCTGTCCAAGGCTACCTCGGAAAAGTCCGCGCTTTCGGTCTTCTAGAAAAGGAAATGGAGAGCGGAATTTACTTGTCGGTTTTACTACAAGATAAATTCGGATTCAGATTTGGTCATGACCAAATAGCGTGTGGTCTATGTTATCCACACAAAATTTAGACATATTCAGTAAATAATTTGGCAACATTTCATTTATTATCTAGACCTTGTTCCAATGCATATATTATCATCAATCACCAGGAATATACGTTCCACAATACCAAAAAAAAGCATTACCACAAATTTAAAGTTTGATCAACACTCAACAATACCACAATTCACACACATCAAACAGTTCTCGAGACTGGTTCGCTGAATCGCTCTCACGCAAAGTTCGATCCATTTGGTTGCTGCGAACTAATGACCGAATTGATAGAACTAAATTTGGTATCTAAATTTTGGTACCCAATTTTTTCATATGTTTTTTGTCTTGGTCTTTTTTTTTTTGGTCTCGATCTTCCGGTTTCGGTCATCGATTTTTCCCCACCTACACTTGAAACTAAGTTGATCTTACATAAATATAATTAGAAATAGATTAGCGCCTGCATGTTCGACACAGGAGTATATGCAAAGTGCAACTGTGTGTGCATCAACAGAAAACTCACCAGTGGAGCCGGCTCGCGGGCACCGGTCACCGGTGTCGCCGTGTCGGACGAGGAGCAGACAGCTTTATCCTACTCGACAAGTCAAACACATTCTCTCTCTCTGATCACCGGGGTCCACGTAGCTCACCCGTGCCGTGCGCGCGCCTTTGTGAGCTGTGAGTTGTGACGCCCCACTAAAAATCGGACAGCTTTCTCCATCACCGACAAAGACTGAAGCGATGTCCACTAACGACTTAACCCAACAGTATCACTGACAGAATGACCCACTCTTACGCTGACCCTACAAGCCAGTGACTCCACAAAACGCAAGAGCAGCAGCAGCGCGTAACAAGACCATCATCAACAATTAATCAGAGAAACAGGAAGCGTGGTTGCTAGATGATGCTCATCAAACTAATCTTCCCCTTCCTCTCTCCGAACCCAAACCAAACAAAATCAAATCGAACCGGAACGGAACAAAACCTCATCCTCCCCAAGCAGTAATCCGGACGCTAATGCTGTGCCGGTGAGGAGATCTGCAGCGCCCGTGGGCTTCACCGGCGGCGTCGGGCATGGAGGCCAAGAACGGCGGCGGCGGCGGCGCGCCGGTGGTCCTCAACGTGTACGACTTGACGCCCATAAACAACTACCTCTACTGGTTCGGCCTTGGCGTCTTCCACTCCGGAATCGAAGGTTTTTGAGTCTCTACTCTCTCTCTTTCCTACTTGCTGCTGAAGCTTGTTTGGTTCGTGACGTCGTACAGGGATCTTGTACAGCTATAGTTGTATTGATGAGCTTTGTAAATCTCCTCTCAGCTTGTAAGGGTTATATTGTGATACACTGATACTTGTTGCCGTAAGTCTAGTTTAGTGCTTGGAAACATGCAAGATAGGTACGGAACGAAAAGTTTGGGGCCATTTTTGGTTACATAATTTGAGTGGGTGATGGACTGATCGTAGTCTGAATTTGTGATAACCAGTAATCGAGAACTTAAACTACGGAGTGTACTATGCTGGGTTCAATCTTTTTACTCTAGTTTTCTCTCTCTGTAGATGGTTATGTACAATTGAGCATGATGAATGCTGCCAGGGAATAGTTATTTACAGTTGTGTGGGGGGAAGTTGTGGGATGTAGGAAAAAAGTAAGAACGAAAGAACAATTGTGGATTAGGATAATGCATGTGTGTATCTATTGGCAAGGGTTGCTGGCAAACCCCTGAACAGAATTGTGTATGAGGTTTTGTTGCCACTATTATCAGCAGAAGTATTAATTGGCATGGTATTGGCAGTTTGTCACATTTGCAGTTTGGAGCAAACTGGAAGTAATAGTTCGATATTGAGCTAGCATAACCAACTGTTTTCAGCTAACCAAACTGGCACAGTTCTAGTCTTATGACTAGTTCTGTTCATTGAAAGCAATCTACATTTTACTCATTGAGGCTCTTAGTTATGCCAAAAGTTTGCTGTACATTGGGTTACTGGCTAATGCTTTTATCTGTATCAGTTTTTCATTACATTTTGTGGCCTGTACTGTGCTAGAGTTATGAGCTTGAACTCATTGTTTTACCTTATTGCTGACGGAAATGAACAGTTCATGGTTTGGAATATGGTTTTGGAGCACATGATTTCCCGACAAGTGGGGTTTTTGAAGTGGAACCAAGAACCTGCCCTGGCTATGTCTACAGAAGGTCGATATGGATGGGCACAACTGCGATGTCTAGCGCAGAATTTCGCTCTTTCATTGAAGATCTCGCGGGGAAGTACAGTGGCAATACATATCATTTGATTTCAAAGAACTGCAACCATTTTACAGATGATGTCTCTAAGAACATAACCAAAAAATCATCCCCTGGATGGGTAAACCGGCTAGCAAGAGTGGGTCAGTATCACTAGTTTTATGTCTTTATCTTCCTCACTTGCTCGGAACCATAGGTGACTGATTCTATTTTGTGAAATTCTTAGGTTCCTTTTTCAACCGTCTTCTACCAAAAAGTATTCAAGTCTCTACTGTTAGTCACGGAGCAACTTATCCTGCATTCTCTGGTGAGTCTGTGTCTAGTGCCTACATTCTAAGAATTTAATCGGATAGCTATCTGTTAAGATTTTGAGTAAATTTGATGCAATTGTTCGCTACAGCTTGTTGTGTAGTAGTTCAAATTCTAAATGACCTGTATACTTGAAATGTTAACAGACACTTTAGTGGTATTGTTCATTGTATGTTTTGAATGATGTGCGCCTCCAAAGTCTCTTGCTACAAAATAATAAGCGAATATTAGGTCATGTTCAATTAATCTTTTTGGTTGCATAGTATTGCGTTTGTTTCCTGTTAAAAGAATCCATTGGTCGTTAGGTGAGCTTTATTCTTCATAGCGTACTGATAGTATTCACATTGTGAAAAAAGAATTGGTCGGTGTTACTCTTATTGGGAAACTTGGACAGAGTGGAGGGAACAATATTAGAGATTCTTGGTTTCTACCGAATCAGTACTACTTCTCTCTAAGAGACTTCATATTATCGCTGAGTACTGATATTTGTAAAGAACGCAAGAGGATTTATAGACATTGTGTCACTTGTTCTATTTACTAGTTTTTTCTTCTGAACTCATGTGTTTGCCTACTAGTTACTAACATTTTTCCTGTGTTTTTGGCTTTTTGCCAAAAAATGCTAATGTTTAGCTTTCTTGAATTTCTACTAGATGATGATATGGATTCAACATCTTCAACCATTATCGGGGACAGTGATGTGGATGAGCTGGACCAACACCTACTACCAGAAGCAGTTGTTGATGTTCACTCTATAGACGTGTCACCAAAGCTATCCAAAGATCTCCTCTGACTTATCCGAACATTTGGGTTCCCTGCCGCAGTTTAACAGTTGCACTTCTCCAGGTTGCGTGATATCCATGCATAGTTGAATGTTGATTGTGTTGGTTCTTTCTGATGAGTTTTGCTGTCTACGCATATAGGAATTGTCTGGTGAAAAGGTTACCTTGTAACTTTTTTTTTGAGGGAATGTAACTATTTTTTCTTTTGCTCAGTTGTTGCATAATTGTTTAGGCATTTGTATTTTGTGTTCTCATGGGCTGCCAGGTGCAAATGCTGTCATCCTTCGGGCTGCCAATGGCCTGATGTTGTTAGTAGAGCTGGATTGACACGAAGCTTTCGTCATGTTTGTGCAAACTTGAAACCCTGGTTGAGCGCAAATGCGCAATGCTTGTATGGCCACAGTATATGCTCACCTTGTAACTTAAATTAGTCTATAAATGTTGATTTTTCGTGTACTGCTCTAGTGAGATTGATGGTCATATTTTTTTTTCTTGGAATCATTTGGTGCACCCTGCAACCAGCACCAGGTTGGAGAACTGTACGTACAGATCAACCACCTAGCTCATAACACCTGATTTGTACTCGCAACTAATTTGTACCCGGAATCTCGTGTAATAGCAAGAATCTGGTTAGCTGCCTCTTCCGTTACATGTAAAGATGCATCTCAGAATATCATCAGGTTAATCCTTTTTTAGTTATATGTTAATACATTGTGCATTTGTGTTCCCTGTAGCAACCTTCTGATAGCATTTCCAACAGATGCGGTACATTGAGAGCATTTCCAGCAGATGCGGTACATTTAGCGCGCGCGAAAAACTGTCAATATAGCGTGAAGGGGCTTGGCACGCGCTCCAACAGACGCGGGAAAACACGCGCACGGCAAATTGTTTCCCGCGCGGGATAAAGCGGCGCGCCGCGCTATATATGACGCGTCTCGTCCAGCACGTTGGAAGAGACAGCCGTTCATGTGGGCGCCGCCCAACGACCGTGGACTTTCCCCTCTATCTTGCGCGCGCCGACGCTTCTTCTGCTTCGCCGCTCGGGATGCCTCCTTGTCGGTGGAGCAACTCCGGCTACCTCGGCGTGCACGCGCGGCCCTCCGACACGTTCTACATGGAGATACGCTCCGACGATCCCGGCTACCGCTCGGAACGTTCGAGACGGCGTACGAGGCGGCCCGCGCCGCGACATGAACTTCCACGACGTGTGGAACGCGCAACAGGCGCAGGACCTCGCCCCTCCCCCACGCTCATCACTGCCGAGGATCGACGCCTCCACCGCGAACGGGAGAACCGCCTCCTCATCGCCGAGGCGGACAAGCGCGCCATGGCGGTGTGGCGCGAGCGCTTCCCGCAGGACGTCGCAGACGAGAACGCCTTCTGGCAGAGAGGAGGGCCGAGCGGGCAGCGCGCCGGGCGAACAAGCGGGCGCGTAAGGCCCTCGCTTAGGCACAGCTCGCCGCCCCGAGCACCACCTGGGACGACGAAGATCCGAGGTGGGACGACCTCTGGACGTTGTCGGAGTACACCACTTCGGAGTAGTAGTCTGAACTAATATATGTTAGTTTCAGTCTATTTTATTTTGATTTTTTATGTTGTTTTGAGCCGCTGCTTTGCGGAAAACGTGTTTGCGGTGCGCTAAGCTGGCCTTTCGTGCGCTAAAATTTAGCGCGTAAGCAGTCCGCCCCCGCGCGCGCTCTGACAAATACATATTCATGAAAAGGTTGCATAACACTCTTGTTCCAGTCTGTCATCGAGAACATGTGGTAAATCAACCTATAAGCATGTAAAAATTACAGTGCCTACAAGAAAATAGCTTTAAAGCACTGAGACCCGTGATCCTGTGAATATTGCCCCCTCTGAAATTGCACCGAGTAATTTCTCCTGTATTAATCTCTGAAGCCCTGGCTTATCACCTGAAGGAAGGTTTTAAGAACTTGCTCATAACAGTCAATGCCCTATGTTCGAACAGTGAATAGGTTGGTGTAAATTGTGTTCTTCAACAAATATCCATTATGCCATTGCCAGCGGGTGCTCTTAACAGTTGTATTACGCTGATAATCTTCATTATTCCCCTCTTGAATTTTCTGTATTATCTCACTCGGCATTTCAAAGAGCTCCAGGTTGTCGAGCTGTATGAGGTTCTCGATGCCTTGGGGTACTTTTCTCAGCTCAGCACAATGGCCAAGGATTAACACATTTAGATGTACAAGACTCCCTTTTTGAAACTCTATGTGAGAGAGGTTAGGCAACTCACGTAAGCTCAGCTTCTTAAGTACTGGAAAAGAACCTTCTGCAAAGGTCAAGCTCTTGTCATTGTATGCATTATTCAGGGTAAGATGTAACAACCTGGGAAGCGATGAGAGCAATCCAATTGAATCTCCCTTGAGCTCAGATGAAAATAACCGCAACTGCACGAGGCTATCAAGGTGGCCAAACCATGAGGGCAACTTACCTCCTGCCAACATCCCTGTCAACGAAAGTTTCTGTAGCTTTAGAGGTGGTGGATAAAATGGCTCCAGGTCCAATGTTACATTAGCATCTCGAGTGACAATCCCCAAGCGCAGAAGGCTGCTCATTTTGGAGATAGATGAAGGCAAATGAACAAGAATGCTCTCATGCATTCCCAATAGCTCTAAGCTCTTCATATGTTTCAAGCTTCCTAAGGATTTGACCATGTTCTCATCAGCTTCGATGTATTTAAGGGTCTGCAGGCAGGTAAGATTTTGTAGCCCCTGTGGAAATACAATTGCTCTACCAGGGCCAGGATGCATAAAATCTGCAGATTGGCGTCTATACAATATCAGATGGCGCAGGCTCTTGAGCTTTGTTATGCTAGGCGGTAATCTCTGGACCATGGACCACTTGTGTCTAAAGTTTGCAAGTGAAGTAATTTTCCCAATTCTCGTGGAAGTTCTTCAATGAGAGTGGAACGGATGCCAAGATACCGCAGATTAACAAGATTGGTCAGTGAACTAGGCAGTTTATCTATCTGAACGAACCATAAGTTTAATACGGTCAATAACCTAAAGCCAGACAAGAGAGAAGAATCCAGATCTGCCATATATGCATTGCAGGAGCGAAGGAATACCATCTTTGGAACTGGTAGATGATCACTTTTGTATCGGTCAAGTATAAGATGGCGAATTTTTTTGCTTGACTCCAATTCTGGCGGACAGTTTGCGAATACAGTGAACCCTTCCTTCGTTGACCTTTGCAGTATCAAATCCCTGATCAGGTCATGAATGCAGAGCCGCTTCGCTCGTCCAAACTCATTCTTTAACGTGACCTGTAACAGACTACGTTGCACTAGCTGGTTCAGGTAATCATCTGCAATCACCTCCATTGTGCTCTGGCCCTTTTCCTCAATATATCCTTCTGCAATCCACAATCTGATCAGAATTTTCCTTTTGATCGAGAAATCCTCAGGGTATTTACTGCAATGGAGGAGACATCTTTTCAGGTGATATGGCAGATCATCAATACTCAGATTGAGTATGCTCGATACTTGCTCAATTCCCTGATCACTGTTTTCATTCCATTCAAGGTTGTTGTGGACATTCTCCCAAGCAAATTCTGTTTTCTTCAACGCAAGAACGTTACCAATTGATACAATGGCCAATGGTAGACCACAGCATCTCCTGAGTATCTTGAAAGCCCAGTCCTCCAAGTGACGTGGGCACTCCTGGCTAGCATTTTCCCTGAATGTGGTGTTACAAAACAAGGACCATGCTTCCTGCTCAGGTAGCGGTTCCAACATGATGATCCTAGTGGATGCTGCCAGAGATGCAACATCTTGACTGCGAGTCGTGATGATTATCCGGCTCCTGGTTCCCTCATCAACAAACGCATTGCGGATTTCATACCACGCGTTGGCATCCCAAACATCATCGAGCAACAACAAGTACCTCTTCTTGGCGAGATGCCCACGCAAAGTCTCCACCAGCGACCGGTAGTCCATCTTGTCAATGTCCCATGGCATGTCGGAACCGAAGTCCCGGTGCAGTTCTTTGGCAATTTTCCTCAGTAGGTCCTCCGTTGTGAAGTTCTTGGAGACGGCCACCCACGCAGCGCAGTCAAAGTGGCTTCTTGCCACTCCCTTGTACACGTTTGTGACCAGAGTGGTCTTGCCAACACCGCCCATCCCGCAGACGGTGACCAGCATCCGCCGGGAGTCAGAATCTTCGGTGAGCCATTTCATCAGTAACCTTCTTTGCGCCACAAAGCCGACGAATTCCTCGTCCCCCACGAAGTGCGCTGCTTGCGCCAACTTCCGGCTGATGACGGCCACGTTGCCGCCGCCGTCGGGAGCGTAGGCCTCGGCCGGCCGGATGCCGTACCGCGCCTTCGCGTCCGACAGGTCGCGGAGCCTCACCCGCGCCTTCCTCAGCCGTCCAGACAGAGCAAACCACGCGCTGAAGTTGGCGCAGGCGCGGACGAAGCCGCCGCCGGAGAGGAAGGCGTACTCGTCCGCCACGTCCTCCAGCTCGAACCCGACGTCTCGTACATGGTCCACCCAGGCAGAGGCGAGCGCGTCGGCGCCGCGGCGCGAGTCGGCGAACCGGAGGAACGCGCGGAGGAGCTCCAGGTCCCGCGCCGCGGCGGCGATGCCCGAGCGGATGGCGACGAGAGAGGAGAGGTCGACGGCCGCCTTGCGGGACAAGGTTGCAGCAACCTTCGCCGAGAGGGATATCGCGATCATCTCCGCCATGGCTGTCTCTGTGAGGGGATGGAGAGGATATTCAGCAAATGCGAGTTCGCTGAAGTCAAATGGCGGGCATTGGACTTGTTTCTTTGACCATGCGTAGCAAACCAGCGATTCCCCTCCCTAATCCCGATGGCTTTCACACTTTTGATTTGACTTAAATCCATATCCCATGAGTAGCATTTTATGTATTATACAGCAAAGAAAATACAAGCCGAAACTGTCAAAACAGTGAAAAACATCACAAGTAGCACAAATGATAACAAAAACAGAATTTATGCCCTGTCCACGGCCATCGTCGGCTCATTGGCCAACTCCAAAGATATTGTTTTGTACACACACCCCCTTGTACACACTTTAGAAGTCGCCTCCATCATTTTCCGCCAACCCAACTCCAGCTCATGCACTTTGCAGATGCCCACATGCACTCAACCTATGGAGGGTAGATGAGTTCTTTGTGAAGTTTACCTTTCTTAGGTTTATCTCGCTGTTACATGACACAACGGGTTTCAGTCAGCCATCCCAAACCATATAATTGACACAACCTTGTTAGTGGCATGGAAGGCATGGTTTGGTCGGAACGAGATCACTCGTGATAAGCCTCTTTCGTCGATCCAGGGGGTCAGAAGGTTTCTCTCAAGCTATCTCCGTATGATCCGAATGTCAAATATAGTCCAGCTAAACATTACTAAAAGGAAAGCAACCGGTAGCTGATGAGGGAGCCCGACCTATCCACCAGGAGTCGGGTGGCGACACGAATATATGCTAAACCACTAAACCACATGCTGGCTGGATGAAAGTCTACGTGTGACGACTCTTTTTGTGCCACACATGGCTTCAATGGTTCTGGTGTAGTCCTCTGAGATGAAGGAGGATGGTCGATCTTCTCGGCTTGTCGATTCATGGAAGATTGCTATTCCACAACTGAAGTTGAGATATGTGCATGTGGAGAAGGTTTGTCAATGTCACTGCAATACATCAGTTGTTGATCATTGTGGAAATAGACTTCTCCTTCCTCGCTGAGGTCGTCAAGTCATCGCCGATAGACATATCTCCCCATCTCCATTTCATTCCAGATATTGGATCATTAGCTAGTCATGACAAAGTTTTTGAATTTGTAAAGTGGAAAGATCGCAGGTTAGGGTTATTCAGTGCCTTGCAAATTTGCAAGGGCAAATCAGCTACGTGGCTAATATTATCCACAGGGCGCTAGAACTTGATAGTCCATTAACCCTTCATGAGTAGTAAGGTTCCCCTTTTACCGAAAAAAACTGATGACTAAACATGTACTTTCTTGGTTGTAATGAAATTTTATATTATGAGACGGAAGGAATACTACTTTATTACTATTACTACCTTTGTTCCAGACTATAAGATGTTTTGGTAGGCAATCTACCAAAACTTATTTTAATTTAGAACAGAGGTAGGAATCCTTAACCCAAGTTACACTCTCACACATTGTTTTGAACCACGTGCTACATCATGTTTCCTTTTTCTCCCATCCAACTTAGCAAAGGTATACTATTTAAATCTTTAGTCCGTTTTCATCAACTATTATACTTTTTCTTATAGGCACACAATTACACTTGTAAACTTTGTAATAAATTGCTGTGTGTAGCACTCGAGTAGAGGCTGGGGTTTCCCCATTTCAAAAAAAAGGCACGCAATCATACTTTTTCTTACATAGGAGAGATTTAATTTGGGATTGACTATGTGTAAGGCGCCTTATATTTGGCATAACCGTAAGGCAATATAATTTTTTTGTTAATCACCTAACCCACGCATGCATGTGCATGACCGGTATCTCTCATGCATGCACTAGAAAACGAAACTGCTGACATCACCACGCATTAAATGCGAAATTTGAAAATTCAAAAAGTTTTGTAGCTCAGACCGTTTATCCGATTTATGATACGTTTTCACCGTTGGACTAGTCGCGTCGAGATCTTCGAAACTAGATCCCATGTTGATATGTTCCGACAACTTTTTTTCAGACCCAAAAGTTACCACCCCCGTAACATATAAGTTACCCAGACTTGAACACATAATTTACCCACCGTATTAGCGATTAGTTCCGGTACGGTACCTCTCTCATGTATGCACTAGAAAACGAAACTGCTGACATCACCACGCATTAAATGCGAAATTTGAAAATTCAAAAAGTTTTATAGCTCAGACCGTTTATCCGATTTTTGATCCGTTTTCACCGTTGGACTAGTCACGTCGAGATCTTCGAAACTAGATCCCATGTTGATATGTTCCGACAAATTTTTTTCGGACCCAAAAGTTACCACCCCCATAACATATAAGTTACCCAGGCTTGAATACATAAGTTACCCACCGTATTAGCGATTAGTTTTCGGGTTGAAATAGAAACATTTTTTGTTGTTCTTGTAGAATTTTACGAGGTTTAAAGTTACCACATCACTTTGAGATGATAAATTTATCGTGCATAATTATTAGGATGATAATTGTCGATTTCACTATTTACACATAAAAAAGATGTGCATTGTGTTCGTAACTATTATTCAGAGCACATGGTAACTATATCGGTTTCATGGTGAATAACTACATCACGAACACATGGATAACTTCATATAACTCCATCAGTATTTGGTGGGTAACTATTACCGAGAGAGTATGATAACTACATTGATTCCGTGTTGGATAACTGCACCACGAAAACATATGGGTAACTTTATCAGTACTGAGTGGGTAAATCCATCAGTATTGGGTGATAACTATTATTGAGGGGGTAGCGTAACTATAACGATTTTGTGGTGGATAACTACACATGAAAACACACGGGGTAACTTTATTGGGTGGTAACTATTATCGAGAGAGTAGGTCAACTATAATGATTTTGTGATGGATAACTACACATGAAAACACATGGGTAACTTTATTAGTACTTGGTGGGTACCTCTATCATTATTGGGTGGTAACTATTACCGAGAGAGTATGATAAACATGGATAACTTTATCTGTACTGGATGGTAACTCCATCACTATTGGAGTGGTAACTATTACTGAAAGAGTATGATAAGTTTATTGATTTTGTGGTGGATAACTACACCACGAAAACATATGGGTAACTTTATCAATACTGGATGGGTAACTCGATCAGTATTGTGTGGTAACTATTACCGATAGAGTATGGCAAACATGGGTAACTATAACGATTTTGTGGTGGATAACTACACATGAAAACACATGGATAACTTTATCAGTATTATCAGTATTGGATGGGTAACTACATCAGTATTGAGTGGTAACTATTACCAAGAGAGAATGATAAACATGTGTAACTTTATCAGTATTGGGTGATAACTTCATCGGTATTGGGGTGATAACTATTACCGAGAGAGTATGATAACTATATTGATTTTGTAGTGGATAACTACAACTTGAAAACATATGGGTGACTTTATCAGTACTGGGTGGGTAACTTGATCAGTATTGGGTGGTAACTATTACCGAGAGAGTATGATAAACATGTGTAACTATATCGATTTCGTTGTGTATAATTATATCAGGAACACATGGGTAACTCCATCAGTACATGGTGGATAACTCCATTGGTACATGGTGGATAACTCTATCATCCATACACATGTGGTCGACTCTCTGGAATTTATGATGTGTAAAAACTTCCATTGCCGACAAGGCAACTAGTAAAAAAAATATATAGAAACAACCATCTATCAACTGCAAAGACCAAACTACTAGATGCAAATCGTGAGCCATCCCTCGACAGTAGCATTGCCTGCACATACACAACGGGTCAGCCGGCCACCAAACCTTGAACCAAAGCACTAGCACTTGGCTCAAAAATAGGCAGCAGTCTGCTCAAGTAAAAGTGGCACAGCTGCACAAGAGTCAAGAAGTAAAAACCATGCGTCTCCAGGAAAAACGAAGCAGAGTAACACCGGGAAGCAGCATGTGCCGGCTGCCGTCGAGCGCCTCACCTCCAGCGTGTTTACGCACCACTGTGCCGTGTTGTCGTGGCCTCGCCAGCAGAATCAACAAAACATGCAGTCGGACGAGCTCGGCTTGGTGACTCGCACTGGACGGAGCTACCAGACACGGATCCGAGCAAAATATTTCCAACGATCAGAGACGACCAGACTAGGAGGAGCAGGAAACGGAGAGGAATATGCCTTCCATGGCCATGGCGTCCTCCATGGCCGCCTCCATCCCCTCCATCCCACCTACCAACAAGCTTAACTTGGCGGCGCGCACGGCAGCTGATCTGCCGGACAAGGTTCTGATGCACAGCAAAGAAGGCTAAGAGGAGCAGGAAACAGGGGGAAGCTGCCTGCCCATGGCCTTGGCGTCCCCCACCTCCTCCTGCTTCTCCACCTCCTCCGAAGACTGCAGCCGGACGAGTCGAAGACCTGCGTCGAGCGCCGCCGGCCGCAGCTGCGCGCCACCGAGGAACTAGACCTCTCCCCAGGCAAGTCCAACCGCGGACGCCCGTCTTTCTCGCCGGCGAGGAGCAGCCGAAGCACGGCGGAGTGGCGGGGAGGCGAGCACGCAGGCCTGAAGGAGTCGGCGCGGCGACGTTGCTACGAGGACTAGGGATGAGATGGAGGAGAAGACGAGGTCAGCCAAAGAACGTGAGATTGATCCGGTCGGGACGAAATCCGGCCGTATGTTTGTTAATCAAGGATGCTCTGGTGGGGCGTACAGATATGCCAATTTGAGGGCGCCTGCTAGATAGATTTTCCGTATTTTCATACATAGGAGAGATTTAATTTTATTCCAGGCCTCATAATAATTCTCCATTTTTTTCTGCCTTATCTGAGAACATAGTTTTTAGTGGAATTTGAGACCATCTTATCCGGGCCTCATCCGTGCACGGTGCACCGGCCCATAACCGTCTCACTTTCCACACCACCACAAAACCGACCGCTTCCTTCCCTTGCCTTGCTGCTGTCCAACATCCCTCCCCGACCTGCTCGGCGCCGCCTCACCTCTCCCCCCACCCCGCCGCGCAGGGTTTTAGGGTTTAGCAGCAGGCGGCGGCGACGCCAACCCCTACCCCAGCCATGGCTTCGATCGCCTCGCAGCTGCAGGCCATCAAGTCGGCGCTCGGCTCCTCCGCGCCGGCGGCGGTGGCTCGCGGGCCCATCACCCGGCCCTCCGTGCTCTTCGACGCCAAGGAGGCCGCCGACATCGACCTCCGCGCCATCCTCCCCATCGCCCTCTCCGGTGCCCACCCCTCACCTACCGACGATCTATGCATACTGTTCCTTTGTGTTCATCATGCCCTGCTAGTGCTATGCCTTTTTCCCGCTTAGTTATCTGTTCACCTGAACACCAGTACTTCGGTAGTTTAAGCACCTCACTTATTGACCATTTTTAGTTTTCAATCTGTTGATTATGCTCTTTTCGTAGCTCCTCGATTATTATTCCAGTAATTTCACTCCACACTTGAATTTAGTTGCGATTTGTCAGCTGATCCTAGCATACTGCAATACATTCATCACAGCTACTCCTGTTAATTTCCCGAACTGCTCTAGCTTCTCGCATCAAGCTATGCTAGTTTTGCATATGAATCACTTGCGGCCAAACTCGCAGTAATGACCCGAATCATGTTGTAGGGTTGGAGCATCTTACTGGCGTGGACGAGAGATTTGCGAGGTACCGGAAGACGCTGTTCAGCGAGACCAGCCTCGAGCTCAACCGGGAGCAGCAGACTCCCAAGGAGAACGACAAGCTGAACAAGTCCATCTCCTCATACCTTCGCCTTCTGGCTGGCCATTTGCAGCTCCCAGCTGCCCTCAAGACGCTCGAATACCTTATCCGCAGATACCTGTAAGGACCAATCTTAGCTGCTTACTAGTCACTCACCGCGAGCTCTAGCTTATTCTCTTGTGTCTGGTGGAAATGTTCATGCAGGGTGCATGTTTACAACTTGGACGAGTTGCTGCTGTGTGCGTTGCCGTACCATGATACGCACGCGTTTGTTCGGATTGTGCAGCTGGTCAACTTAGGGTGAGTGTCAGAGACTCGGAGTTGCTCGTTTATGACTGGTTTGCTCCCTTTATATGTTTGATTCACTCGGTGCTTACTTGATGATGTGTATTCAGGAATAGTAAGTGGACATTTCTTAATGGTGTGAAATCCTCGGGTGCACCCCCGCCCAGGAGTGTTGTAGTACAGCAATGCATCCGTGATAACTCTTTGTTGGAGACCCTTTCCAACTACGTAAGTTTTTATATTGTAGGATTATATCCCTTACTTTTGAAGCTTTGTGCTTGATGTTTTTGTTTCATTTCCTCCAGGCTGCACCCACAAAGGATTTCCTTCACTCAAGGACAGTCGTCTGCTTTTGCACTGCAGTGATTGTCGAGTGCTTAGGAGCTATCCCCAGGATTGATTCAGATATAGTGCAGAAGGTGTTGGGATATGTGTTCGACTCACTTAATCCTGAAATTAGGGCAGACCAAGATTATAAGGTTGGCTTGAAAAATGTGAAACTTATTTTATCCATTTTTGAAAAATGGATGTATTAGTATGCTTTTAGTTATTTTTTGCAGTTAGAATACTAAATAGAATTAAGTGCTCGTCATCATGCTTTATGATATAATGTATATGAACCTTTTATAGTCTAAAATCCACCTGATATTAAGCCAAAAAAATGTCATCCTTGTGCTCTTTAAGCTATATCATTGTGACGGGTTCTTTTACGACCAGGCTGGAGCGCTGATGATTGTTGGAGTGCTGGCAACACGAGCAACTTTGGCGCCGAAACTTGTTCAAGACTTGATCCTCTTCGTTGCAAGGTCTGCGCATCATGATGCCTTAGAGTCGATTGATTTACCGTGGCTTCGTGTTACAGTGATGGCTATTATAAGTCTAGTCCAGGTTTGGTCATAACACTTGTCATATCTACCCTTAGATTTTGCTGCTATATAAGTATTGAACCCATCGTAACAATGGTATGAAGGTTGATTTCATCTGTTAATGTTGCAGTCACAGTCTGTCCATGAGTTCCGTAAGAAGCCATTGATGATTCTAAAAGACATCAGGTATGGTTTACTTATGACTTTGTTTTGCCAGACGAACTATACATTCTGTTTCTTCTTGTACCCCCTTTTGTTACATTAAGCAGTGGTTATTCCATGATAATTTTCCAGGGATTTTTCTGGTGTCCTTTCTGGATTATCCCGTGAGTTCAACATTGAGAATTTTATCAGGCTTTATGTTGAATCATTGGCTGATTACAGGTAATTTGCTTATGTGATAATTGTGATTCCTTCTTGTATATTGCTTCCATCCTGCATTGCATGACTATGTAAACACATGAACAGTACTTCTGATGATTCCTGCCACGCGCACCTTATTGAAACTGTGGAGAAACTACCTATCGAGAGTTTTGTTGAAAGGATCGTGTGCAAGGTTCTTGGCACCTGTATCAAGGCATCAGGGGCCGCAAAAAATCCAGACATAAACCGCACAGGTAGCTGTCAATTCTGTTTTGAAACTGACCAGTTAACTATACATTGATGCCCAACATATATAGGTGTATTTAATCCCTGTAGTTCTTCATTAGGAAAGATCATCTTCGACTTACCAATGTTTTATAATCCTCAGGCACTTGGGCAAAGAACATCTTGGTTGCAATTGAACAAAAATGTCCACAAGAGCTACGTGATGCTATCCGTAAATTTCTTGAGGTACAAGGCAACAAGTTTGTTGCATGTAGCTTCGTAAATTGATTGTTGATTTTGTCATGTTCTATTCCTCTGTGCTTGTTATCCATTTTATTTTTGAAATAGTGATCGATTCAGAACATTAATGCATCAGGACTCTGAAGTTAACTCTACTGGAAAGGATTCTACTTCCAAGTTGCTCAGCTTAGTGTTTGATGAAAGCAAGAGCATGCCAGCTGAAGTATCTGATTCTGACATTTGGTTCAGTCTGGATCATCCTAAGGTATAGTCTGATATGTAGTTAATTTTCTGCAAGTTTGTAGAATAATTGCTGTGCCGTTATGCTATATTTGATGAACGTGGAACAATATTCTATGAGTTCGTTTTTGCAATTAGTTTGTCTCTCATATTCTATTGCTTTTGTACACTACAAATTTCGTTCATGTTGCAGGCTGTGGTCCGTCAATCTGCTCTCTCAAAAATTGCCACGTCCTGCATTTTGAAGAGCAATGCTGTAAATCCGCAGGTAATGTTCGCATCCTTGTTTGCACATGTGTTTGGTGCAGTATGTGATCCTTGTTGTATTTGAAGTGTTTCCCTCCTCACGTTGGCCTGTGTTATTTCTTTGGCACTGCAGAAATTTATCAATATGCAAGATGCAATAATACGCAATCTGTATCATGATGATCTAAGTGTTGTTCAAGCTGCCTTATCCATAGAAGGACTAGCTGCTCATGTTGCCAGTCCTGTTGGCCTTCTTAAAGCGTATGATTATGTGCTTACCAAATGTATCGACATCATTCGCAAAGGTGTGTAATGTTCATTGGATGCCCGGCTGTTCATTTGTTGGCCTCTTGGTTAGCTCGTTTTATTATCCGATGTGGAATGTAGCCTGCAGAAATTTACTTGTGATGCATAGCTGCGAGAACCTTTCATGTACGCACAAGGTTGTTTGTAAGGTTTAAAAATAATGATTTGAAACACGGACTAACTTATCACATTAAGGAACCGATGTTACTCTTTCACTCACTTCTTTCTCCGTACTATATCCGTCGGAGTTACTATTCACAATTGACAAGACTATATTTTGTTCTGTGCTACTCTAGGTGGTTCAAAAGCATCAAAAGCTTGTGATGTTGCTGTTTCATGCTTGGAAAAGATGGTTATGGAATTTCAGTCACATCATGTGAAACATGCCAAGGACATCGCTACAGCAGTATTCAGTCACCTTATTATTCACCCAAAGGTTAGCTATCTAATCTTCTACTACAGTTTGGTTCCATCTTTTATTTTCATGTACATAGTCTCACTTTGAATGTTTAAATGGCTGCAGACCTTCAGGGTAAACTTGAAGGCCTTGGAGCTAGCTAAGAAAATACAATGGGATTTCTACGCTAGTAGTTCTCTTGTCTATGAGCTCACAGCTGATGAAATGAAGGTGATACATCTTACCTGTAATGATATTTTAACTTTATTGCAAGCTTATGAATGTACACAAGTGATTTCAATTTGCACATGATAGCTACTTGATCTGTGTATCCATATCCACATCTCGAGCTCTTTGTAAACATCTTTTGTTTCTATTAGATATTGCTATTGAGACATACTATGTTTTTTCTATTTTTATATAACTGTATATCTCATTATGTCATTACAGAACATGAGTTCTGAGTCCATAGCCTCCATAAACATGAAGAATATCCAAGCTTTTGCTCAAACTTTTCTATCAAACCCAGAGGAACATATCGCGTGGTTGTCTGACTCTGGAAATGGAAGTAAATTTTGTAGAACCCCGTTTCTACTCATAGTATTGCAAGCTTTGCTTATTCCTACTGAAGGTATTTCCCATCTTTGCTGCTACCTTTTTTACCCTTATCATTTCTGGTAGACTTGTCATAGTTGCAACAACAAATCTGTGGTATTATCTACTCTTTTTTTACTGAAATGTTGATATTTATTTAGGATTATAGTTACTCTGATATGATGTCCAGCTCATTAAGCTAGTTACTAGAAGGGTACCCCGCGTTGCAGCGGGAACTTTTTATAAAAAATGTAATATAAACAAAAGGACATATCACACATGCAACGGGAAAATTTCTCGGGAATATTCGCGAATCGATTGGGCACCATAATCGAGAATCTAGATTTAATCAATGTAGAATTTTTGTATATTTAACAACTAAAATTGATGAGGTAATTGTATGGATAAAATAATTTATAATGCGAATAGCTTTCATGGATGGATAGAAAATCATTAATAGATGTGGGATGACATGGATAAATAATGGCTCAAATAGTGATGATGTGGCTTAGAGAATAGGTGATGTGTGATTAATAAGTATTAGTGGAGGTGACTTGGACAATTGATTGATTAAGAGAATAGATAATGTGGATAGATTGCATGTTGAGATAGAAAATAATTAATGCAAGTTAGTGGGGTTTTGCTTTATAAGAAGTATAGATTTGCATTTTTTGAAGGAAGGGTTAGAAGCATTCTGGTTTCTTTTTCAAATAAAATTTGATTTCAGAATCTTTTACTTATTTCTTCTCTCTCTCTCTCTCTCTCTCTCTCTCTCTCCAGTTTTGGACGAACAGGTGAATCTGTGCAACGTTTGTTTGCCAGTTCTGAAGAATGAATGGTCTCACATACAGCCAAAAGGCGACTGTATTGGTGATGAGGTATTACAGATTTACTCTACTATCGCGTGTTGCACTGTCGGAGATTTGCCCAATATTTAGGTGTCATGCCTTTCTTTTTTTCCAATGCAGATCAGCATTGACAAGCTTGAGAAGTTCATTATGGAATTAGTGATGCAAATTTTCAATAATGATACAGAGGCATTGAATGCTAGGATCCTTGTGTGTATATTCTGGGGTCTGCTGAGGGTGCAGTCTTCTTATGTTAAGCATAATTCTATGGTGTGTTACTTCTGCTAACCAATAAAATCTTCCATCTATTTTTCTTGTTATGACTGAGACTATCTCATGTTCTGTCTTAAATTTCTGGAATATGCAGATTGGTGCTGGTGGACATACAACGCTTGATGATTTGTTTTTGTTTTTCCTCACGTCACCTGGCAAAATTATCTTTCAGAGGCACCTACAGCATCTCGTGGTTAACTGCACTGGAGGACCTTTTCAATTTATCTCGAAATATCTTGTGGATGAAGGTTGCTATAAGTACTCTCTATCTTTAGCCGAATTCAATCCTGTTACTTTACAAGAGCTCAACGTTTATGAAAAAATTTAGACAGCATTTTTTTCTGGTATCATGCTTTTGCCTGACCCTAATATTTGCTTTTGCTTCCGTTGTATTTTATGTACTGGTGTATTTGCCATTTCACAAGTAGCTCACTTCCGATTAGTTTATTTATGTTCCTGTTTTTTTTCCTTGGTGGCTACTCATTAGCTAAATTGTTGTTTGATGCTCTTAATAGTCTTTTCTTTACGTACAGCTCAATCGTATTTCTAGCATTTACACGCTCCTTTCTCCTTAGTGCGTTGTTTATGATATTTATCTTAATATGGATGTAGATTTGTCTGCTGGAGTTAAAGCGGAGAGTCTTCTTGTGCTTGCGTCTGTTTGTTCTACTTGTGCTTTATCTGAAAGTAGTTTGGATGAGAGCTTGTGTGTGCAGCTTCTACTCTTGTTCCCATCTCTCATTGTTCCACTTTCCCACGAAAATAAGGTATGAAGTCCTGTGTTACAGTTATTTGGCAATCTGTGAGCTAGTTCCTTTTTGTGCTTACTGCAGTACTCTTGGTAACAAGTTTGTTTCTTATCATATATAGGATGTAAGGTTATCTGCTATGAAATGTATTGAGGCGGTGTCTTTGGTGTGGCAGCGCTTGAGCACTTCAGTGTCAAAAAATGGTCTGCTAGCCTTTTTTTTTCACCTTTATTCCCACTTGAGGAATTTGATGTTGATCTTGATGGCCTGCAATCACAATCTGCAGGAAACAATGGCAAATTGCCTATGTGCATGTCATCTCCAACCTTTGGTGTTTTCCTTGAGTCATTGGCTAACCAAAAGGCCATGATATCCTCAGATGCGAAATTTCTACCTGCTTATATTTCGTCAATGCTTAGCCCAAGTCAAGATCTGATGGTTCCTGAAAATCTTCATGAAAGGTTAATATTTTTGAACAAAAAGAAAGATTATTTGGACCTTTTCTTCTGGGAACACCCAACATGTTATTGAATGCACATTGTTGTTTCATTTCACCTTATATTCCTACTCCGGACGAGACTTCCTGTTATTCTTAAAAGCTGTATGGGTCATAGGTTCTGTTGTAATCAACTTTGACATGGATATGTTCTTAAAACGAATCCCTTCTTGAATTACCAGGGATCAATTAAATGGTGAAGTGGGCAGGTCATAGGCATGCTATCTAAAAAATCATGTAGTGTTGATAGACATGTAGTTGTCCTTCTGTCTATGACCGGAGTAACCGGACATAGTGTATTAGCATTTGATATTTATGTTTTCTGTTAGTAGTTTCCTTAGGTCTATCACCAGAGTCAGGACTACTACATTTAATGCAAGAGTTCCCAGTTTGCATCATCTCTATTTTTTTTTGCATATGTTAATGGAATGTGTGAGCTCACTCATCTGTTTTCAGATTTGATCAGCCGACAAAAAATACTATCCTTCATTTCATCCTGCGCTCTTCTATGAAGCTCGCTCCTTATGGAAAGGTTAGTTATTCTGCAACGTTAATTCAAATCAGTACAGCAGCCCAGCTTAATGTGGCACACATATTAACAGAGTAGCTGATCCCCGTCCCACAATATCCATTCACACCCCCTGTAACTACACAAAAGTGAAAACTAAAAATATGCGAGGTCCTCTTTATTCAGTTTGGATGACAGTTCATATCATTTTTTTTGCAGTTGATGGTTCTGTCAGCCCTCAAAGGAGTAGGAAGCATCTTATTTGAGGCAGAAGAGGTCAAGTCTTTGTTCTTGTATCTTCTGGACCGTCATAGTAAGCATCAGAATGGAGATGATTCTAAGCAGATCTTATCTACCCATGAAACACAAATCTTGTGCTTGCTTTTGAAGGTAAATACATCATCATGCGTGTATATCCATTCTAAGGGTCATGCATATCCTTCAACAGGACTGCCTCAGTTTATATTTGTTGCTGGTCTTCTGCAGGTTTTAGTCTCAGTGGCAGATCAAACAAATCTTGGTTTTGACACGTCTGAGGCTCTATTGAAAGCTTTAAAGGCGAGTAAAATTTTAATTCTGTACAAATTCCAAATTTATCTACTGCGATTAACTTTGACATTCTGCAACTTCAGGTTGATTGTTTGTCTCCAAAAGATCCTGTTGCTGTGATGCCGTGCCTAACTGCTCTGGAAATGCTTCAACCAGTATTCTTTGAAAATTTGAAGACCGCTACTAAGGTTTTTTATTTGCATTATAACTTTTGAAGCTATATTGGCTTATTCATACGAAAATTGTTCACTTAATGATAATTTAGTTATTCTTAGATTTAAGTAGAAATACAGGGACAATATTGAATGTTCTAGTTCTGCCAGTTCTAGTTCAAATTTGACATAATTTGAAAACTTTACCAAGAAATACCGTTCTTTCAAACAGCCCCAAAACTGACTTTTGTATTCCCTGCTACCATGTACTGGAGCATTCTTATTTAATTAGTTGGGGTGGTCTTCCTTGGCACGTGTTTTGTTCTCAAATTCTATATATCATTTTCCACATGCTTGTATTTTTTATGGCATATTATTGCTCTCAATTTCTGTGCAATTTCGAATTTTTCTGTGTTCTACTCATGTCTTTTCTTCGCCTGATAGTAAACTCAACTAAACTTGAAAGTATAATTGTATCGATCTCTAACTTTTGCAGGAAAGAGTATTTGGGCTACTTATTTCTATGTTTCGAGCGGAGAATTTCGAAATTCGAAATGCCACACGAGATGCTCTGCTGCGAATTAATGTTTGTATCCATATCCCTAATTCTATTTGATTTATGTTTTTACTTTATTAAGTAAACAAAAATACTGCTTCAGAGGTCCAGACGTAACTAATAATTTAGGGAAAACGTTTTATCTGACACCAATGTTATTAAGTCGTCGCGCATACGTCATTATTTTGTCCTAGCGCTGAGGTGTACGCTGGGAGTGCACAGTATTTACCAGTTAGGCGGGCGCCCAGAAAGAGCTAAATCACTTAGCTCCTTCCAGTAAGGTTTTGCTTCACACACACTAACACACATGCATATATGACAGACCACATATATGATCTATATCATACATATGCTTGAGGCTACATCTTGGCCTACAAGCCTTTGTTTACTTACAAAGGGGGTGCATCCTTATATAGGCTATCTAGAAACTACTACAAAACTCCTTTAAGCTATTCAAACTGACTTGAAGCCTTCAGACTTCTACTTCTACTAGGACTCCTACATACTCTAGATACCTCATGACTTAGCTAGAAACTTCATGCATAGATATGACAAGATTACTTCTAACAAATAATAGCATCGCCATGCTCACCTTGACATTGTAATGGCTAACCGTGTTGCTCAAAGCTTGAGTCTTGGGGTAAGAAAGGGCGAAAACTTCAGATCTTGGAGCGAGTCAACTGGAGAGGGGCGATCCATTGGTGTGGCTGGTTTTCTCGTGGAAAGAGGGGACACGGAGCTGTGTAGCTACTGAAGCCTGCCCAACACCTAATTGTCGCCAGGGTGGGCGCTATGTCGACTAAACTTCACGAGCTGGACTTGACTCAACGAATAATAGCCTTATCTGACACCCTGAACGATGGTGCAGTTAACCACCCTTTGAACTATGTGAAACCATCTATTTAACCCCATGTTGTGGTTTCTGAGGCGGTTCTGCCCATGTCCGGGATGATATGGTGACTGTCTCCCCCTCCATGGCGGCGCCTATCTTCTCGTGCCCCCTCCACTGCTGCCTCCATCTATCCCCTGTTCCTCGTTATGATTGATTATCCATGCATGGTGAGCTCTGAAAGATTGGCAACTGCTGTGTTGAAGCCACCACATTTAGAATATCCACTGTAAAACGTATTCTAAATGTGGTGGCTTCAACACGGCAGTTGCCAATCTTTCAGTACCAAACTGGCATACCCAGATATTGTAGGTCTGTTTCCTCTTTTTAAAACACATGGTACGGTAATGGGCTCCTAGTTATGCACAACTGAATAATGTATTCTAAATCTGGTGGCTTCAACACAGTAGTTGTTACTCTTTCAGTACCAAACTGCATACCTAAATATTATATTTTTGTATAGGCTCCTAATTATGGACAACTGAATATCTTCTTTCCAGAGTTACACTTGGTTGCGAACGATTCTCCCTTATTTTGATGTATATTCGTGCATGGCGCTTGATACATCATTCTTGTAACATATTTAATCAAGGCTTAGCTGATTTATAATTCAACTCATGACAGGTTCATGCCTCCACTGCTGTGAAGTTTATTGAATTGATTTTAGCGCAAGGTGACAAAAAAGGAAATCTAAAAAGAATAAAGGGTGCGGAGAAGCTTAACCGTGATAGCCATTTTGAAGATTATTTTGGAGAAAAATCTTTCGCTTCTATTCTTGTTTCTCTTCTGGATATTCTTTATCTTATGAAGGATCTGAATCAGAGGTAGAGTTACGAAAACACCTTTTCAACAAAAATAATCAGTGTTGTATAAATCTGATATGTTAGTCATTTTCCATGCAGGCTATGTTTACTCCAACCACTTTGCCAGATTTTGTCAAAGCTTCTTTCTGACCAATGGATTTCAGGGGTAGTTTGTCAGTATACTGAAGGGCATGATGCTTCTGGAACTCATGATATACCCAGTTTTGTGAAGGAAACCCAGCAGTTGGTACTGCTTATTCTCAAAGATATTATCGATACACTGCAGTCGGGTCACCAAGTAATCCACTGCACTGATTTTCAACCTCTACGCCAGCTATATTCTGTAAAAACTGCCTTATTCTTTCTTTATTTTTTGTTTTCATGGCCGACATTTCCTTTTGCAGGATAAACTGCTCAACAGCGGAAATGTAAATTTCTTTATCAACTGCATAAGGTCTGCAGAGGATGTAGGGACTCGTAACCATGGATTTTCACTGATTACATCTTTGGCAAAGGCTTTCCCGCAACTGGTTGCAGAAAGTATTGTTGATTTGTTTGTTGCTATTGGGGATGCAGTGAAACAGGTTTGTTCAATTTTCTGCCGGCAATCTGATCCTAGTGCAGTTTGCTGTCCATGAACCTTCTTGAAGCATTTCTTTAGTGTGTACACTTATTGTTTGGGACTTGCACTTAAATTTTTGCTAACCAGTTCGTAGTACCATAGTAGTAACCGTCCTTCAGAATTTTTCGAATGTGGGTTGTTTGATTCGTAGGATTATTTCCCATGGATTTTTCCTCAAGGATTTCATTGCACTATATTTCAAGTTTTTGTTGACTCAAAACCCTTAGGGCCTTTTTAGTTTGCAAGGTTGTTAAAACGTAAGAGGAAAAACACAGGATCTGAATATTATGCACACTTGAATCCTATAGGATTGAAAAACTATCGCAATTAGCATCAAACAGTGTGACATACCACAACCACAGGGCAAACAAAGGAACTGTAGCAAGAAGTTTGGTCCGATGGAATTGTGCTCCAAATTAGAGTGCAAAGGAATCACTAGAAAAAATCCCAAGGATTTTAGTCATTTGACCCAAACAACGTAGTAACCATTTATTTGCGGAAAACAGCAACATAGTAACCTAAATAGTAAGGATTCATAATATTACATGGTGGATAATTTGTGGGAGGATTATAGCGCAGGGGATAATGGTGGGAAGTAATAAACCAAACCCCTGGACCTCTGCGGCCTGGGGTGGGGACAGTCGGACGGCAGAGCAGGTGGAGAAATAGGGGAATAGTTAAATCTCTATTTGCCTATCCAGTCTGACTAGAAGGCAGGCATTATAAAGACCACGTGTATGACTTGAGGCCTTAAGGCCACAGTCCTAACAAACTTGGTCACAAACGTGTTAATTGAAAAGATACAGATTGATTCTCCTATCCATCCGATGCTGGTTGCACCAGCTGGACCCTTTGCCTCACAGTAAGGATTAAAATCCTACAAAAATCCTGAGCAATTTCTTTGAATCAAAGAAGCCCTGAAAGAATACTTTGTTTTTCTTATAGTGCAACCAAAAAAAACTTTGGTGCAATTTCAATCATGTAGATTCAAGTGCGCTGACACAATCAGTTCCTGTTCCTGCATTTATAGAATCCTGTGAATCAAAGAGGCTCTAAATGTTTGCCTAGGTTGTTTGTTCTCTATACTTCTTGTGCAGCATAATGCTGTTTTAGATTTCCTTGCAAAATTAATGCTAGGATCCTCATTATACTTGTTCTGAACACCTTTAACCTTTTATTTTCTGCCTTCCAATTTTGAAGGAGGATAGCCATTCACAACGTGTTATGGAGGATTTATTATCTGTACTTGTCCCATGTTGGTTATCGAAGACTACAAGTATAGAAAAGCTTCTTCAGGTTCTGTATTTTCTGCTGATGTTCTCTGTGTGCTATATATTTTCTATGAATATAACAAGAGTTAATGGACTATGCATAATGTTGTTGCAGATATTCATCAAATCTTTGGCTGATGTTGCCGAACATAGGCGCCTAACCCTCATGACATACCTTTTGAGGACCCTAGGAGAAGAGAATAGTTTGAGTACTGTGATCATGTATCTATTGTGCGCTTTGGTTGAGCGGGGTTCACACTCCCTTTCGAAACACCAGAAGAGTCCCGGTGTGCTATCCTTGAGTGCCATGTCACAAGAGTGGGAATATGGTTTGGCGGTCAATATGACGGGCCAGTATTCCTATAAGTTGTGGTTTCCTTGTCTCTGTAAGCTACTACAAGAAATCAGGGTGCATCAGAAACAATGCTTGCTTCCTATGCTACATTTGGCAATGCAGTTTATTCTCGTTAAGCTGCAAGATACAGAGTTGAGTTTTGAGCTTGAAGCTGAGGAAGCTGCTAATTCTATCCAGGTACTTCATTTGGTTGAAATTGTGGCCTTGTTGCTTTTTATTATTTTTAGCTCTGGGTGCTCCAGATAGTTAAACTGGTATTATCTTATGGATTTTCTTATCAGCTATTCTGTTTTCTTCTAAAAAAGTTGGTATGCTTGATTTATGCATTCTGATATTCATGTGGTTATTGTAGAATTCTCTTGGAACGCTTATGGAGGAAGTTGTCATGGGCACTGTGTCTGTCAAAGATAAAAAAGGGGACAATTCCGGTGATATTCTAAAGGAAGTCAGAAACTCTGCAATACTATACTGAACATAATTACGGGATGGATGCATGCTTCAACATATTTCAAAGGAATTACTCAGTTGTTAGAACATCCTGAAAGTCTTGTAAAACGAAAGGTAATTTTTTTTAGATACCTATGTGTGATGCTTGTGATATTTCATTGATTGTGTTCGCTAAAGCCACTTTGCCCCATTTGACTGCAATGTGTACTTTGTAAATAGACACTTGGAATATTGTGCGAAACTGCAAGGGCAAATAGCACTGGCCAGAACAAGCAAAGGAAAGCAAGAAAACTGAAGCGCAGCTCTCTGTCTACTGCCCTTCAAGTGGATAAGAGCTCTTGCCCATATTTCAGCGACTTGTGCTATAAGATTCTACAGTTGGTTGACAGAGAGGTCGAGTCGGACACGTCTGTGAAAATTGCTGCTATTTCTTCGCTCGAGACACTAGCGAAAGAATATCCTTCTGAAAATCCTGCATATAGCAAGTGCCTTGTGACAATAATTAATCAAATTAGCTCTGGTGATGCTATTACTTCTTCCGGGTTAATAAATACTGCAGGATCTCTGATTAATGTTCTTGGATCAAAGGCATTACCTCAGCTCCCACTTATCATGAAAAACATGCTGCAAAGAGCTCATCAAGTGTCATGTTGCCCTAGTGGAAAATATGCTCATGGTTCCGCTACAACTATTGCCAGCTTTTCTAGCCAATCTGCAAGCATGTTGTTATCTGTACTGACGACTATTGAGGTGATTGTCCAAAAGCTTGGTGAATTTGTTAGTCCATATTTGGAAGAGATACTGGATCTGGTGATACTTCATCCTGAATGTGCTTCTCAAATTGATGGGAAATTGGATGTAAAAGCAGCAGATGTTCGGAGGCTACTGACAGAGAGAGTTCCAGTATGTTCCTTCTAAACATAGCTTGTATTGTTTTCTTGGTGATATGATGGACAGTTAATGCACTTTATATTTTTAATGTAATGAATATATTGGTATTGCAGGTTCGGCTGATTCTTTCACCTTTGCTGAATTTGTATTCCAGTGCTACGAAATGTGGAGAAGCAAGCCTATCATTGTCATTCCAAATGATTGAAAGTCTAGTTAGTACAATGGATAGGTTGTCTGTAGGAACTTACCATACAAATATATATGAACACTGTTTGGAAGCTCTTGATCTCCGTCGTCAGCAGCTGGACTCGTTGAAGAATATAAATTTAGTGGAGGAAAGTATTATCCAAACCATTATCGCTCTCACGATGAAGCTTACTGAGTCCACTTTTAGGCCTCTTTTCCTTCGTAGTCTTGAATGGGCAGAGTCTGAAGTTGACCAGTCCACATCAAAGAGAAGTATGGACCGTGCAATTGTTTTCTACAAATTAGTCAACAAACTCGCTGAAAAACACAGGTACTGCAACCCCATCTCGTGCAGCTAAAATTCATCAAACTGTTCACCCTAGATTTTATAACTGCATGTTGCTATTCTTATGGAACTTTGAACTGAAGTACCGAACCATTTCGTCCTTACTGCAGCCATACTGGTTATTTATAGATGATAAACTCTTCTGACTAGGCTTGCTTTCCCCATCCCAGTTTTTTTGGATATCGTAGATATCAGCATGGCATGCGCCTGTGCACAATCTGCACCTGCATCCATTGTCCATAAATGGGTTTTCGAACCCTTGTGTCTTTTGCTAGAAATTTTCAAACCCTTGTCATCTTTTGCTTGAAATCATCGTACCCGTGTCATGATTTGCCAAATAGACTTTTGGTTTACAGGCTATTAGTTGTTGAATTTTGTCTCGTGTTAATCTTCTGTATTTTCCGTCCAGTTGTTGACTGGATTTTTTAAAACTGTTTTTAACTACATGCCCAATAAAGCATGCTATTATTAACTACTTGTCAGTGTGTATTGTCTCTTATCGTTCCATATCATTTGTCTTTGAAGGTCCTTGTTTACACCTTACTTCAAATACCTACTTGAGGGATCTGTACAATATCTGTCAGAAGATGGTACTTCGGTCAGTTCCAAGCGAAAGAAGAAGGCTAAACTTGAAGACAATAAAGTCAAACATAAGGATAGCCTAACGGGACAAAAACTGTGGAACTTAAGAGCTCTTATATTGAAATCCTTACACAAGTGCTTTCTGTATGACAATGATCAGAAGATCCTAGACTCCTCGAATTTTCAGGTTAGTTTCTTTGCATTATATGAGGTTTACATGTTCGTACCAGTTAACTTTCATGTCTAGCATGCTTTTGCCAGCCACCAGAAAATTATAATTTTTTGCTAGGCAAGTGCACTTGTGTTTTGTTTCAGGTGTTAATAATCTTTTCGTTTTGATCGTAACATTTTGATTGTATCTGTCTGTTTGCAGACTCTTTTGAAGCCCATTGTTTCTCAGTTTGTTGCGGAACCGCTGAATCTCTTGAATTAGTTCCAGAGGCTCCATCAGTTGAAGAAGTGGATGAGGCTCTTGTTCTGTGCCTGGGGCAAATGGCAGTGACTGCGCGTTCAGATGTTCTGTGGAAGCCTCTTAACCATGAGGTAGGAAGCAAGCAAAGTACCACTAGTTCATGAATTATAGTCGCAATAACTAAACTAATTCATCATTAAATTGCAGGTGCTGATGCAGACAAGGAGTGACAATGTCCGCCCTAAGATGCTAGGCCTGAAGGTCGTGAGGTACATGGTCCAACATCTGAAGGAAGAGTACGTGGTGCTGGTCCCGGAGACCATCCCGTACCTCGGCGAGCTGCTCGAGGACGTCGAGCTCCCTGTGAAGACGCTGACCCAGGAGATACTGAAGGAGCTGGAAACCCTCAGCGGCGAGAGCCTCCGGGAGTATCTGTGAGTGTTGTCCCTAGAATCCTTTGGCCAGTGACTGTGAGTGATGTCCCTAGAATTCTTTGGCCAGTGAAGCGAGCCCGGTTGTACTCACGTCGAACTTGCCTGTTGTTGTATGTAAGCTACACACTGCACAATATGAATGCTTTTATTATATAAATGATGCGCATGGTCATTCATGAACCCGTATTATATTTAAAGCACCGGCATGTAACATGGCGCACCTACTGCTTGACGTCTACGCTTACGTGCATTTTGTGTACTATCCTAGTCAAAATCTGTTGGCTGTGCTGCAGTGACTTTCGGTACTCGGTAGGATGACTCCAACTGGGCGACGCATATAGTCCGCGCGCCTCCGTCCCTGTCCGCTGGAGCCAAAAACACGGCTCAACGGGGCGACGCAAACGGACCGCGGTCCGTTTTTCGGTCCGCCGCGACGTATTCCTGGCCACCGATCCGTCGGTGTGGACGCGCGGCGGACTGAAAACGCGTCTGCGCGGCCACGCCTCGTGTCCTCCCCGAGCCCACCTGTCAGCGACAAGACGCGGTCAGCCTCCCCTGGCCCAGTTCTTTTTAATGCCAGGGGATAGAGACGGCCAGCCCCCACCCACTCCACTGCCCACTCACCCTCTCCGGCGACCAAACCCTAGCCTCGCCGCAAACCCTAGCCACCTCGCTCGCCGCGATGCCGCTCCGATGGCCGGGGCTCGGCAAGGCCAAGAACGACGGCGAGGCGGGGTCCTCCTCTGGCCGCCGCCGCCGGCGCTTCCGCGCTCCCTCCGTGACGCCACCATCTTCTCCGGAGCCAGAGCCGGTCCCCGCCGTCTTCGAGCTGACGCCGCCGGGCGCCGAGGTGCGCAACCGCGTCTACGTGCGCAAGGAGGATTGCCAGTGGTACTGGGACCACGCAACCCCGCTGCCGTGGCCAGATGTCAAGCTCCCCGAGCATTGGCATCTGAACCCGCAGCGGATCCCGGTGCCTCCGATTCCGACCAACAAGCGGGCACGGGATCTGGAGATTGAACGCCGCCGCCGCCTCCCGGCCGAGCTCCTCAACGATCCCGCCTACGCGGCGAGGTCCAGGAACTAGGCTGAGTGGTTTAGCGACGAGCACGACTGTCGAGGTGTGCCCTCGGCAATTCCCATGGTTGCTATACCTAGGGTTGATTGTGTGGTAGAGAACGCGTAGTATTGGTGGAATCGACGGCTGACAAGCTGGATTTACCCAGGTTCAGGGCCCTCGAGTGAGGTAAAACCCCTACTTCCTGCTTGTCTGTGTTTATGATTTGAATATGGAGGTTACAAGGGTTCGACGAACAGTAGATCTCGTCGAGGTTTTGGTGGCTATGGATTTCTTGTCCTTGATCGATCACTCTCCCAGCCTTTATATAGGAGGCTAGGTCTCGGGAAACACAACCGACCAAGGTTACATTTATGGAAAGTCTTAACCGACTATTATTTGATCTAGCTTGGAAAACACTCTTCGTCTTGGGCCTTTCTTCATGGGCTTCGATTAATCCTTGGGCTTCTTTGATCATCACGTGCACCAGGTACCCTTATGCTGGGGTACCCGCAGAGTATAACCTCGTCAACGACCTGCGGCGGCAGGCCCTCTATACGCGGGCTCCGACGCCGCCATCTGGGCGTTGGTCACCGCCACCGCACACACGGCGGCGGGACGCACCACCAGTGCCGCGCGCGCTGCGGATTGGGTCGCGCGCGCTGCGGATTGGGTCTGCGCCGCCGCCGCCGCAGGAAGTGAAGATGGAGGACGCCGAGCTCGAGGCCGCGAAGAAGGCCTCGCTCAAGCAGATGGCCGAGGACGAGGCCAAGCGCTGGGCCATTGTCCTCGCCGACGTCGCCCGGGAGCAGGAGGCGGCCCTACAGGCACAGCAGGCGGCGGTCCTGGAGGAACCACAGCCATGGTGGACCTGCCACCGGCGCCTCCGCTACCAGAAGGCCTGCTAGGGCAGCGCTGGGTCTTCAATGGCGGCGACTGGGAGGTCCCAGAGCAGGTGCAGGAGCAGCCGCCCACGCCGCCGGCCGTCGCCCCACCGCGAGACGGACCACCGGCGCACCTCTGGAAGCAGCCGGACTATGTCATCCTCGATGGGGATGACGAAGAGGAGTAGAAGCCCGCGAAGGGCAAATTTTCTAGTTTTTATATATTTTTGTTTTAAAATATTATGTAAAAAGGCCGCTTGTGGCCCACCCCCACTATATATGAATGAAAAAAGCCCATATATGGCCTGTTTAGCTAAAAAAAAAATTGCCGGGCGGATTCAATGCGTCGGGCCGTTGGACGCACTGCCACCAACGGCGGACAGGGGCGGACTGGGCCTGTCCGTTTGCCGACGCAAACGGACCAAACGCGGACCAAACGCGCGTCCGTTTGCGTCGGCCGTTGGAGTCATCCTAAGAGCACGTGCCCGGGACAGCAGCACATGGTGGCTCTCTGAACTTCTGTATACGGAGTATATCTTAATTTGTTCCCAGTAGAAATCCAGTTGATATTATTTTCTGGATGTTCTGGCATAGTCAAGATCGCGGAGCTGTTTACACTACTCATGTGGGTCACGCAGAGTCTGGTTTCTGGCACAGGTGCCGTTTTCCCTATCAGATGACCAAGGCCACATGGTGGCCGCAATACACTGCCCGAGGACATGTCTCTTTCACATACTGAACTCTGAGCCCAGATTTGTCTCCATTTACTGGCAACCGAGGCTAAACATTTTGGAGCGGATGTTCAAACAAAACTTACCAACTCTTGTTTTATCAGTAGCACATTTGCTCCAAAGACGTTTCAGACGGAGTGAGTCGTCATACTGTTGTTCCTGGAAATCTGGAATATCAGGACATGATCGTTGATTACAGGCTTAATAGCCACGGAGCAGTCCTCATCCGGCATTCAGCAGACTGCCAAGTGCTGAAAGCCGGATGTCAAACACTGAAAGGAACACCCTTAAAAAAAAACACTGAAAGGAACATTGCAGGTAGCCGTCCTATTCCTCCTAGTGAGGTCCGCAAAAAGGAGAAGTGGACAACGTTCGAGGCATGAGGCCGGCAACCAATAGTAAAGAGATGTTGACAAGATGTCACTGCTTTAGTGCTGCCAAAAGGCAGGACACACTCCATTCGGCGCCTATTTGGAACAATGAGGTACGGATGGGAGGACAGTGAAACTAGGAATGACAAGAAGAAGCTAGACAGGCAACCCAAAAGATAAGCATAGTGGCAACCAGTTATATTTTCAGTGCACGGATACTATACATATTTGTAGCACCTGAAGTGTACACCATTCTCCAATTCCCCTTACAAACTCTATAGTTTCAGACAAACGGGTAATACACTTATATAAGTTATAAATACTAACACTACCCTGCTGATATAGTTCCAGACACCACCTAATTAGCAAGCGATCCGACATGTTTTCGGTCATCTCGATATCTCTTCCAGCCTTTTGAGAATACGCTTGGTGTCTGGTCTCAAGGACGGCGAAGGGTTACAGCAGGCCGTCGCCAGCGCGAAGAAGGCGTTGAGGCTCTCCTCCTTCCCCAAGTTCTTGCTCTGTCTGACTAGGTCGGAGCCGAACGCGTCCGAGATCTTCCTCTCGAGAACCAGGTCTTTGAACGAGGCAGGCAGGTGGATGTCGCGGGCGTTCGGCAGGCTATCGTTTCCAGCCTCCTTCTGAGCGAGCATCTCGAGCAGGATCACTCCCAGGCTGTAGATGTCGCTCTCCCTCGTGACCTCCCTCATCTTGATCAGCTCAGGGGCCTTGTACCCTTGCACGGCGGATGTCTCGAGCATGTCCTGCGCGGCTGCGGGGTTCAGCAGGAGGTAGAGGCCAAAGTCTGCTACCCGGGGCTGGAAATCTGCATCGAGCATGATGTTGTTTGTCTTCAGGTTGCCATGGATGATTGGCTTCTGCGATCTTGTGTGAAGGTGGTCCAGTCCCTTCACGATGCCGATCGATAGCTTGCAGATGATCTCCCATCTCTGTGAATCATTGATTCCCTCTGCAGGTAAAAAGAAAAGGTAACAGCGGTCAAAAACTGTACACAGCTCAGATTTAGATGCCATGATGTAGGGGAAAATCTCATGGTTTGACCAGCAGTCCACCATAGAGAATCACCGATTTTCAACTCAATCATGCCAACAAAAATATATATAAAGGAGAAATAAAAACATTGGCTACAACCCGAATTTAGGCGAACCCTTGGGAGCACAAAAACTGTATCTGGATTCAAAATCGAAATTTGTGGGCAGGAAACCCAGTTTTCAAACCCTGACAAAGAGAGCCATTTGGAACTGTCCTTATCAAACCCCGATCCGATCAAATAAAAATGCCTCAAAAGTTGCTGGCAGTAGTAAAAGGCCAAAAACTGCACAAATTGTTTTGTATTAAAGCGAATTACCATCTTTTTCAGTCTTTCTCAATTTGACTAATTAATGGATCAACATATAAAACATGTTTAGTAAGAGTGTATGATTCAACCACTCTCCTGAAAATTATAGCTGCCACAAAATAATCTTGAAGACATTTTCATATAAGGACACATTTCTATTCAATAAGCTTAGAAATCGTTTGCTATGCTCGGAAAGAAGTGTTCCCTGTAAACATTGATTTTGTATAACTGAACGACACAGATCCAAACAGAAAAATGAACTGAGGTATTGCTACAGGTGATCCTATATTCCTACATCATGAAGAAACATGAAAATGGTGCTTTGCAAAGTGTCCAAGCAAGCAGCCCCAACCAGTAAAAGTCCACAAAGAACTTTATGAACTATTGGACTGTCCCTTGGTCTGCTTAACTCCATGACAAGAGTACAAAGTGTAGCAGTGAAGACACATGGCTAAAAGTAACGAAACCCACTCCGGCACACACACCAACAATTTGCTCCATCCTTGCAGCATTATTGGCAGTACACTTTTCAGCTGAATCAGATGTGCGAAATAATCGACCAAATCAGCTAGAGCTAGATTTTAGTTCAGTTACTAGTAAAACTAGAGAGGAAGAAGAGCTAATTATGATGGCACACAAATCAGCAACGCTAGCTAAAGTTTGAGTAATAATCATACAAGCATTTCGCATGATTAGTGTCACTCAAGGCTAGCTTAGCTTGGCTTGAAAGCAAAGCAAGGAAAGGAAGCTGTCGAGCACATCAAGTATCCGTGGGCACGAACCTTGCAAGAACCGGCGGAGCGAGCCGGCGGCGTAGAAGGGGTGCACGAGCAGCTTCTCCCCGCGCGGGCCGACGTAGAGCGCGCGGATCGGCACGAGATTCGGGTGCTGCACTGCGCCGAGCAGCCGCGCCGCCGCCGCCGCTTCCTCGGCGCTCGCGGAGCAGACTGGACGGAGGAACCGGAGCAGCGCCACGGCCTCGCCGGCGCTGAGCCCGGCGCGGTAGAGCGTGCTGTGGGCCGACTTGGCCACCACCTCCCCAGGCGCCTCCAGGATCGCGGCCACGGTGAGCCCCTCGCCACCGGGGAACCTGAGCAGCTCCTCAGCCACGCCGGTGCCGTAGGCGCCGGACCCGGCGGCCTGGAACCGGTCGGCCCTGGCCCCGTGCGAGGGCAGCACTGCCTGGCGGCGGCGCCGGCAGCGGCGGTAGCAGCGGACGAAGTAGCAGAGGGACAGGAGGAGTATGACGGCCAGGAGCGGGAAGAGGATGGCATTGACGATTTTCCTCCGCATTGCGCCGCTCCGGCGGTGTGCCTGGCTCCGGGGAACAACGGGGGAGGAAATTTGTGGGAAAATATGGCGGATTGGTAGGGTTTGGTGCCCTTGGGAGTAGAAAGGTTTGTGCTTTGGTCTTGCTGGGTGCTCCTCCTTCCACTGCCCTTTTGGGTATTCTTTTCCCTTGGGTGGAGATCTTCCTACCTCTGGCCTGGCTGGCTGCCTCCTTTCTCTGTGTGTTGTGAGCTAATGGTTAGTTTTTTTTTTTTTGAGAGAGAGAGGGCTAATGCCTAATGGTGTATTGGAGTTGAAGCTAGCTTGAGATTCTTCTCGTTTTGGGAAAAGTATGATGTGTGAGAGGGATGGGTCCTTATATGTTGCTTGGACTTTGGGTTTTATCCGGATATGAATGTGTTCATTAGATGACAATGTACTCATGAAAATGTGGGCAACAGAGACCTACCTTTGTGATGGTGTATCTCATGGTCCCGAACTTCATAACCTATGTGTAGAGTAGGTATGATTATTGTCAGCCTGACCCGAGCCCGGCCCGGTTGAGCCCAAGACTTGGATTGTCCTTTATAGCCCAATGTAGCGTGGTTTCACCTAAAATATATTGTCCTAAAAAAAGGTTAATCATAGTTTTTTTAAAATCAGTAAAAACATCATATCTTTATTTAAAATTTATTAAATAACTAACCTCGTTAAATCTACTTGCTTTGGGTCGCGCGGGCTCGAGATTCTCAAAACTTAATCATAGTGTATTCGTGCCATTGCTAAGCAAGCCCAATGAAAGTTTATAAACATCGTGACATGTGAAATATCAAAAAACAATGAAAATTCATTTAAATCTAAAAAACTATTAACTTCTCAATCCTTTCAAGAATCCAGATACACTTGATCTCGCATTTTCAAACCTATGCAAAAGTTGTAGCTTTATGTTTTAAAAAGTTACAAACACGTCATATTCATTTCACCAAAACTTGCACGGATAGGTTTCTCCTCTATCCTTGCATGTTTAATTTTTTTCATGCTAGCATTTTCCTGGGTAATGGCCTCTCTAATTGATATGTTCAATCTAGCTAGTTCATGGCCCCAAGTGACATGTCAGTGCACTCAACGACTTGTGGTAAATCTTACTTCGCATTCGTTGTAATGGCGAATACTAGATGATTTTAGGCGTGCAAGGTTAGTTGCGACGTGCACATTGCACATGATTGTTTGTATATTTGGAACTCATGTCTCTAGTGATGCGTGATACTCACTCCAGTTTTATTTACTTCGGGTTATGGATTTTTTCAAAATTAAACTTTTTAAAGTTTTACCAAGTATGTATGATAAAATATCATCATCTGTAATATCAAATATGTAGGTGATGATATTTGTTCCTATATATTTTATCAAAATTTATAAAGTTTGAATGTAACTAAATCCAGAACACGATGTAATTGTGTACCAACCATCTGCAGTTCCTCTGCTGGCTTCTTGCCCAACGGTCATGTTCTTTGATGTAGTAATTTGCATTTAATTAAAGAGAAAATACTACGTTTGCAGTGTGGACAGTGACACCTTCCGATGGTTCTTGCTCAAGCTTCAGATGATGTTGGCCTTGGATCTCCACCCGGTCACGGTGACCCAGTCGCTCTCATAGTTACAGGCCATCAAACTATTTTGGAAAATTAATGGCACTAGTTCCATACGATGGCTGCATGTGCCGTGTTTACTGCTTTTGACAAACATAATTCCTTTGGTCTACACGCTACGCCAATTGTCTATTGCTCCCTCTTCCTTTCAGTCCGTCTGCTAGTATTTGTCAGATAGACGCTTGATTTTTCTGTTGTGTTCGGTTGAGAGCACCCAATCTTCTCGATTTTGCTGTTGTGTCCGGTTGAGTACGATTTCATTACGTGTGACATGAACCTTCCTCCCGAATCTGAGGACATCGGTGTGTCGTGGAACAGGCTCGGTCCATGTCTTTTTATACCGTAGAGAGATCAAGCATCTGTGCACCGAACGAAAATTATGATACCTGAGTGGTAACCGACGGCTAACGTACGCGTCTGTGTACGTAATGCCGATAGGTACGGTACACCGACGAGCAGCCAAGTATACTTTGACAAACTAACACACATATGTGACATGACACACGGACCAAATATAAATCAGTAAACCTTTTTTCCGAGGAACTTCAGGCAAAGTGTGTGCCCGTCTTTCATGGTATTAGAGAGTATAAGTAGAGTAGGGTTTTCTTACACCCGAGCTCCAGTGCTCCTACTACTTTAATTTTTTTTGAAAAGTATATATAAAAGTTTCAAAAAAATCATGCATGTTCTAGATGATGTTCCTATAAACGTGGAAAATAACAATGCAAATACTTTATATTTCGACCTACACAAAAAAGACAAATTTACAGATCTTATTATAGTTAACAATGCATAGTTTCAAATCTCCCCATTTTTTTTTTTTTTGTGTAGACTATAATATTGAGAATTTAGCATTGAGATTTTTTATGCTTGTTATATACATCATTAAGAATACGCATGATTTTTTTCAGATTTATTTTAAACTTTGAAATATACTTTTCGAATTTTTTAAAGTGGCAGGAGCACTGTAACTCGGTGCAAAAACCACTTTCCGGTATAAGTAGATGTACATGACAAGCACATATCATCACATGCATACACGAGATCGATGCACGTCTTCTACACCCACCAGAAAATATTACAGCAGTCATCCGTATATTCTGGATATAAAACGACATATCCAGACATATCCTGATATCCAGACGCTCACATACACCTTTATGAACGCACACATTTAACCTACCACTATGATCACCCTTGGAAGATTAACCCGGCCGGCTGGGTCTTAACATTGGCGAAGTTGTCATAGACTTTTCTTGAGATTAACGAAGTCGAGGGGAGCTTCCTCTCCCATTCAAAAAATATTTGTCTTTATGAGACACACATGTGTCAAATCTGGTTTTGAACTCTGATGATATAGATGTACAACTACACTCCTAAACATCCAGCATGTTGGTTGTCTAATGCCCGAACTAGGGCTTTGGACATGGTGTGTAACCTGTCCAGTCGACTGCCACATCATCAGATTGTCACTTTTGCAAAAAATATGTAATGAACGTGGTAGGATTTTTTTTTTAATATTTTGTGGCATTGGCAGTTTTTTTTACATGTTTGGCCTAGGGTTGTACAGTGGCGTCTCACAAAGACCCGCAAAATACAAAGCCAGTTTAAATTGAACTGACTTGTCGGTAATGAGCTTAACTGATTTTCCAGCAAGTCTGAGACGAGGTGGGCCGGATTCGGGCGCCGCATTGTAACCCTAGTTTGGCCCTTGACAGTTGACACCGAGGCAGGAGTGCTTTCGGAAGGATTTGTGTTGGTCGACCGGTAGCATGGCACTGCCGAATTAGTGCGGATGCCAGAAAGACAATTTTCTTGTTTCCGAATTAAAGTTTCTTGGTCCACGCCAGTTCAGTTCCGAATTAAAGATTTCCCTGGTCCTCGCCAGTTGTGCATTGGTGTTGCTGCTCGCTTCCTTTCAGCTCGTCAACTTGTACTTGTGAGGAATACAATTGGTTTTGCGTCTGACAGCACAAATCCGCACGATTTTGCTGTTGCTGCATACGCATTAAATTTAGCGTGCCATGAATGCTCCTGCCGTGAGCAATGACAATGTCATCTGAATGCCGTCCAAACGACTCGATCGGTATCACCCAACTTCCGGAGTGCGGATGCCGACAGTGTGCCCATAGCTGCACGGTGCCACGTACCGGGATGCGGTGTGCGTTGTCAGTGCGCGGCAGCGGTGCGCTGTGTCTGCGTTGATCATGGCATGAACTTCAACAGATAAACAGATCACCAAGTTCGGCAGAAGCCAACATTCAGCATCATTCATCCAAAACAGATCGCCAAGTTTAGGTAGAAGCCAACATCATATATAGCTTATAGTTTAGACATGCAGTTATGGGCTGAAGCATTAAGGACTCTTGTTTTAGTTGGGCTATGAGGCCCTCCTAATAATTTGTTTAACTCTCGCAAATATTCTGGCTTACATATTTGGTCTCTATTTACATTGATATCTCCCCCTCCCCCGCGTCGCCAACCCCAGGCGACTCGGGGGCCGACCGCGCCGCCCGTCTCCGGCGTCCCCTCCCCTCGCTCCCTCCCTCCCGCCTCCGCCAAAGGTCCCGCCGGCAAAGCCCGGGCGGCGACGGCGGCGGCGGGGCGTTCCCCTCGCGTGGCGGCGGCGTCCTCACCTGGTGGCGGCGGCGCGTGGTTCGGCGGTGATTCGGCGGCGAGGAGCGGCAGAGTCCCGGCGGCGAGAGCGGCTCGGCGACGGCAGTGGAGGCGTGGCCTCCCCGCGGCGGTGGCGCCCCTGCAGTGGCGTCCGGGAGCCCTCGATTCGGTGGGCCCAGATGGGCTTCGGCGGGCCGGCGACTCTGGGCTCCGTGGCTGGAGGTCGCGCGTGGTGCCTGACGAAGCTGGCGGTTGGGCGCCGTGGTGGTGCCAGCGGCCGGCCAGGCGGCGGCGGGCTGGACCCTCACCGTCCAGTCCCCGTTTTGTGATGGTGGTGAGACGGTGAGCAGCACCCCTTCTCCGCTTACGACGGTTCGACCTCGCCTCTTGTGGACGGTGATCCAAAAGTGTGCTCCTTGTTGCGTCCGATGGGTGTTGGGGTCGAGGACAGGGCCGGGTGAAAACCCTGCGTGAAGCTGATGACGGCGACGCCCCCGGGTGCCGTCACCTCCTTGGAGGCGTCGTCATAGAGTTGTCCATACGTCCCCGCCTCGAGCACAAGGGGAAACCCTGGATCCGGCTTTCGGATCAGGCGACGACGGTGTGCTGCTGCGTCGTTCCCTTCTTGAAGGCGTCGTCTTGGTAGTTCGTGGAGTCCTCGGTGCACCAGTTGGAGTCGCGGCTGGCGGCCGCTCACAGCGTGGGCCTCCGGGGCGCTATGTACATCGTCGCCGGTGCTTTTGGTCGGCGCCTCCTCCGGTCTGGTTCAGTCCCGCCGTCCACTCGCCGACTCTTAGGCGCTTATGAGCGGGCGGTTGCGTTGGCTTGTACCATCTTGGTGTTGGTGTCTCTTGGAGCCGGTCTTCGGTTGTGACGCGGCCTGTAAGCTCTGTGCACCTCTTCCTCGCCATTTTTGGCTGGAGATGGTGCAAGGCGGGTCTTGTCTTTCGGCCGGCATGGGTGGTGTTGTAATCCGTGTGGCGTTACGTTTGTATCGTGTAGCCTTATGGCGTTGTTTCGGCCGTCGGCCTCTTCTTCTATGAAACTCATGCACCTTCCAGGGTGTATGCTTTAAATATTTTGGCTTAGTTTTTGTGCATATGCGCGTGTAACATCCCAGGTTCTCCAAATTTTTGAAAATTCTGAAAAATCAAAAACTTTTGCAAATTCTATTTATTTTGTTTTGGAAAACCAAAATCTTGCAAGTATGCATTATTTTCAGGTTTGTTTGCTTTTAAAATTTTAAAAGTTGAATATTTATTTCCATTTTAAACCTATTTGAGAAAAGTTGATTTTGAGTCTTACCAAGCTCTACCTAGTTTTTTAAATTTTAATAAAAATGTTTTGAATACCCTATTTTATTTTGTGCCAAAAACTTTTCTATTTGGAATAAGTTTCCTAATTATTATTTTCCCAATTTATTTACAAAGGTTTTGAACTCGTTTGAGTTTGGTTTTAAATTTTGAAAATAGCAAAAATAATCTTTTAAGTGCCAAGTGTATTTTGGGAAAACTACTTTGTATAAAAGCTTTCCCAAAACTATAATTCCAAATAAAACTTTTATTACAAAGTGCTTTATTTTATTTAAAGCTTTCTCTTTATTTTTAAATTGTTTTGGCACAAATTTATTTATTTGAAAATTAAGTTTAACTATTTAATTTTCAAATATTTACATTTTTGGTATTTTATTTCTTTTTAACAAGCCACAAATGATTTTACGAAAAACCTATTTTAAATGTGACATAAAGTGTCAAAAGGGCATTTATGCAATATTTTAAATTTTGATTTTTAAAAGTGTTTGAAAATTTTGTTTGAAAGTTTTAAATGAAAGGTTTTGATTTTACAAACTATTCGAAATTTGTTTGAAGTTATTTGGAATTTTAAAACAGAAGTTATTAAAGTTTTAAGAAAACAGGAAAGAAAAAGAAAAAAGAATCTGACCGGTGGGCCCCACTGCCACGTCATCGTCCCCTTCCTCGCGTCAATCACGCCTGAGCTGCCGAAAATGGCCGCGGTCAATCGGATTCGATTCGGGCATTTACGCCCGTCCAGCCCTATAATCCCCTCGCCGGCCTCTCCCATTTGCCCCTCTTCCCCTCTCGATTAGTGCCGCCAGGCTGCGCAAATCGCTCGCCGGAGTCGAGCCCTCCGCCGCCGCCACTCCATCGTTTCCGGCAAGGTGAGCCCATGCCCAGGCCCGATACCCCCCCATTCTTCTCCCCTTGTCCTCGCACACGTCCTTGACCCTTCATTCGAATTTCTTCGCAGCCGTATCGTCGAGTTCGAGCACAACCCGAGCCGTCGGCGTCCGCACCACTCCGGCGCATCCCCGTCGCTGTTCCGGGAAGAGGCGCACTCCGCCATCGCCATCTTCGTCTCCGCCGTCCCGCGCTGCGCGTCATCTTCATCTTCGCCAAACCCTGGAGCCACCGCAGCCACCTCGCCGTCCACGCCCGAGCGCCGGCCACCGCGACCTCCATTTCCGGCGAAACGCGCCGCCCGGTGAGAACCCTAGAAACCTGACCGTTAGATCTGAAATCAACGCGTAGGATTAGATCCAGTTAATCGAAGCGGTACGGTTCATTTCCAGCCGTAGATCTCAGATCTGATGATCCGGATCATTTCACTTAACCACGTCAGCGCCCAGTCAGCAATCCAGTCAGTAGAAGCAGCCAATCGGAGGACACCACGTGGACAAGCTTTTCTGGGATTTTTCCCTATTTAGTTTATTCTGTCTGTTTTGCACAAAAGCCCCTGCACCTTAGATTTATTATATCTTTTTTCTGTTTAGCCAAATTCAAATATTTTTATATATTTGAAATCCTTAGAACCAGTAGAAACTTTTGGCACTGTTGGATTTTGAATTTGAGTAGTTCAAATATATTCAAATTTCAAATGAGGAATTTGAGTAAATTTGAATTATCTTTTTTTTCCACAAGTCCAAAATTTGCAAATAAAGTATTTTTGAAAAGCTTAGGTTCTGTAGAATAGTCTGGCTCTGTTAGTTTTTCTGTTTTGCCTTAGTATAGATTATTCAAATTTCAAATGTGAGATTTGAGTAATTTTGGCATAACTTGAGTTAAAAATAGCTTTTTGAGTGATTCCAATTGCTTTGGTTTAGTTTAGTTGTCCTCTGTCCAGAGAGACTTTTGCATGTTTTTGTAGATTATTTATTCTACCAGTAGTAGTGGTTTGGTGTTTATTCCCTTTTTGGGAATTGTTTAGTTTAGTTGTTTTAGTTTAGAAATTGTTTGAGTTGCATTTGTCTTCATGCATGTTAGAATAAGATTTATAATGTTGCATGTTGGCATAGCATAGTGCATGTAGAATAAGGTTTATAGTGATAGCATGTTTGCATGGCATATAGTATTGTTAGTATAGTATTTTGCCTTGTGATAGTTGCATCACATGCATATCATATTTTGTTGTAGTGTTATTGTGTTTGCATGTTGATGTGTGACTTGTAGTGCAAGCCCTGTTTTAGTTTAGTTTTGCCTTGAGAAAACCAAGTCCTTGTTTGATCCTTTGGATCAAGACCAACCCCTCGGAACTCTTGGAACTTCCTTGACAAATATGTCCTAACTCTTGAAACTTCCTTGACAAATATGTCTTGTTCAATTTCTTCTTTGTCCAATCCTTGATCGTCCTAAACCTACTCACATTAATTCTTTTTGTATATGAATTATGTGACAATACCTTGACCAAACCTTTTGGTGTAAATTTTGTTATGTATGTTTGTATGCCTCGAGTTGTTGAAAAGTTTGTTTGTTTATTATGTTTGTTTGTATTGTTTAGATTGAACGGAGAGTTCTGCGTTACGTGGAAAAGAGTTTGTGAGTTTCAAGAACTTTCAAAGGCAAGTGGCACACTCATGATTTCACCTACTATTTTATCTATGCATGTTAGATTATTTTTCCTAAGCATGTGTAGGTTATAGTATTGCTATGCTAAACTGTTTAGATTAGCACCCTTATTCCTATGTGTCTAGAATCCTATTATTACTTAGTAGAAATAGTGAAATGCTATGCTAAGAGGTTTTTATACAAAAAGCTAGAGATTTTTCCAGAGGACTAAGCCACCTACGTTCTCTCACTCGGTGGAAACCATGGATGCAGATGATTGGCTCAAGACAATAGAGAAGAAGTTACAAGTAGCGCAGTGCAACAACAGGGAAAAGGTTATGTTCGCTGCTCACCAGCTCACTGGTCCCGCTGCAGATTGGTGGGATGCTTACGTGAATGCCCATGAGGGGCCAGAAAGCATCAACTGGCAGGAATTCAAGGAAAGTTTCAGGTCTCACCACGTGCCTTTGGGAATGATGAAGCTTAAGAGGAAGGAATTCTAGGATCTGAAGCAAGGCTCCATGTCAGTTAGTGAATATGTCACTAAGTTCACTCAGCTGTCTAGGTATGCACCACGAGAGGTGGACACTGATGAGAAGAAGCAGGACGCATTCCTGAGTGGTTTGAATGATGGTCTGGCCTATGCTCTTGAGTCACGGGATTTTGGAAACTTCCAATCTATGGTGGACAAGGCCCTTGTGCTTGAGAACAGAAGGAGTCAAATGGAACGCAAGCGCAAGATGGAACGCCAAGGACAGGGTAGCAGCAACACTAGGCTCCGTCAGAATCCTTCTTCCGCAGGGCCTATGTTCCTTCCAGGTCAGCAAAGTAACCAACAACAGAGTTAGATGGTCAGGCAGGGATACTTCACTCCTCAGCGCCAGGGTCAGAGGTTGAACTTCCAGAGACCCTTCACGGCACCACAGACTGCTCTAGCAACAAACCGTGGTCAGAATTCTTCTAGTGGAATAACATGTTATAACTGTGGTGAAACTGGACACTTTGCCAACAGATGTCCAAAAAGGCGCCCAACTTAGACTCTGACACAAGGGACAACCCCAGTTCAGAACCGTAGTGCCAATCAAGCTCCCACTACCGCGAGGCAGAATCAAGTTCGCGCTCACGTCAACCACGTAGCAGTTGAGGATGCTCAGGAGGCCCCAGATGTGGTCCTTGGTATGTTTCTCGTCGACTCTGCAAATGATATTGTGCTTTTTGATTCCGGAGCTTCGCATTCTTTCATATCTACCGTATATGTTGAAAAGCATCACCTGCCCATGTCTTTACTTAAGAGTCAAATGATTGTTAGTTCTCCGGAGGAGAAATGAATGCAAGGCATGTATGCCCTAAGTTAAACCTTATTATAAGGGGGGGGGGGGGTAGACTTCTCTGCAAATCTCATAGTGATAGAATCCAAGGGGATTGATGTTATACTTGGAATGGATTGGTTGAGCAAGTACAAGGGTATCATTGATGGTGCAAGAAAGGCAGTGAAGTTGACTACAGATAAGAGTGAAGAATTGGAATATGTGGCAGAGGCACTGTACACACAAAAAGGAGCAACCAACAGAGTGAAGTTGAATCAGGTCAAGGCTAGTGCAGTGGAGGACATCAAGGTTGTTGAGGAATTTCCAGACGTGTTTCCTGAGGAATTGCCAGGTATGCCTCCAGATCGTGACATTGAGTTTGTTATTGAATTAGTACCAGGCACGACGCCTATATCTAAGAGGCCGTATAGAATGGCTGCTAATCAATTAGCTGAGCTTAAAGGGCAAATACAAGAGTTGTTAGAAAAGGGTTATATCCGTCCTAGTTCGTCCCCTGGGGTGCTCCAGTTATCTTTATCTCTAAGAAGGATGGTACCCAACGGATGTGTGTGGATTATAGAGCTCTTAATGATGTCACCATCAAGAACAAGTATCCTTTACCCCGCATTGAGGACTTGTTTGATCAGCTTAGAGGAGCTTGTGTGTTCTCCAAGATCGATCTCAGATCAGGTTATCACCAATTGAAGATACGTGAGTCAGATATTCCCAAGACTGCTTTCAGTACCCGTTATGGATTGTATGAGTATACAGTGATGTATTTTGGATTGACCAACGCCCCGGCATACTTTATGTATCTGATGAACAAGGTGTTCATGGAGTACCTGGACAAGTTTGTTGTAGTGTTCATCGATGATATCTTGGTGTTCTCGAAGAGTGAAGAGGAACATGAGGAACATTTGAGTATGGTGTTGCAGAAGCTCAGGGAAAACCAGCTGTATGCTAAGTTCAGTAAGTGTGAGTTCTGGTTAAAAGAGGTATCTTTTCTAGGACATGTTATCTCCGCTGGAGGTGTATCCGTTGATCCAGGAAAAGTGAAGTATGTATTGAATTGGAAACCACCTCAGAATGTGTCAGAGATAAGAAGTTTTCTGGGTTTGGCAGGTTACTACCGTCGATTCATTGAGGGATTCTCCAAGATAGCGAAGCCTATGACAGAACTCCTGGTGAAGAGGAAAGCTTTCCAGTGGACATCCGACTGTGAGGCTAGTTTTCCAAGAGTTGAAGAAGAAATTGACGTCATCCCCAGTGTTGGTTACGCCGGACATGGAGAAGTCGTTCTCAATTTACTGTGATGCGTCCCGCAGAGGTTTGGGATGTGCTCTTATGCAAAAGGGGCATGTTGTAGCTTATGCTTCCAGACAGTTAAGGGAACTCGAGTTAAACTACCCTACGCATGATTTGGAATTAGCAGCAGTGGTTCATGCACTCAAGATATGGAGGCACTACATTATTGGAAAGAGATGTGAGATATTCTAGGACCATAAGAGTTTGAAGTACATCTTCACTCAGCCAGATCTTAATTTGAGACAGCGCAGATTGTTGGAACTCATAAAAGACTATGACTTGGGAATAAATTATCATCCAGGCAAGGCAAACGTAGTTGCAGATGCTTTAAGCAGGAAAGATCATTTGAACATGTTAGCAGTAGAGAGTTTCAGTCGGAGTTGTGCAAAGAATTTGACAAGCTTAACCTCGGATGGGTGGCAAACACTGAAGTAGTTGCCATGGAAGTGGATTCAACACTTGATGAGGAAATTCGTAAGGGTCAGCTTGAGGATGAGAAAATCCAGGAGATCAAGCAGCAGATTAAGGAGAACAAGGCCCCAGATTTTGTTGAAGATGATCAAGGAATTGTATGGTTCAAGAAGAGAATTTGTGTACCAGACGTCAAACAGATCAATGATTTGATCCTACGAGTAGCTCACGACTCAGCTTATTCTATTCATCCAGGTAGCACGAAGATGTATCAAGATCTCAAGGACAGGTATTGGTGGTACGGTATGAAAAGGGATGTAGCAGTATGTGACATATGGCAGAGAGTAAAGGCAGAACATCAGAGGCCTGCAGGTCTGTTGCAACCACTAAAAGTGCCATAGTGGAAATGGGAAGAAATTGGTATGGATTTCACTGTTGGCTTACCTCGCACGCAATCTGGATATGATTCGATATGGGTCATAGTGGATCGTCTTACCAAGGTTGCACATTTCATTCCAGTCAAGACCACGTATAAAGGCCCGCAGCTCGCTGAATTATATATGTCCAGAATTGTCTGCCTACATGGAGTGCCTAAGAAGATAGTGTCTGATAGAGGCACTCAATTCACCTCTCGATTTTGGGAACAGCTGCATGAGTCGTTGGACACGAAGTTGCGTTTTAGCTCAGCCTATCATCCTCAGACAGATGGTCAGACGGAAAGGGTAAATCAGATCCTTGGGGATATGTTGAGAGCCTGTGCTTTAAAGTATGGTAACAGTTGGGATAAGAGTCTCCCCTGTGCTGAGTTCTCGTACAACAATAGCTAACAGGCCAGTCTGAAGATGTCACCTTTTGAAGCCTTGTATGGTCGAAAGTGTAGAACCCCGCTATTCTGGAATGAGACTGGAGAAAGTCAGATCTTTGGACCAGAAATTCTCAGAGAGGCCAAGCAACAGGTTCGGATGATTAGAGAAAACTTGAAGGCTGCATAGTCGAGGCAGAAGAGCTATGCAGATCATAGACGTCGAGAGATGACTTTTGAAGTTGGAGACTATGTGTATTTAAAGGTTTCCCCTATAAAGGTCTCCGTCGTTTCAAGGTTGAGGGTAAGCTCGCACCAAGGTACATTGGTCCATTCAAGGTGTTAGAGCGAAGGGGTGAAGTGGCTTATCAATTAGAGCTACCTCCGCAGTTATCAGACGTACATGATGTGTTCCACATATCCCAGTTAAAGAAATGTCTTCGGGTTCCAGAGGAACAGATGCCTCTCGAGTAATTGGATGCTAATGAGGACTTAACTTACTCAGAGTATCCTGTTAAGATTTTGGAAACATCAGAAAGGGTTACAAGGAATACAAAAATCAGGATGTGTAAAGTTCAATGGAGTCATCATTCAGAAGAAGAAGCTACGTGGGAAAAAGAAGATGATCTGAAGGCCGAATTTCCCAATCTCTTTTCCGATCCGTCCGAATCTCGAGGGCGAGATTCATCTTAAGGGGGTAGGTTTGTAACACCCTAATTTTCAACATTTTCAATGGATTAAAATTTCTTAATTATTTAATTAGGGTGTTAGCATTATTTAATTAAAAATTCTTAATTATTAATAAAAGAATAAAACTCTAAAAGGGCTTTAAATTTATTTGGGCCACAACCATCTTAGTTTCTCTCTTCATTTCTCTCTCCATTTCTTCTCTCTTTTTGTCTCTTTTTCCCTTTCTCTTTATTCTTTTCTCTATTTCTTTCCACTGGGCCGAAACTCATTTCTCTTCCCTGCGGCCCATTTCTTTTCTTCCTCTCCTTTTTTTTCCCCTGTCCGGCCCACTTGGCCTTTCTCTCCCGCGCGACCCACCGCACCCTCGCCTCCATCGACCGAGTCCGAACCGAACCCGGCCGTGCCGTACGCCGCCGCCCCAACCGAGTCCGCCTCGGCGTGAGCGCCCCGGGACCCTAGGGCTCTGCGCCTATAAAAGTCGGGCCCCGTGCTCCCGTATCTCCCGCAACCGATTCGTCGCGCCGCATCCGATCCCGCCGCCCCGCGCCGAAACCCTAGCCGCCGCGCCCTCCATTGACGCGCCAAGTCGAGCTCGAAGCCTCGCCTCCCAGAGCCGCCTTGTCCGTCGCCAAGCAGCCCAGAAGCAATCCCGGAGCAGCCGAATCCCGTTTGGGCCGAAACCGACGCGTCCCCGGCTCCGGAACCAACTCCTCGCTCTACTCCGACGACCTTCATCCCTCTCCTCCGACGAACGACATCTCCCGGACCTCCCCGACGTGTTTACGTCCCAGGGTAATGATCTCCTCGAGCTCCTCTTCGATTTGTTCCAACGCCGGCAAGGATCCGAGCACTGCAGCGTTAGCGCCCCCTACTCCGGTCATCTTCCGCCGGGGGAGCCGCCGTCGACGACCAAGCGCCACCCCTATTTCCTCCCTTCTATCGTAGCCGTCCGATCTTTAGCCTACGCGCCAGATTAAATCAACCCCGAAGGGGGTATGCACCCAGTCCACCGGAGCCATGGACCGTGGCCTCCGGCCGGCCCACGGGCTCATAGACCAAGCCCACTACCACGTCAGCTTGCCAGATCAACACCACCTCAGCAGCCTGGCTGAGTCAGCAGCACAGGTGGATTCCACGCAAGCAACCTTATCCTCAGTATTTCCTATAAGAAAACTAATTCCAGAAAATAAATATAAATCCAGAACTTTGCAAAATAACCCCTGAGTTTATTTTAAACAATACTTTAGCCCTCTGTTTTACATTTTAGACCTTTAACTTAACATTTTAGCACAAGCCGTTACCAATCTTCCACTGCTCCCGCTCGCCCGCAGCCATGGCGAGCAGCATCGCGCTGCTGCTGCTCCTCCTGGCGGCGGTCGCGTCCACGACCGCCGAGCTGGACGAGAGGGAGCCGCACATCGAGCCAGTGTCCACCATCGCCGAGCTGCTCAAGGCGGCGGTCACGTCCACCACCGCCGAGCTCGACGATGTCGAGCCAGCCGACAGCGGCGGCTACATGACGTACATCGTCATGCTCGAGCCACCAGAAGGAGGCCAAGATGCCGATGTTGATGCTGCTAGAGCGTGGCACCGCTCCTTCCTGCCATCGGCGACGACGGCACAAGGCAAGCCGAGGCTGCTCTACTCCTACCGGACCGTCTTCACCGGCTTCGCCGCGTGGCTGACGGAGGAGGAGCTCAAGGAGGTCTCTGCCAAGCCAGGCTTCGTCCGCTCCTTCGACAACCACATCTACCGCGAGCAGACGACGCCGACGTCGGCGTCGTTCGTGGACCTGTCGAACCATATTGGGGAGTCCCCCGATAACTGGCCTGGTGTCGGCGGATACTTGCCTCTGGACATGGACAACGTCCAGTGGCGGAGCTTGGAGATAATGGCTAGGGGGGGGGGGGCAAAATAGAATACTTGCATACTTGGGGGGGGGGGGGGGGGGGCAAAAGACTCTAATTTCCATTCATCCAAATCCCTAAATATTTTTTCTTCACTGATTCTCCAAAATCTGGGGGTGCGGTGGCCCCCCGACTTACCTATAGCTCCGCAAGTGGGCACGTCTGTTAAAGTATATATTTATAAACAGAAACAGCAGCACAACACTTGTTTTATACTATCAGCTTCCACATCTGAAAGCTGCACATTTTCAAACACATACTTATCCTCTCTAATTTCAGTTTAATTTCAAAGCCACCTTTGGGTTTAGATTGGAAGACATCAAGAGGATCTTTGTAAGAGCAGGGACACCCATCTTCATCTTCTTTTTCTTTCTTTTTTCGTTATGTGTGTCCATCAAATGGATGGGTAATGCATCATCAAAGTTCTCCAATGGGGAGCCTTGCATCTTGATTTGGTCGAGCTGCGACTTTTGCTGCTGTCTGTCCAATATAGATGTAGGGATTGGGAGTGAAAGGGGGAGTGAAAAAAGGAGATGTCTCCGCCCGCGCCTCTCTCTCGTTTTTATTAGATGTAACACTCTTGCATCAGAGATGGCAACTGGTAGTGAAGCCACGAAGGCAGCTGAGGCTGTGCTTCAGTGGCATGAGCTTGAGTGGCATAAACATGACAGCAAGAGGATGCTCCATGCGGTTTACCGTGTCGGGGATCTGGACCGCATAATCAAGCATGTTACTATATTCTAAGTGACATTTGCAACATCTGCAAGTAATATCATGGCTTTGATGTGATCTTTGTCATTGTGGGAGGTAATACACAGAATGCTTTGGAATGAAACTGCTGAGGAAAAGAGATGTTCCTGATGAGAAGTACACCAACGCCTTCCTTGGCTTTGGACCAGAGGACACCAACTTCGCACTTGAATTGACATATAGTATGTTCACTGAGCTGCCAAAAGTTTTGTGGCACAGTTTCTCCAATATGCCACTTACGTTTGCAGTTGTACAATATGTATCAAACCAATAAGGAAAATATATTTATCTCTTCATATGAACTGACCAACTCTTTTCCTGGTAAAGCATTTCAATTTTCGGTAACTTCTACTGTGCTAAAAATTCACCCTTGCTCAACAGACTATGGTGTTGACAAGTATGACATTGGAGAGCGCTTTGGGCATTTCGGAATCGCTAATGAGGATGCAAGTATTATCAATTTGCAATAGCCTATGTCGATGCTGTGAAATTATATTCATATGATATGATGGATGCAAATTTTTATTATTTAGATCATGGATGCAAATGCAGGTGTACAAGTTGGCTGAGCATGTTAAATCCAAGGGTGGCAATATCACTCGTGAACCTGGTCCTGTCAAGGGAGGATCCACTGTTATTGCCTTTGCACAGGACCCTCATGGCTACAGGTTTGCCCTTATCCAGAGGGCTGTGATACATGCACCTCTTTGTCAAGTCATGCTTCGTGTTGGTGATCTTGAGCGTTCTATCAAGTTCTATGAGAAAGTATTTTTTGCTTTTCTAAGGCTGGGCTATTCCAAAAGTTGGAGATGCTAAATATTTTTTTGTATCTCTAGGGGAGCAGTCTCATTCTCATACATGATGATGTATTGTTTGTTTCCATGCAGGCCCTTGGGATGAAGCTACTAACGAAGGACGTACCTGATTATAAGGTACCTTCTGTTCTAAGCAATTTTTTAGATGTAGTGTTCTTTCATCTTAGTAGACTGAATATTTAGGAGGACTTGAGCAGCGCGGCTTGCGCGGCGGCGGCGGCGGAGAGGGAGGGGTGGGAGGAGAGGAGGCGAGCAGGGTGGGCACCGCCGGAGACGGCCGCAGAGCACGCGCCATCTCGTCGAGCGAAGCGAAGCGGACGAGTTGTGCTGTTCGTTTACTTCCTGATGATCACGCTGGGCGCAGACAAGGGGACTGCAATCGACCTGGCCAAGTTCGTCGACAAGGTTGATTTATTTCACATCCCACTCCCTCCTGCCCCGTCTCTAATTTTTTGTCAGCATAATAATTCGGTGCTCCAAATTTGCACATGATAAGGATTTAGCTATTGAACACAATTAAGTGGCTTCCTATGAATAGTTGCAATCCAGCTTGCCTTGTGATATGAATGAAGGGGAAATATATCTCTTTGCACTCTGTGTTTGTGTTAACTTGAGCTGGCTGGTGTTATGTAGTCGTTTTAAGTCGTCGGGTGAAGTTCACGAAACCTGCCACATACTCCGTACTTTTTTGTTTAAATCGGGTCCTATCATAAGTATTTTTGTTGGACGTCGCACGAACCACTAAACCTGGGATTAATTGTGCATTCCAAAACCTAGTCTTTTGTGACACGTGAGCTGTAAAACCTAGGTTTTGTGAAATTCACTCACATAATTTGTGCTTCCTATAAGACTGGGTATATATCTCTGTAATAAGAACACAAAAAGGATGTATAAGCTGAAGAATGTATACATATTACAGTCTCTTGTGCTAGTAGCTGAAGAATGTATAACCTCCTTTATTCGTTTCAATGCGTGGACCCTTTTGTAGCTTTCAGGTTTGTTCTATATGCTGACCTGCTGCCATATTCATATGTCCAGTGACAGGAACTTTAAAGGCATAATATGACCAGCACTCAACTTAGTGCTAGATGAAGCGGTTGAGTCCGAAAGAGGTACTTTCTGATTCCTTTGGTTCTTTTGTATAACGCTTGGTATTGCTTATTGAAATTGGCAAGAGCTAGGGACTTAGACACAATTTACATGCACATTTTATATCTCAATTATTTGGGCAGTTAGTATTTGCTAGCTAATTGGTTAACTAAAATTCGGCTAAGGGATAAGATAACTGCTTATTAGAACTCTGAGCTAAGTGTAGACGGAGCATGGGATTCTTTGTTCTGCAAAGAACTAGATCATCCATCAACCATAATAGTGCTACATTTCTCAGTAAGTATATGCTGCGTATCCTGATGGAATATTGTTAAGTTAGTTTTTACCGCGCTGAACAGAATGAAGTTATCAGGGAAAACCAGACAGCTTGGCCTCATTGTAAGTATTTGTTTTCTGACAGTTTTGATTTCATACTTAGTCATTCCTCTATTATTTGAGTGATGCGATAGGGGAGCTGATGCTCCATGTAATGCTGATGACGTTGAAGTGTGTCTTAATCTTCTTGCAAGCTTACAAGCTGAACTGTAGCTATCTACAGTGTTCTACAGTGCGTGGTGGGCCCCGCACGTCAGCGTGACAACCCACTGCGGATTTTTGCGAAGAAACACACGGGCCCCGAAAATTCCACGTCCTTCACAGAAAATTCGGCTCCAGGGACCTTTTTGCAACTAGATGAAACTTCGGATTCTTTTTCGTAAAATTGCCACGGATCCCCCAGCCCCTCTCTCTCCTCCCGCGCGGCATCCCGGCACGCGAAAGACGGCGAGGATGGAGGGGCGGCGAGGGCGGAGCGCGACGTGCGCGTGGATGTGGACGGGGAGGAGCAGAACGGCGTCAGGCACTAGTGTTTCTAGTAGATTATCCTCTAGGATTAGTAGTCAGTCCTCCTGTGGTTACCTGAAGAAACGTAAGAAACTACATAATTTTGAGGTCTCTGCTAAATAATTCACTTTTGGTATATGTGTCGTTGCGCCCTGTTTACAACTACAGGTCTGAACTTCATGTGTCCTGTTCTGTTTTTTTGCAGGTGTGCAGGAGCACGGCGGTCATGCTGGTCTCACCATGAGATCGCGAACCCTTTCCTCGCCGATGGGGCATAAGCTTGCATTGGTTGGTTATTTAGAACCGCGCTGCTGCGAACGTTTTAATTTCCACTGCACAACTTCAAATCTCGACCCTTCGTTGCTAAGTGCTGCTGCTAAGTAACTCTGTTTTTCTCCTCTTCTCCGATACCACTATTGAGTTATTACGGTGTGCCTCTGTTGTGTGCATGTTTAGACTAGAACGAGGGGGACACAAAGAAGTCAATAGTTGTGCTCACCGTGAACACACACAGTCCCTGTCCCTGAGGCTTCAGGGAAAAGTTTGAAACTTGGTAACGATGAAACAAAATAGAAAGTTGTGATGAAATCGAATGAAATTATCATTCCATGCATAACCAGAATTGATGCGCCCACTATTGTTGAAAATGAAATCCTAAGATGGGATTACTGAACTTGCGGCATTGGTTGCTGATCCCGTGAAGGGCCTGAAGCATATACGTATACGAATGCAATGGAAAGTTTAGCCTGTACACAAGCCAATTTCTTCCTTCCTTGAGGTATGGCGATGCAACTACTACAGGATACAGGTACGAGTGAGTAATAAGACAAAAACGTTTCACAAGTAGAGCTAGGTTTGTATCAAGAATTGAAGGCGGGATAGAATTCAGAGGAGCAGCCATTTGATTTCTCATTAGCTAAATAAAACGATCGAGGATGACAGAGTCCACAAGTGGTCGATCAGAACAGGGGAACTGTTGGAGTTAGCACTAGGCAACTCTTCGCCACACCGGAGCTGATGCTCCATGTAATGCTGATATACGCGATTTACGGCTGTTAACTCTTAATAATAGTCTATCAATGATATTTGGGGGCCCCATTTTTTTGGGGGCCCTGTGCAGTAGCACAGCTCGCACGCCCTTGTCAATGGGCCTGGTATCGGCCCGCCTGACGCGAACTTCTTCAGGATCTCACCCTGCTTGTGGGTCACTTGAACGACTTGACTCCATGGGCCGAAGTCGTGCAATTCAATGGTATATCCAACCTTTTCTGGTTCGACGAAGACAACGGCCGAAGCGTTCAATCTCACAAGTGTATGGGTTAACTTGGTCGCGAGATCAATGCTGAAGGCGGGGAGCCGGGGAGGTCGCAGATGACTACATGGCCAGGAACCAAGGCAATCATCTCCTCGAAAGGATACGCGCAGTACCCGCGATGGTCCTCGGTACGGTACAGCAGAGGCTTGAAAGTCGGCGGCGGCAGCGTCAGGAGCTTCATCCTATCTGCAAGACCCTCACCCACGGCGTAATCGTGAGTGTCATCTGCTGGGCCAACGAGGTACACGGTGGCCGGGAAGTACCGGTCCACCGTGCCGGCGCCCACCGTGAGCAACCATGGCTCGGTGTTGCGGACGGAGGATGCAGCCGGGCCGTAGTTGCCGGCGGAGACGACGACGTGGACGCCTTGCTGCATGGCGTTGAAGCCGCCGATGCCGATGGAGCTGTGGTCGTACGTGGGAATGTTACTCGCGGCCAGCGAGGGACAGCGATATCACGTGCACGCCGTCCGCCACCGCCTCGTCGATGGCCCTCAGTACGGCTGACTCGGGGCAATCTCCGGATTTTCTGCACACCTTGTAGATTGCCAGGTGGGCGTACGGAGCCACGCCGGAGGCGGTGCCCGTTGATGGAGACGTTGGTGACGAAGTTTCCGGCAGCCGTGGTGGCCACGTGCGTGCCGTGGCCGTGCTCCGTGTCGCGGGCCAGGGTGATGAAGTCATCGTCGGGGACGTACATGTTCTTCACCCCGATCAACTTCTTGTTGCACTTGATGGCCGGATGGCACGACCCCTTCCAGAACGGCGGCGGCATGTCCATGAACCCAGCGTCCTCCAGCGACGGGTGGGTGTCATCGATGCCGTGATCGATATAATGTCCTCCACGGCTAGCTGCGTGGGTTGGACTTGGACGCGGCATACACGGACCACTCAGCTAGCTAGGTATCTCCATATATATGGCCTGCACCCACAAGTCCGCCACACACACACAAACCATAGCGCGCGCAAAACGCAGGCTAGCTCGTCCTTCTTTTTAGCCCATCGGAATATTCCAATCCGGCTCACGATGTGGGTGGATCAGGACTGTGTGACGAGTCGCAGACCCGTACGTTGCTGTTGGTGCCAAATTTGATCGCCGATAAAGTTTGGGCCATGTCCGTCACCCAGGATGCGCGCGCGTACGTAGCGTAGGTGTGACGGGCCAGGCCTGCATGCAACAAAGCAACCTACACTCTCATGCATGGCTCTCTAAGTGGACTGGTAGCCTTACATGCATGCCGATCACTCTTTATATGTACTCTCAGTGTACCAATAGGCCAAGTTGTCTCGCCAGAGTGATGAACCACTAGCTAGCCCTAACAAGATAGAAACTAAGCGCCGTCACTCTCGTCTTGTCCGTGTACGCTAATAGACCAACACAACGCAATAGATAGTAAGTTGATCCGATCGCTGTAACCACGTGTTTTTTGAGTGTGAACGCGAGTTGTTATCTTTATTTTAAGGTCTGGTAGAGTATGGATTATGGATGAGGAAAACATTGGGGAGGGTGAAAAATAAATACATCACATGCATAGATTTGGATATGAATGTCCGTAGCGGCAGATATAAAAAGAATTCAGTTTCAGAGTAAATGCATGGTTTGCAAAAAATGTCCAAAGTGCCAGCAGCAAGCTAGCTAGCTAGGAATTCAACTAAAGAGGCAAAGAGGGTCCAGATTCATGCTTGACTTCATCAGCTGTAAACGGGATGAATTAATAATGCTATTGCAACATCCAAAGATCGGACTGGTGAATCAGTATTCTATCCATATGCCAGGCACCACATTCAGCTCATACCAAGAAGCAAAGGAATTCTACAACATTTATTCATGGGAAATTAGTTTCGGGATCAGAGAATAAAGGTCCAAGACAAACAACGACTACACCACAAGGAAGGATATTGTCTGGTCATGCGAGGTAAATTAGAAACATGTAAATAGCAGTTTACAGTAAGACGGTTAATTGATCTAAACAATGCATAACTGGAATTTAAATTAACAGAGAAATTGGATGCAGGGTTTCTGCAGGAATCCAGCTGGTTGCAGAGCAATGATCTGGCTGCATCCAACTGAGAACCATTCATGGATAGTAAGTAGAGTCATCTCTGATCACAATCATGCACTTTCTGTTCGTTGTGGAGAAAAGAAACAATGAGGTTCACACAGTTACATAGATCCAATGACCAAAGAATTCATAAGAAGATTGAGAAGCGACAATGTACCACTGGGTCGTGTACGTATGCAGCATATATAGTAGGGGTGTTATCGCCAGAATATGATGTACCAATCAAAAAACAAGCAGTGAAGAACATGTGTGCCCGGTTAGCCTAAGAGGATATACAGGATGATATGAAGAAGACTATGGAGGGTTAAGCATAAGGCTGGACGAAAAACTCGAAGCTCTGTTAGCTCGCTCGGCTCGTGGCTGGCTCGACTCGGCTCATTATCGTAACATATTGAATCTCTTTGGTATAACAAGATTTAGCTCGTTAGCTATAACAAGCTAACTCGAGCCAGCTCGCGAGCCAAATGAGCCATATTTCTAGAAAAAAGCAGCAGAACTTATATTAATTTTTTTATTACTTCAAGTATTTTACTTATAATTAGTTGATGGCTGGTCTAGACCTTATATAAACTTAGGATCATTATGACTTCATCGTTTTATTTTTAAATGGATGTATGGATACTGATAGACGCGCATTACGTATGAAATAGAATATGGATCATAGATGTATGATGTAATACTATAGTATGTATTATTATACTTGTATATATGTTAGCACATATTAATTTTTTGTTCGATTTAAGGATGTTCAATATGTTACTTTTGTACTACTACTATTCTCAAACTTTAGATAAATGCAAATATTATATTATATATTTTTATACCTGACTCGCGAGCTTAACGAGCTAGCTCGAGTTTGCAAACGAGCCAATCTTCTGGCTCGTTATCCAGCCCTAGTTATCCAGCCCTAGTTAGAACGAGCCGAGCTGGCTCGTTATCCAGCCCTAGTTACTTAAGCATATCCCGAAGGCAGCTTCCCGGGAAGTGGATTTCTTTCACTGTCCAATGGTTTCTCAAGATTCATGCCGAAGAGGAAGAGGACAACATGAGGCGGGCGACGCTCCCTCCCCATCCAGGCGGCGCCGCTCCTCCACCCCGGCTCCTCCACCCTTTGGATCTCGTGGCGCGCCGACGGAGGCCATCCACGCCGGCGAAGATCCACCATGCGGCGGCGGCCTGGCCAGGGAGGGACGGGGGCGCCATGGCCAGAGCTCGGAGCTCGATGACCATGGTGGATCTTCGCCGGCGTGGATGGCCGCGGGAGGGAGCAGCGCCCGTAGGCGGCGGAGGCGGAGGACGACGAGGCGCGGCCGGAGTACGCGGAGGAGGTGGAGGACGACGAGGTGCTTCTGCACAGTCGCGGAGGGGCGGTGCTTGGGGGTGGCTGTCCGGCGGAGGCGGCGAGGGAGGAGACGGGGCCAAGGGGGAAACGAGAGGGAGGGAGGGCCCCATAGCTGCATATGCGGCTACAGAAATGCCGTCCCGGGAAGGTGCCTTTTGTAAAACCGCGTTTGACTATGGAGCTATTGCAGAAGATGAAACATGATGACAAAGAATTGGAAGTGAAATTTAAGACCGACGAGGAAGGCACCATAGAATCAATGCTATGGTGCATCGGAAAAAACCAAAGAGATTACAAACACTTAGATGTTGTGACGTTTGAAACCACATGCAGAACTAACCTTTACAACCTGCCATTTGGGATTTTTGTGGGAGTTAACAACCACTACCAATCTATAATCTTTGGTGGTGTACTACTAAAACATGAAAGAACTGAAGATTTCGAGTGGACCTTTAGGAATTTCACACAAATAATGAGCGGGAAGAAACCTCAAACAATTCTAACTGGTAAGCTGATTCATATATTGATGACCTGCCCACTATTAGAAAACAATTGGTCAAGTTCGAATTGTGCCTGAATATATACATACATGAAAATTTCTTGACCTATAATGACTTATATTCATTGAAATTGTAGATAGTACCAGGGGATGGCACTTGCAATAAAGTCAACTTGGAAAGGAACAAGGCACAGATCGATGGTGCAGGTGACATGTCCTTCAAAAGGCTAAGCAGAAAATTGGAACAACATACTCCAAGAAGTGTGTGTTCAAGAAAAAGTTCAACAAGCTGGTAACTGATGAGGTATCACCAAGTGCATTTGAGACAAGATGGAATGAATTAGTGAAGGAGTACAGACTTTTTTTTTTTTTTGAGAAACACAGTAGAACGCAGACGCTCACATACACGTGCACACACTCACCCCTATGAACGCACGCACGCACACCCTACCCCTATGAGCACCTCCGAAAAACTGAGCCAGCGGTCGGGTCTTGAGATTGACGAAATCACCACAGGCGCCTCGCTGTCGACGGGAACGTCGCCTCCCACTGAAGAATATTCCGCCTAAATGAGAAACACCAATGTCAAATCCAGGATTTGAACTCTGGTGGGCTGGGGGTACAACCACCCTCCTAACCATCTTGCCACAGGTATGTGGGTAAAACCATACTTCAAGGGTATAGATTTACTGTGGTCCTCAACAATGAACTGGGGAAAGAAGATGCTAGGCAATTCAGGGTTGAGTTCGAAGGTCTGAAAAAACAATTGCAGCTACGGTCTTTATGAGCATGCTGGGATGCCATGCAGACACAGCCTAAAGGTAAGCATCTACCCAAACAAGTAATGCATTGTTCTGAACGAAACCCATACGTCTTTTACTAGCAAATACTAATTCTTTAATAAGCATTGGTGAGTGCAATGAATTATACAGGTGCTGGTTCACTTAGACCGGAAGGAAATACCGAATGGGAACATACACAAGAGATGGACAAGAGACAGTGGCGAACCTGCGGTTGCAGTAAGTGTGCTGATAATGAAGGCTCTCAGACAAGAGAACATATCGATGACAACGACTTCACTGAAACTGTGCGAGCAATGCAAAGCGTGGTGACAAGGGTGCAAAGCAAACAAAGGTTAAGAGATACCGAAGTTGGTGATAATACAGAAGAAATTCGTAATGCCTCACAATGCATGTCAATTTCTTGCCCTCCAAGACCGAAAAGAACAGGCAGGCCGCGAGATACATCCCTAAAGTCATGGAACAAACACTCAAAGCTGGAGAAGGAAAAAAGACGAGGAAATAATGAGAAGCTCGCGAAGAACAAGACAGATGAATGTGCATATGTAACTGGCAAGACTACAAGACTTTCAGATCTGATGCAAGTTACATAGTGCTGCAATTTCACTGTGAATGGAGAAAATTAAAGAGAAGATCACTCAGAACACCATGTAATATATATAGTAGTACATGATCAATTGAAAACTGTACTCATTATGCACCGTATGTAAGCAAACTTTGCTTCAGCGAGCTTATTTCAGATTGCAGTCATCCGAAAATTGCAACAACCCATTGCTCCAAAAGACAAGTATAGACGTCATTTGCACTAATTCTACTCGCATATATCTGCACTACGTCAGTAGCGCCGAAGTTTTTTGTTTCTATTTCAGGACCTATGTACTCATGATAGGGAGATGCAAAAGTTTTGTGTTTCCTGATCAGGACCTATGTACTCATGATAGGGAGATGAAGATCGTAACGCCTATTCCAAAACTAAAAGTAAGATTTGGGGGATTTGCAAATCAATCAATCCAAAAAGATTGAGCATGGGATTTGCAATCCACATCAACGAAAGAAATACAACACATGAGTTGCCAAGCTTCAAAATGATCTAACAGTTTGTGTTAAATTGCACACATAAATGCAGAAGATGGAATCTTATATTAAGTGGTTCAGGACGAGGATAGGAATGCACTTCACGTCTGATACAGGAGTGTGTTATGCCAGATAAATTCTGTCTAGAATTTCCGGTGCTGGCCACCAGAATTGCCGGTCCATTATTCACAGATTCAGTGACTTAGTTTTGCGAATGTGGGCTAAGTTGACAAATACTTTAGATTCCATTGCCTCCCTATCCATCCAGACTACCATAATCCATATGGTGCCAAGGGCAGACAGTCCAACACAGAGATTGATTTCTACAATTCTCATGTAATTGAGAACATAGCACTACAAAAAGGCAAAAGATTGCTGTGACTTCACTGACAACAGTTAATATTGGCAACCATGAGTTCAAGTAACACAGACATAAATCTCCATGGATTTGTAAACAAGGAGTTAAACATGGAGGATGAGCTAAAATTTAAACATGGGAGCTGCAGTACACTGACATAGAGTTCAAATGACATTACGGAAATGGTCCAGCAGTACTAAAACCAATACCAAAGAGTTCAGATAACATTAAACATCAATGATACTAAACCAACCAGCAGAGAAGTTGACCACGATAGGGGCAAAGGCATCCAGCATACACACTCCTAAACAGAGGCATCGACGGTTGCCTGGGTCAAACATCCTACAACAGTGACATAGACGAAATGCATAGGAAAGACAGGTGACTGCCATAGTATTTCCTTCTAGTGCCATCAGTTCATACAAAGCTTTAGATCCTTCAAAGTTCCAGATTCAGGACTAAGCCTGCACATAAAAGGAAAGCATGAGTTATTAGATGATTGAGAAACATTGATGACGAAATACACAATCAACTTCATAGAATAAAAGATTGCTAACAATAAGATAGACTAGCTATAGTAGCCTAGCTACCTCACAAGGGAAATGGAAACAAGGTTTGTGTATCAATCTTCGGAAGCCAAGTTAGCCTCCAGCGTGCGACAATCCACCTGAAATATTGACATATAGCTGAAATCAATAGATATGAAACCAAAGGAAACCAAAGTAGTGCAGTGTACTATGACAAGATACACCCAAAACAATGCACCTTTCCATCTAAAAGCCGGTTCCATGCCACAACAACTGCACCCTTTACAGCCCGAAGCTTGGATGAAAACACTTGCACAACTTCGATTACAGAATCAGTGGACTCATTTGCAGACAATTTCGAAGTTAGGTCGGTAGTATTCTGAGCAAATGCATCCCCAGTTTCAGCAAGCAGTTGGTGCAGCTTCTCACCACAACGCAGGATACCGCTCATCTTGCGGTGAAAGCGACAAATACAAGTCTCTTGGTACTGCCTAACAGTGTAGTGAAGGTCCAAAATAGAATAGCCAAGCTCATTATTGACATATTTGATAACCACGAACATGAGCTTCGACATGGCTGCGGCACTGGTGGGAGCAGGATCACCAGAAAACATGAATGGCTCCTCAGATACATCAACAATTGCCTTGTGCTGGCCATCGTGCATTTTGACCAGACGGATGTTGGAGACAACACCTCTGACCTTGATAGCCTCATTATAGATGCTGCGCACGGTATGGTAGACCCTCCCATGAGATATGATGCATAGAATTAAACAATCAGTACATTAAACCATCTGTATTGTTTCAGTAACATAGGCAAATCAGTGCAACGAAATTACCATGGGCATTGGGACGGTAGCGTCCAGACGTGCCTGGCCCTCCGGCTCAACATCGCGCAAAACAAGCATATCAGACAGGCGAGATGCATGGCGAACATCATGGTCAACTTCGATTGGTTGCTCACTAAGGATTGCCTGAAATGCAGACATAGCAGCAATATCTCCCACGTCAGTGTAGGGATGGTTTTCTCCAATCCATAATGAACCTCCTGACAAAGTTCCACCAATCCACTATGACAATCCTTCTTGGCGTGAGATCCTCCTTGGCATTATTTTGGAATTACTCCGACGTGGAGCCGTGTGCTGGTTTTCGACCAGCGTTAAAACTTGGGAACTGGCGGGATTGAAGTATCTCCCTCATGGCCAACAACCCCACTAAAGATAATAACCTTGACGTAGTTGTTTTACAAAGGAGTTTTGTTTTCCAAAACAAGCCCCTGCATAAAACTAGATTTCCGCCAATAGTAAAGCCTTTGAGCCTATCTCCTTGCAATACCATCTGCATACTTTTATCCCTTGTGTTAGGGCTTGCTGAGTACCTTAAGTACTCACTCTTGCTTAATCAAACCTCCAGAAGAGTCAGAATAAGAGTCCTTGAAGATGAAGATCTAAGGAAGACTAAGGTTACGTCCGCATCCAAGTTGCCTATAGGCTTGGGCCGCCGTTAGTTCCGCTGTCGCTCCAGAGAGGCCCTTGGCCACATTCTGCGTAAGTTTGCTGATTGTAAGACCCTATTTTATTAACTTCCCTTATTCGAAGTATGACCAAGATGCTAATTTGTTATGTGTGCGTATCACTACTGATCGAGGGACTGATACGCGGAAACACAGTAGTACCCTAGAGGTGGGGTACGACAGAGTGGTATCAGAGCCATACTTGGATGTAGGTCGTAAACCTTAGACTGGTCGTTAGATAGGAATATTTTATTATAAAACTATTTTTATCAAAACTTCTGCTTATAATATAATTGCTTCCCACCTAGCCTTGAAAACTCTATTTCAAATCCTGATTTATCTCTCCCCTTACCTCATTCAAAAGTACACGTGGAGTACCCCAGGAATCGATGAAGATTAGGAACTTGCACGAGTTATCGTGCCAAGCAGACCCCTTCCCTTGTAGGCTATCATATAGAGTAGACGACGAAAACTATTTTGTAGTATTCAGGAGTTAAGTGTGATTGCACCGGTGCTTATGTGCCATAAGTATTGCATGATCACGAAAACTATTTGTGCTTGATTGATTGTTGTATTTTTGGTTCTTCATCGGTTCTTGTTGCTTGTGTGTTTTGCAAGGCTGATCCTTGCATATTGTGTGCCTTGTTACTGCCCTACCCCTTATATCCTTCTCCTCTCCTAGTGCTATTCTCTCTCCCCATCTAAGAATCAAATGCCGCAAAGAAGGCTATCAGGATCTAAGAAGCATAAGTTCAAAAGCCAAAACAGCTCAAGATAATGCCCGTATGGAATAACCAACTTAAGGTTAGAAAAGGTCAACCCCCGAAGATAGTGTCACGGTCCTTACTCACTGATACATGATAATTTGAGTACAGCAGGGGGATTCGAGAGAGGAAACAAGGGATTCGAGAAGAGACGGAAGCAGTCGGGGTTCAGGAGGAGAAGCACATTCAGTTCATAGTACAATAAAGATGCCCACCATCTGCGGGTGCTTGCCTATTTCACTACGGCGTCGTTGTCCAGCTGGGCTTGTCCACGCTGGCCTTTTCTCTGCTTCGATGACAAGCTTCTAGCCACTCTGATGCCGCCACGTCAGTCAGGGGTCTTGACATTCCCCCGCCCTTGAAGAACTGCTTGTCCCAAGCAGTAGCTCTCGGAAAACGTCGACAGAGATCAGCAGCGTCTTCCCATGTCGTCAGCAGGGCCGTCTCCAGAAATTCGAGGCCCCTGTGCGAAATACATAATGAGGCCCTAAAATTGGAATGTGTTGCCGGAGACACAATGCTATGGGCGATCAATCTTTCGATACACTAATCAACTTTTGATGTTTACATGTTTTGAAAATTTGTGTTGTTTTTAGAGCTAAACTGAATTAAGCTAGTTCGACGTGATTTGTCTCTAGATTGGATCAAACGACAAATAACTCTAGGTAAGTTCCATTGGAAATCCAAAACTATCTATCTTCTCTAATATATAATAGAACCTAGAGGATTGCTATACAACATTCACAAAAAAAATTAACCACCTGAATCTAAATGTATATACTAGATAAATTACTCACAAGTCTCAGTCAAGAAGGCAAAGTGAATGAAAAAGAAATATAGAAAACACATGCACCTTGACTTAAAGGATGAATGAACAGAAGCTAGTTGTTTTCTTGAGGCGCTTAAAGAATCAACGTTGAATCAGATTGCCCCATGGCCGATCCAACCTGAAAACACCAGATCTTGGCGATGCTGCACTCCCATGTCAGATCTTGCGGGCAGCCCCAGCATGTGCATGAAGTGCAGGAAGAGCAGTTTTTGCAATGCCCACGCGGCTCGTGCAAAGTAGGTTTCCGGCCGGCGGCGGCGTCGCCCAGTGAGTCTGCTATTTCCGGTGCGTCGAGGGGGAATCACGAAAGCAAGTTATGTTGGGCCGCACGTCGCAACAGTTGGTTGTGCTACACGGCCTGCAATGGCCACATACCCCTTCGATCGTAGGGCCCACAGCACCTGTTCATCTTCTTCCTCGTAGCTTTTCTTCCTCGAGGACGCATAAATCTTACCTCCAGATTCATGGCGATGTACAATATAAATATAAGATTTGGGGGCCCCTAATTTTTGGGGCCCTGTGCGGTCGCCCACCTCGCACGCCCTCTTGGACGGCCCTGGTCGTCAGTTCCGGTGGAAGACCTGTCCAGCTCACACGAACACGCGCCGCTGTGGCTCCTCCCGTGTTGATCCACGCGTGCTCCAGAATTTGCAGCGGTTCTGCACCCTGATCAAGAAGGCAATCGAAAACTGCTATAGACTTGCATACCTGTGTATTCGGAGGAACATGCCGTTTTAACTGAGACACATGCACCACTGGGTGTATCTGACTCGAGGCTGGCAGCTCGAGTTTGTAAGCCACTTCGCCCACACGCTTCAGTACTTTGTAAGGGCCAAAGAAACGGAATGATAGTTTCTGGTTTCCTCTCACCACCACCGATTGCTGAATGTACGGCTGCAATTTGAGGTAGACCAGGTCGCCGACTTGAAATGCGCGTTCACTCCTGTTTTTATCAGCCTGATGCTTCATCCTCTGCTGAGCACGCAGTAGCTGCTGTCGGATGATATCAAGCATGGTTGATCTTTCCTTGAGCCACTCATCAAGATCAGCTGAAGCACAATCACTGGTAGAAATGCCCAGGGTACGAGGGGATAGCCGTAGAGTACCTCAAACGGAGTGCGCCCTAAAGCAGAGTGAAAAGAGGTGTTATACCAATATTCAGCCAAAGGCAGCCAGGCAGCCCACTTCTTGGGACAGGAATGCACCATGCACCTTAAGAATCCTTCCAGGCACTGATTAATGCGTTCTGTCTGACCATCGGTCTGAGGGTGATAAGAAGAGCTCATGTGAAGAGTATCAGCCAACTTGAAAAGCTCCTGCCAAAGCTTACTGGTGAAAATGCGGTCTCTGTCTGAGATAATCATCCCACTAGTACAGAACGACACATCGGATACCCCTCTATGGCAACGACATGAGTTAGGCGACGGTAAATCGCGACATCCCCCGCGTGCCCGCACTGGGCCGTAAAGCAGGCCCACAACAAAGGCAACGGGTGAATAGTGGAATATATGTTGGCAACGGAGTTTGGTTTAACTCCGTTACCGATGTGTGCTCATCATACACGGACAGTTTCGTAATCTCCGTTGCCATTAGAAGCAGCCCGACAGCCGGCCTATAAGAACCTACTATGCCCTTCACTCTCACTCTCACTGTCTCACTTTCAAACCTAGCCGCCGCACAGTCTCCTCTCTCTCCACTCTCTCGCATGGCTTCCACCGTCGGCGCTGGTAGATCCGGCCATCGCGGCCGTGGCCGCGGCCGCCCCACCCTCCGGGCCTTCAGGCAGCAGCAGCGTCAGCTGGTGTTGCGGGACGAGCTTGCGGAACAGGCCGCCGCCGATCCGGCCCCCGCGGGCCGGTCCCGCAGCCTTGGCGCTCGTCCGCACGGCGAAGGCTCCGGCCGCACCCGCTCATTTGGCCACCATTGCAGCTACCGCGAGATCCGCCAGGCGATGTACCCCGGCCGCCATCCGTCTTCCTCCTCCTCGTCCTCGTCCTCCGACTAGGAGGAAGAGGAAGAGGAAGAGGAAGAGGAGGAGGATCGTGATCTGGAGATCGCTTGCCAACTCTCCCGCGCCGATTTCGAGCGCGAGGACGCCAAGCGTCATCAGGGTGAGGCCGATCTGGAGGCGGCGGTCCTCCTCTCCGAGGCGTCGACCCAGGTCGAACGCGCCGAGGAGGCGGTCTACCAGTCTGACCTCCGGGCCGCCATAGCCCTCTCTTTGCTCCACGACGAGGGCAAGGCGCCGCCAGGGGAGGCCGGCGCTAGCTCCGTCGCCGGCGGCGACGCTAAGCGAGCCCGCCTCGCCTAATGTAAGACCCCAGTTCAGTAGGATAGCTGTTTTCTAGTTGTAAGTAGTTAATTGTTTATCCATAGATTTGCTCTGTTTTTAGTAGGCATTGTTTACACATAGATTTTAGCTGTTTTCTAATTGTAAGTAGCTAATTGTTTATCCATAGATTTGCTCTGTTTTTAGTAGGCATTGTTTACACATAGATTTTAGCTGTTTTCTAGTTGTAAGTAGCTAATTGTTTATCCATAGATTTGCTCTGTTTTTAGTAGGCATTGCTTACACATAGATTTTAGCTGTTTTCTAATTGTAAGTAGCTAATTGTTTATCCATAGATTTGCTCTGTTTTTACTTTTTAGTAGGCATTGTTTACACATAGATTTTAGCTGTTTTCTAGTTGTAAGTAGCTAATTGTTTATCCATAGATTTGCTCTGTTTTTAGTAGGCATTGTTTACACATAGATTTTAGCTGTTTTCTAGTTGTAAGTAGCTAATTGTTTATCCATAGATTTGCTCTGTTTTTAGTAGGCATTGTTTACACATAGATTTTAGCTGTTTTCTAGTTGTAAGTAGCTAATTGTTTATCCATAGATTTGCTCTCTTTTTAGTAGGCATTATTTACACATAGATTTTAGCTGTTTTCTAATTATAAGTAGCTAATTGTTTATCCATAGATTTGCTCTGTTTTTAGTAGGCATGGTTTACACATAGATTTTAGCTGTTTTCTAGTTGTAAATAGCTAATTGTTTATCCATAGATTTGCTCTGTTTTTAGTAGGCATTGTTTACACATAGATTTTAGTTGTTTTCTAGTTGTAAGTAGCTAATTGTCTATCCATGGATTTTCTCTGTTTTTCGTAGGCATTTGCTCTGATTTTAGCTTTGTTTCTGTTATGCCGATGATTAAAATTAGGTGACACCGTGTGATCCGGGTGGCGCTAGTGATCCTTGTGATATGCACAAATACACATCGATCTTGTGCATCCTACTTGGCTCGCTTGCTCCATCCCTGGAATTTGTGTGTCCAATCTACCTATATATGAGGCATTGTTTAGGCTATGTTCTAGTTGTAATTAGTTCTATATTTTCTGTAATGCCGATGAAGAATCATATGTCTTGTGTATAGAGATGAAGGATCTTACATTTTGATTTTTTTCATCTCCTTTAGGGCGAGGAGGAAACCTGGAGACTATGCAGCGGCCGTGAAGACGTAGGAGCGGGGCTCCGTCCACACGGTCCACTGAAGCCGGCGCCTCCAGGAGCAAGACTTTTGTGCAGTACTAAATAGGTACAAGAAGACCACGCAATGAAGCTGGGCGAAGAGGAAGGTGAAGAACCGACGGCCGTCAAGCAGGAACCACAGGGCTCCGTCGACGGTGCAGCAGGCGTCACCGGCTTTTTTTTGTTTCCTTTAGCCCTTATTACAAACGGTCAAAAACTAATCTCCGTATCTGATGTAAAGACTAAAGGCAACGGTTATATATTATGCCCGTTGCTAAACTTATTGCAAACGATAAAAATCTCCGTTGCCATTGTGAGGCTTCACATCAGTGACATAGGCGGGACACAGACCCTTTCTCCGTTGCCGAAGGGGTTTTGGCCCGTTTCCGATGTGTCGTTCTGTACTAGTGTCCCTGGCATGCCGTGCAAGCGATATATGTGGTTCATGAACTCGGTAGCCACTTTGAAGGCGGTAAAGGGACGACGCAATGGGATGAAATGACTATACTTGGAGAATTTATCAATTACCACCAATATCACATCATAGTTGTGAGATAGGGGCAAACCTTCAATGAAATCCATACATATGACTTGCCAGGCTTGTGTTGGTACTGGAAGAGGCTGTAGGAGGCCAGGTGTTTTAACATGCTCTGTTTTTGCTTGTTGGCAAACAGCACAACTGGACACAAATTGCTGGATAGTTTCTTTCATTTTTGCCCATGCAAAGTATCTTTTCACCCTGTGGTAAGTTGCCGCCACACCGGAATGCCCCCCCCATTCCACTGCTGTCCAGTGCTTGCAAGATGTGTTGTTGGGCCATGGTGTTGTTGCCGACCCAAATACGGTCCTTCCAACGAATAATGCCATCAATTAAGGTGTATCCCTTGTCATTAGTGGTAGACAAACTAAGCTCTTGTAACAATGAACGAGCCACTGGATCATCTTCATAACCCCTCTGTAAGCTTTCCAACCAAGTTGGTGTGGCAGCGGACACATTGATTGGAGTCAGGTCATGTGTTTGTCTGGATAGACCATCGGCTACCGCATTGGTACTACCCTTTTTGTATACCAGCTTGAATTGTAATCCCATGAGTTTAACAAAGGCTTTATGTTGCAAGGGTGTGTGCAAGCGCTGGTCTGCTAGATGCAACAGACTTTTATGATCAGTGTGTATTTCGAATTCCTTATGTTGCAAATAAGGTCTCCAACGTTCAATGGCAAACAGGATGGCAAGACACTCTTTTTCATAAGCTGACAGTGTCTGGTTCCTAGCACTCAAGGCTTTGCTCAAAAACGCCACTGGATGGCCAGCTTGAAGTAACACTGCACCAATCCCGGTGTTAGACGCATCTGTTTCCACCACAAAGGTCTTCTGAAAATTGGGCAAGGCCAACACTGGTGTTGTGCTCATGGCATGCTTCGGCTGTTCAAATGCTGTTTTCTGTGCTGGTCCCCAAATGAATAACACTCCTTTCTTCAACAATTGTGTCAATGGTTGTGCCAGAATTCCATAATGTGGTACATATTTCCTGTAATACCCTGTTGAGCCCAGAAATTGTCTCAAACTTTTCAGGTTTGTGGGAACAGGCCAGTTCACCACTGCTTGGATCTTTTTCTTATCTGTTGCCACTCCTTTGGAACTAATCACATGTCCCAAGTATTCCAGTTCTTGTAACGCAAAAGAACACTTGCTGCGTTTGATGAACAGTTTGTTCTTTTGCAATAGCTCAAACACTTCCTTCAAATGTATAACATGATCCTCCAGTGTAGGGCTATACACCAATATGTCATCAATAAAGACTAACACTGTTTTTCGCAAACAAGGAGCTAAAACTTGATTCATTGTACTCTGGAAAGTGGCAGGCGCAGATGTCAAACCAAAAGGCATCACTAGAAATTCATACAAGCCTTGATGTGTTTGGAAAGCAGTCTTCTGTTCTTCCCCTTCGGCCATGCGAATCTGATGATAACCCGAGCAAAGGTCAAGCTTAGTGAACACTGTTGCACCAGATAACTCATCTAGCAGCTCATCGATCACTGGTAATGGGTGCTTGTTTTTGACTGTCAATTCATTTAGCAGGCGGTAATCAACACAGAATCGCCACTGCCCATCTTTCTTTCGGACTAGCAAAACTGGAGAGGCAAAAGGACTGCAGCTTTTCTGAATAATTCCACTGCTGAGCATATCATAAACTTGACGCTCAATTTCGTCTTTCTGTGTAGGAGTGTACCGATATGGTCTGGTTTTCACCGGCAGAGCTCCTGGAATCAAAATAATATGATGATCCTGAGATCGCCGAGGTGGAAGCTCCTGTGGTTATGCAAAGAGTTGCTGGTATTCTTGCAGCAGAGCGGCAATGACGTCAGGCAGAGGTTCCTCAGGTTCCTCTGTTGGCTTTTCTCCTGCTGGATCCAAGGCATATATGCCATCCACCTTCTTGTTAGTGATCTGCACCACATGTGTCAAGGCTCCTCTTCGTAACATGCCCTTTAGTTTAGCAGCTGTCACTGGTTTACAAGTTTTGGTTTGTGACTGAACCCCTTGCAGTGTGATGCGCTTGCCAGCATGGGTGAATCGCAACACTTGTCGTTTCCAGTGCACCCACATAGGACTGTGAGTATCCAGCCAATCCTTTCCCAATATCATGTCATAGCATCCAATTGGCAACACATTAACAGTGTGCTGGAAGCTGTGCCCCTGTACTGACCATTGAAAATCAGGCACAAATTGGTGACAGTGCATTGGTGCGCCATTTGCCACTGTAAACTGTACCACAGGCATCTCTGATGTTGCACATTGAATGGTATCCACCAAGTTTTGACTGATAAAAGAAGAAGCACTTCCTGAATCCACTAGGATCAACAGATGATGTTTGCCTACTTCTCCTGGCAATCGAATAGTACACTTGGATTGACTCCCTGACGCGGTTTTATCTGCAACAGGAGAAACCGCTGCCAACATGCACAGATCATCGTTATCAGACTCAGAATCTGTGTTAGCCTGTCCAAATGCGTCACTGCCAGGAAGAACATTCATCAATTCTTCAATGATGTGTAACGGAATATGATCAGGACATTTGTGTGTCCTGCTGTACTTGTCTCCACACGTGAAACAAAGCCCCTTTGATCTTCTATAGGCCTTGAGAGTGTCCAGTTTCTCCTCCCACTTGTTAGGCTCTTGCCTCTTCTTGTCTTCTGGTTTATTGTCATTTCGTTCTCTGCTGAAACGATCAGGTCTGTGAGATTGCTTGTAGGATCTGTCAGCTGAATTTTTTGAAGCAGAGTCCATTTCTTCTTCCTGCAACAAGGCCAACAAGCTCGCAGTATCCAAATCAAATGAAGTCTAATTGCAGCACGAAGAACAGGTTTCAACCCTTCTATAAATTCGTCTACAAAGAAACTTTCATCTAAAGCTGAATTGTACAAGAGTAATTGGTTTCTTAATTTCTCAAAAGCCTCTGTGTAACTAGCTACAGTATCAGTTTGCTTCAATTGCCTTAGTTGTCTACGGTAGTGCATATACTTGTTTTTGCCAAATTTTTCATGAACTAATTGACACATGTCCTCCCATCTCTCCACCTTCCCCTTTGCCTCCACATTGCGAAGCCACAAGGCAGGCGTGCCTTTGAAATTCAGTGAGGCATAGCGGGTACGCAAAGCAGGCATGACTTGATACATATCAAAATAGGTTTCACACTCTTGTTGCCAGAGTTTCGGATTTTCCCCATCAAATCTAGGGAAATCCATTTTTGGAGTAGCATGCGTGAGGTGTCGCTGTGGATAATCATGCATCTCATATGGATCGCCTGGGTCATCAAGCACATTGATCAAATGACGAGGAGTACGATGGGTACCTGCTCCCGGGGCAAGCGGTGGACTCCCGAAGAGCCCACGAGCATCGCCCCGGCAAAGAGGATCGTCGCGGCGGTCCATTGACCCGGAGCCCAAGGTCGTCGCAGATGGGCGCGACAACGCGGCTCCCCGTGGTGCGGCAGCCTGAGGAATCGGCTGCTCGTGACTCCCCGTGGTGCGGCAGCCTGAGGAATCGGCTGCTCGCGGTCGGTCGGAATCTGCGGCCATCGACCCTTGCTTCTCCATCTCCCCCGCCGACACCGCCTTGCCGTCGGCTTGATGCGGCGTAACGGCCGCTTCGAGCCGCGCCTCGAGCCGATCCGCCCGATCTGAGGTGGTGAGGAGTTGCCCTTGCAAGCCGTCCACCTTGGAGTCGAGATCGGTCATGCGATCGAGCACTTGCTTGATGAGTGCCTCCAATCCGGCTTGCTGCGTCGCCAGATCGCCCATCTTCGTCAGCGTCGCGTCAATCTGCGACTGTCCCTTGCGAGGCGCCAGGTTGCAGCTCGCAATCTAGAGGTAATCAACCAATCGCGGGTGTCCCGAAGGAACTTTGTGTGAATTCACTAGGTGAATCACACCCAACGACCAGGAGAAATCGAATTTCTCGTGAATTTCCTTCGATTCGAGATATGCGCAGCGACGAACTGCTCTGGTACCAAGATGTCACGGTCCTTACTCACTGATACATGATAATTTGAGTACAGCAGGGGGATTCGAGAGGGGAAACAAGGGATTCGAGAAGAGACGGAAGGAGTCGGGGTTCAGGAGGAGAAGCACATTCAATTCATAGTACAATAAAGATGCCCACCATCTGCGGGTGCTTGCCTATTTCACTACGGCGTCGTTGTCCAGCTGGGCTTGTCCACGCTGGCCTTCTCTCTGCTTCGATGACAAGCTTCTAGCTCCGATGCCGCCACGTCAGTCAGGGGTCTTGACAGATAGAAGCCAAGCGAGAAACCAGAGACAGTAACAATGATGGACACAATCAAAACCTTGGAGCCAGTCACATCAGTGATTGGGATGGTACATCGAAATAAAGGTACTCGAGCATAGGAATAACTAAGGATTTGGTAAAGTTAACCAAGGCAGTCATCAATTGGAACGAGGAGTACCACTACCCGTAAACAATCTTGTGGCAATAATGATTAAATCAAACCCAGTTAAAGTAGATTATTGCCCAAAGATTTCGAGGCAACCATGGGAACGATCAGGATTACCAATGCAAAATGTCAGGGATTATGAGTTCTAAGTCAATGACATTGCATCACATAGTTGAGAACCCTTCGACAATTAATGACTGGTTTGGAGCCATCACCAAGAAGTCAAAAGTTAATCATACAAGTGATGGAGAAAAAGTTCTCCTAACAAGCCACCTACCTGTTTTGGAACGACATAATAGTGGAATAAGTTGCCCTAAAGCAATATAAAGATGGCAAAACAAACGAATGAAGAGAGTCCTGAATAGGATTAAGGAAATACCAGATACTGAAGGAGCCATGGAAATGAAGTCTGGGATTCCTTCTTTAATATAAGGATCCATGACGGCGAATGCCTGTGTCTATTGGTTCACAAAGCTTCTTGCTATGTCCTAACAGAAGCCCAATGAACGAAAAGAAGCAGGACAACTTCAGAAAAGGAGTCAACAATGTCCTCCAGACCTAATTTGTCGATCAGATCTATCGTGACTCCAATATGACGCAGACCCGCCTCAGAAATGAGGGAAGCGCTCATCCAGGATCACTCGGGGTGATTATGGGCAAGCCATAATCCAAAATAGTACACACACGAGCATAATTAAACGTACGTAAAGCAAGTTATTATCTTTATTACATCAGAGTTCAGTGCGTGATAAAACAAGTTTTTAAAAGTCGAAACAACGGAAGCAAAATATACATCTCACGACAGTGTTGGAAATATAATCTAAACTTACTAAAAAAGGAGATGTAAGTTTACGTTAGTTTCCTACCGTCTACGTGTGTGCGTTGAGTTGAGTCCGAGTAGTACTAACAGCTGGTACGTGAGTTAGGAAATAGCAGTTCTAGTCGGTGTTGGACTAGTATTATGTGTGCGTTTAGATTGGGTACGAGGAGGCATAGGTTTGCTGAGTCGGTTGCTCTTACGTGTATATATACACGAGAGGTGTTGCGTGAGTTGTACCAAGAAATCGAGAAAATAAAGAGAAAAATTTAGAGGGTGCGACACGTGCCCCTGGCCACAAGTTTTTGCGTGCGTGTGTTTTTCTAGTTGTATGTGATTGATCCTGTGGGCAAACCCAACAATTGGTATCAGAGCGAGGTTGAAAATTTGAAGCCACGCTTGCCCCGGGGAGGCGACCCGTAATAGCGCCTCGGGGCGGGCGATCGTCGTTCGGCGGAGCGACGTGGAGGAGACGGCCCGAGGTTAACGTCGGCAAGGAAGCAGATGCGGATGATCGTTGGTGAGCGGTGGTGCCGAGGCGTGGTACCGGTAAATCTCATCAAGATCGTCATCTGGGGGAGTATGGATGAGGATGTCAAGTTGTGTACATGAGTTCTTGTAGATGCGTCCAAGAGCTTGTGGTTGTGAGTTTTTCTGCGGCAGTTGTGTTATTGGCAGAGAAAATTATGTACGTGAGCGAGCGGAAAAAGGAAATTGTGTCCTTGCGGTTTCGTTCGTGATCAAAGCTCCAGCGAGTTCGTATACAGAAGTTGTGTTGCCCGTATACGGCAAGTTGTGTTGCCGCTAGACCAGTGGAATTGCCGCGAGATCGTGCGTTCGATCTTGGGCAAAGGTAGCAAGTTTCGGCGAGTTCATGTACGGAAAGATGTGTTGCGTGTACATGACGAGTTGTGTTGCCGCCGGACGTGAGTGTTGTTCGGTAAGATGCGTCACCGACAACAAGGATAAGGTGTGAAGTTGTGTCCAAGTGTTGGTCTGTGGGATGTTCGTTGCAGTTGAAGCGCATCACGGTCGAGGGACTCCGGTGAGGTGTATCTCCAAGGGGCGAAGACGTGAGACGTCACGGTCGAGGTGCTCCAGTGAAGGTGTATCTCCAAGGGGCGAAGACGTGGGCGGAGACAAGATGGCGGGTGGCTATCTGCGTATCTCAACGAGAAGACGAATACCAACGTGAAGATGGATGCGGACCGGTTAAGATGTGTTCCCGCATGAGACTATGCGTTTAGTCTGCATGTGGCATGCTAAGACGCGAGCATGGGCTGGTAATCCGGAGTACGCGTTGAGTTGAGTCATCGAGTTGTGAAACTACAGCGAGTTAAGACCACGAAAAGCACGAGGAGACGACAAGTTTAGATTAGGGGGAGAATGTTGGAAATATAATCTAAACTTACTAAAAAAAGGAGATGTAAGTTTACGTTAGTTTCCTACCGTCTACGTGTGTGCATTGAGTTGAGTCCGAGTAGTACTAACAGCTGGTACGTGAGTTAGGAAATAGCAGTTCTAGTCGGTGTTGGACTAGTATTATGCGTGCGTTTAGGTTGAGTACGAGGAGGCATAGGTTTGCTGAGTCGGTTGCTCTTACGTGTATATATACACGAGAGGTGTTGCGTGAGTTGTACCAAGAAATCGAGAAAATAAACAGAAAATTTAGAGGGTGCGACACGTGCCCCTGGCCACAAGTTTTTGCGTGCGTGTGTTTTTCTAGTTGTATGTGATCGATCCTGTAGGCAAACCCAACAGACACCTGCCCTATGAGAACCCCACGAGCCTGTGTCAGAAGGCGTGTCCTCGTCCATCGGGGACGGTGGCGCGAACTCCAAGTCCGACGGGAGTGGCATGACCTCGGGCTCGACCATCTGTGCGGGCTGATGGTTGTGGAGGTCCAAATGGGCCTGAACCATCTCCAGGAAGTCAGTGTGAGCTTTCTCGAGGTTCGCCTGCAGCCCGTTGATCATCTCCTCGGCGTGCGCCATGACCGCGTGAGCTGCCTCCATCTGCGCTTCGAGGAGAGCAATGTTCTCCCCCTGCGCCTGGACAACCTGCTGGGCAAGGGCCAGCTGCTCCTCAGCGGCGACACGCTCCTCGTCCGCATACTCCGCGGTCTCGGTCATGTCGGCGAGGTTGAATCCCAATTCCTGGGACTCCTCCTCTAACTGGCGGTTCTGCTCCTTTAGCTCGAGGTTTGCCGCCTCAAGCCCAAGGACCTGATCGGAAAGCTCGTCGTTCCGCTGTTGAGCGTCACGACGCTCCTGATCAACCGCTACGAGCTGGGCCTCTAGCTCGGCGATACGCGCAGCCAAGGCGGCGCTCACCGAGACAACCGCAACGTGTGCCATCTGCGGAGCCAAAAACTGAAAAGCGTCAAATTTTTGCCCCCACAAATAAAACATGTTAAAAGTAACAAATTTTAAGTCACATATAAGTTGCTGGACCCAAAAAGCATAAGGCAAGATTTGTTTTGACAAAAGCGGGCAAAGAACTCGCAAACTCAGATTCTGGACAGAATCTGGCAACAGAAACAGTGAACTGGCATTTCTACAAGCTGAATCAGAGGAACAGTTGAATACGAAAGTTGTATAAAACTTCCACAGCTTTCCAGAGAGCCAAAGATAACATCCATAGGGTCTAGGAATCAAGAGATATGAAATTTTGAAAACAGGGGTCGACACAGAAATTCCTGTTCTGGACAGATTGAGGCCTCTGCACAAACTGAAGAATTAAGCAGCCATGCAGTGCTGAACTCCAAAAATTCTGAATACCAAAGTCGGAGACGATTTCGATACCTTTCCAAAGTGGGCTCAATCACCTCCATCCAATACCTGGAACATAAATGGTGACCATACGAACGCGAACGAAAATTCTGGACAGAACCAGAATTAAACCGACGAAAGAGTTGATAGCGAGGAAGACTTTGAAAACTCGAAACTCGAAACTCGATGAAACGAGGAACTTCAAAGAACTCAGAAATGATGAAAAGCTGCAAACCACAATTTTGAGCACGACTAAACTCGAGTTTGGGAAAAAGGATTTTCTTCATGACTTAGTTTGTCGTTTTCTTATCTTAATGCACATGGATGCAATATGATGACATGAATGCGATGTCGATCCTATTCATCCTCACCAAAATAAAAGAGTTGGTCATATCTGACCATACGTGACATAGCGGTGGCGACTAATCGCACTCATCATCGTTTCTACACGTACTAACGTGGTTAGTGTACCTGCAGAAGAGTCATTCAGCACCACCTATCAAACAACGGCAAAGGTGGTGTCTATGCATCACGCCGCATAGACAGCATCATACGCATACGCGTATTCACGTAAACTTTACAGCTCGTATCATTCCATACGAGCTGTCCTCAAGTAAGCCGCGTCTTGATGGACACGTCCGGATGTCACGTCACTGCACCGGAAAGACGTCCACAACCCCCATTGTGTGGATGATGTCATATGTCCCAAGGAACATATTCATTTGTCCCGTACCGAGCCTGTACGGGACCCCAAACAGCTGGATTTTAACCGCAATCCACGCAGAGTAACTTACCTTCTTACCTGGGCGTCGGTGCGTCGTTACAGGAATTTAACAAACAACTCCTATTACCACCTTAACAACTCTAACATCCTTATATAGGGCTCACTAACTCGTTCCTCACCGTAACGGGTTTTCGCAAATAGCTCATTAGTGTGTATTAAACCCTGATTAGCTCTGGTACCAGCTGACACAGACCCGCCTCAGAAATGAGGGGATCGCTCATCCAGGATCACTCAGGTGATTATGGGCAAGCCATAATCCAAAATAGTACACACACGAGCATAATTAAACATACGTAAAGCAAGTTATTATCTTTATTACATCAGAGTTCAGTGCGTGATAAAACAAGTTTTTAAAAGTCGAAACAGCGGAAGCAAAAGATACATCTCACGATAGTTGCCCTATGAGAACCCCGCGAGCCGTAGCAAGGTCTCAATCGGCACGGGCCAGGACTCGGGGAGCGGGAACCCACTCAACGGACCAGTCGGCCGGGGGCTCGCCTTCCCACACTGCCTTGCCGCAGCAGGTGCAAAAGTTAGGCGTACCTGCAAAAATGTTAAACCACAAAGCCTGAGCAACTAACGCTCAGCAAGGCTTACCCGACAAAAGTGGTCAAATGACCGACTCCTAGTATGCACGAGGGTTAACAAGGGTATAAAGGTAATTTGCAGGAAAGCACTATTAGTTGGTCCTTCTTTCAAGTTTTAGCCATTTTAACAGGGTTGTCAACATAAAGTAAATGTTTGCAGCCTATACTAAGCATACAATGTTGCAATACAACAATTATCTCATGACAGCAAATATATCATCATAGTTCCTCTTATTATCTACGAAATGACGCAGATCGCAAGTGGTACTCAATAACCACGAGGGACGGCGATGTACATCGTTTTACACCTGCAGGGAAAAACCCAAGTCATACGGCATACGTGCACTCTTTATCAGAGTCACACATGACAACCTTTCGCTCTGTTACCGTAGAGTCGAACGAGCTCACCTCCCCCGAGTACACGTCACCCCATGTGATCCCCACGCCGGAGCGATCCATGGGTAGCCCGTGCACTCTCCCTTCCTACACAAACCCAAAATCCGCCATACCATCTTCACCACGATAAGGCCTTGTTTGGCAGAAGTGGTTTGACCGTTTTGTGGTGTATAATCCCGAACCGGTTTTAATCCACCCGAATACACGATCGCACCGTTTGGCGGGCCGGTCTCGAGCGGGCTCAGCCCCCACGATCCCCTGAATACACGTCGGGTTGAAGTGGAATCGAAACGCTCCTACCCCCTCGCGTTTCTAGCGATTGGCGGCGCACGCCGCTCGAGGGACCGCCCGATCTCCCTCGTGGCGTCGTCGACGACAATGCCGGCCGCTCCGCAAGCCCATAGCCAGGCAGTCCAGAGCTCCGCCGACTCCTTCTTCTCATCCCGCCGCCGACAACTCCTTCCTTCCCGACACCGCCGACGCCGCTTCGGCACTTTACGCTGTTCCTGCACAACGTGTTTATGCGGCTGACGTTCGACATGACGTGCACTCTCGTCTTCGGCGTCGACCCCGGGTGCCTGCAGATCGGCATCCCCGTGGTGCCATTCCCGCGGGCCATGGACGACGTGCTGGAGACGATGCGAGCGAGTTCGACGACGAGTTCCTGCGTGACACCACGGTGGACCTCCTGCTGGCCGGTCGGGAGACGACCGGGGCGGCGCTGTCGTGGTTCTTCTACCTTCTCTCCAAGAACCCGCGCGTGGAGCATAAGATTCTAGACGAGCTGGCGCCGATCGCTTCTTCCCGTAAGAAGAAAACGCAGGCCGGCGATGACGAGATGGTGGTGTTCGACGTGAGCGAGCTGAGGGCATGGTGTACCTGCATGCGGGCGCTGTGCGAGTGCTTGAGGCTATGCCCATCGTGCCGTTCGAGCACAAGGCAGCGGTGGCTGACGACTTGCTCCCGACGGGCACGAGATGAGGGCTGGCGACTAAAACTGTGATGGCTATGAAAAAAATCAAGTTTTCATTGCTGAAACACGCGTATGCAAACCCTGTGTACAGAACAGACAAATTGGAGTACTGGATTGGGGGTGGAAGTGGATTACAGTGGAATCAAGGGGATTGGGTGTGACGGGTGTTTTCACCAAACCCTGTGTGTAATATACTCAATAATCCCCTCTAAAACACTGTACCAAACAAGGCCGGGGTCTGACTGCATACACCTCGTCGTTCCAAGGCATTTCGGTGTTGGTGGATTCTAACTCAGTATATCATCTGGTTCAGTTAAGGGAAATGAAGGAATTAGAGGATCGCGAGCCTTGTCCTTCCCGATACCACAAGGACTACCACCGAGACCGTGAGTTTGATCACACAATTTCTCTGTTGGCCGGTACGCGTCTGCGCCCTTAAAGAATCTCCACCGACACCCGCAAACTATTTTAGGCACCAGCGGAAATATGTCCGATATACGGGTACCGGATACATGTCCGGACTAATGTGGGTGTTGCCCACAGCGGCACCCCCAAACGTCCGCCGTATCCACTTTTGATCATTTTTTTCAACATTTCATATTTCTGTCTATAAATCGAATAAAACTTATTGCATAGTTCAATAATAACTAAAGCATTGAAAAAATAAAGTTATTACAACAATTCAAATTCAAATCCGACAAGTTTAAGAAAACAACATGTGGCAATCAGAGTACTTGTGTGCTCTGAGTGCCCACAAGTACGCGGCAAGATCATTTTGAAGTTTCTCGTGAATTGTTTCATCACGAATTAGTATGTGGCAAGAAAATCAACAAACTCGGCCGGCACGCGCTAGTGTGGCTCGGCAAGAGGGTCCTAGTAGTCAAATGGCTTATTGAACAGCATTCTCACATCTCGCTCACTTGTTGTGTATGATCACACAAGTATTCATGATATTCCACATCTAATCTAACGTCTAAGATAGAGAAGGGTACCGTGCAACCGCAAACCGGGTTTGGAGCCCACAAAATGCCCGCTCCACTTTTTTTTCCTTAAACTGTATGCCTGGGCACCAGCGTAAGCCCATTGGGCTATGCCCCTCCGCGCCTCGCACGACGGCCCAATTGTAGGAGATTAGGCTACTACACTGAATTCCGCTGCAAACGGTTGAAAAAGACGGGAGAAGACCCACCACTCCACGAGCACTGGCTTATTCCTCTGTGATACCGTCGGGAGACCAGATACCCGCCGACCCCATCACCGGAGCCGCGCCCCCTTGTCCAGCAGCGACAAGGGGAGAGAGGGAGGGAGGGAGGAGGGTGGCAACGGTGGCCGGCTCGGTCGCGTTAAGGGGACGACCAGAGGTAGCACATAGTATATGCATAGGCTAGGCTGTTCCACTCGTTTACACCATTTCTTCAGGCCGCGTTAATTACATCAGATCAATCAAAAGAACTAAAGAAGAACAAACGTTAAAATGCAGTGTATTACACATGAAACACACCTCTCCCTGATCGGTCATCTCCTGCCGGGCTCAACTCGCTGCATTCTAATCTGCTCCCTGAACTTGGCTATGAACTCGTCAGCTTTCCTGTCCACCTCGTCCTCCTCCGGCCCCGGCCTCGTCGCCAGCTCAAACAGCTCTTCGTCGCAAGAGTTGTCCTCTTCCCGCCTCTCCTCCTCTTCCTCGTAGCTGTCTTCCCCCTCGTCGTCGCCGTCCCGAGCCATGTCGTCGCTACTGAACGAGCTGTCTGACGCCGGGGCCATGTCGTCCAGCTCATCATCTGCGGCATCTTGATCATCGGCTGGAACTACAGGAACGGGATCGTAATCGTAGCCGGCGAAGGTGCTTCTCCTCGATGCTTGGATCGCAGAGTTTGACCGGAACCTGTTGCCGCCGCCGCCGCTTCGTAAGCCCGGCCTTCCGCTCATCTTCAGGTCTCCGACTGCATATTCATTGAAGCTTCTTGCCTTGGCCTTCCCGAGGCGGCGTGCGCCACCAGGGAACTCCTGCGGAAGCAGCGGGGGAGGAGGCGAGGGTGGAGAGAGCGTCAAGCCCGCATCGAGGACGGAGGACGGCGAAGACGTGACGTGTTCGCGCGCGCCGCCGTACCCTCTTCCTTCCTTTGCCACAAGGAACTCTGCTTCTTCATCAACGCCGTCGTCGCTTACATTGTCCATCGCATATTCCTCGGCCGCCGGCTTCAGCTTCCTCACTGGCAGGAGAAGCGGCTTCTCGCCTGCGTCGCTCTTGCTCTCCGTGCCGGCGACGACGACGAGGGGATCGTCGGGGTAGTACTGCGAGCTCCACGCCTGGACGCTGCCGGCATTGCTCTCCACCCGGCCGTCGTCCCCGGCATTCCCCTCGAAGACCAGCAGCGGGCCTTGCAGTATCTTGGAGACGTAGGACTCCACAGACTCGTCGTCGTCGGCGATCTTGGCAGCGGCCACCGGGGCCACTACCTCGTCGTCATCGGCGTTCCTCTGGCCGAAGACGCCGTAGGAGATGACGAGGCCGAGCAGGAGGATGTGCGGCAGCTCCCAGAACCTTGGCGATTGGCTCGTCGGCAGCAGCGGCAGCAGCGCCACCACTACGGCGAACAGCACCGCCTTCGCGGCAGGTTGGACGGGAACAGGAGCGCCAGAGCTTGCTGCAGTCTCGCGGAAACGACGTCGCTGCCGCCGAATCCTGGTCGCGACGGACCCGCGTCCGCCATCGCTGGGGAAGAAAGATTTGCGTGATCCATTCTCGTGTAGAGGGTGCTCGAGGCCTGGTTTGTTCTTCTTCGGCTACTCGGTTTGGAATCCTCTGCTTTTGGGCGGGGAGGGGAAGCTGGAGACTTGTCGGGAAGCGATTACGACGGAGCGGAGGGAAAGAATTTGATCAGGGTAACGCGAAGCAAAGTATAGATAGGGCAGGGATGTCGTTTAAAAAAGGCGATCAACTGTTGCTGGAAACCGCGCGCGGGAATGTGCTAGATCAGAAATTACTCGGCGAGAAGGACACGTCTGCTCAGCAATGGCTCTGGGACGGCGGACGGTGGAGCCGGCGGTTTGTCCGGTATAATTTTATATTTTGTCAAATGTCGTTGCCACCGAAGCCAAGGCCCATGGCTCTGTTCTACGTCTACCTCGAGATTTCGTTTTTTTGTTGCAAAAAATTCTCAGGTCCGCGTCATGTAGACGGTTCTAGGTTCAGCTACGCGACCTGTTTGCTGACGAGCTCTTCTAGTCTGAACTTCTGGAGCAGAGCCGGCGGTAAAGCGACATAGAAGTCAACTTCAGTGTTCTGTTGCCAGTTTCAGGGAAGCTCGAGAGAAGACAGGGTGCTAGAATGCAGCAACAAGTCGAACGTAACACTATTCCAGTGAGATAATAAAACTGAAACATTGGTTCGTCTCCCTCGCCGGCCGTGTTAACCAAAGGCTCCCAAAAGGCAAGAAACAAGAGGAGTTCGCTGATTTGTCGCCGTGATTCTTCTTTTAAGATACGCACGCTAACTTTCTGTAGAGGGGCGTAGATCTGTCAGGAGAAGATAGCTTCAGGCTTTCTCGCAAGGGGTTTATGCATTGCTTTGCTCTGCTGTTATCCTTTGCCGCCACCCCGAGAAAAAAGCTACTGATCGTTTGTTTCCCATTGCGTTAGAGTCTTCAGGCTACTTGTTTCCGGAACGGAGGAGAAAAAAAAATCGAAGATACGCTGGTGATCAAACTGCGCTTTTGAGCTTTTCTCAGGATCAAGAAGACGGCAATAAAAAGCTGTTCTTGGGAAATGCTACTGTATTTTGAAATCTGTTTTTACTTATGGAGAAATAGCTACTGAATTTGCACGCTGACTTGCACCGTTGCACGTCTGCGGTAGAAACATTGTCCATTTTGGAAGCTGAAAAATCCATGGAAAAGAGTCCGGAGTTGCCCGAGAAGTTGGATGTGGGCCAAGAAAATTTTGCGCTCTATAGGCCTTTACTAAACCGACTAAGGCCCATGTCCCTCATGGGAAATAAACTGGTTCGTTTGAATTCCCTGGAGCAACTACACTGAATTTCGCCCTAAAAAAATTAACTGGATGCCCTGCATTCCAAAAGGATCCTAAGGTATACATATATATGTCAGAATCAACATTTTTTAGGTAGTTCATATCAGTAGTTAATTGAGTTATCAGATGAGGCCGCCCACATTAACTAAAGTTGAGTCGATTCTCTCGAAACAGACCGTAGCCCGGTATATAAATAAAGTCACAACGGTCGAACCGATAAAAAGCGACAGAAAACCCTCTTAAAAGCAGATCAAGTTGAATATGTAACACCATACAGTAGAACTTTCAACTGTATTAACTGATTAAAACAGAATCCAACACACCACTACACTTATTTAAGGAAAGCTGGTTAGATGCAAAATGACATTTTCCCCATCAAACGGCAGGTGATAATCAAATCAGTGGGATAACTTTGGCATACTCGTGTAATAACTCACACCTTGGTATCAAGTATCACATCGAGTTAAGAAAAGGCGGTGTTTCAAATATGTTTCAAGTTGGACTTTCAAATCTTTGGCCATGATATTGATTTAAGTATTAAAATAGAAACCTAAAGAAGCAATAAGTTGGACTTTGGAAACTTTGACACCGATATTAATTAAGACATTTATATTGTAAACTTGAAAATAATATGCATATATTTGTGCCGAGAAATATTTTGAGATCTTTTATATGAGGAATTCCCTTAAATTTTGGAAAATGAATCATATCTTAATAATCTTAACTAAAAGGTAGGTGATATCTTGTGAAATAATAAACTAAAACTTAAAAAAATCCAATTGTAATTTAGTTTTAAATTGATGTAAAATATAATAAATTTTAGAAATTTTTAAAAAGACAGAAAAATTTATACATATCAATTTATTTGTAAATCTGTAACCACTTTTGGTTTAATTAACATTTAACCTAGAGACATAAAGTGTGATATATGGTTGTTTTCAAGATTTCAAAGAATTCATATGTTGTTTACCAATTTTGTTTGATGTGATATCGAACTTAGCTGCCTCATGGATCATACCAGGAGATTAATCTAGTTGTCAAGTTGGGGAAAATTGATCAGTGAGTATACCATGGAATAAGGAGGCAGCGTGAGGGCATAATATAAAAAAATAAGAGAAGACGTAACATTCGATCGAAGAAACCAAAATAAAAGAGACAAACAAAGGACATTGAAAACTCTAAAACTACAACAAAGCACTATGGAAACCTTAGGTCTGCCCTTTGTTGGTTGTAGCTGGCAATGACGAAAGGTTCCTTGTTGAAAGCATTGTCTGGAGAGTTCGTATTTTCTCCTAGGTGAAAACCTATAATTTTTTATTGGCCGACGATGATGATTTTCCATGTTCCCTTCTTGGAGGTGTCGCTTTTGAAAAATCTATCCTATAATCCTAGTGTTGTATTTCTTGGTGGTTTGGGTCCGGCTACTGCGAGTGATTGTACACTGTGGTGGGGTCTATTTTTATTTATTTTCTTTTTTGGTTGTGTGCATCCTAATGTCTCGACTAGTTTTTAACATTACGTTCGTGCAGAGCCTGGATGTAATTGATTTCTTCTTAATATTAATATATTTTATTTATCGAAAAAACAAAGCACTATGAAGTCGTCATCTTTAGCTCTGTCAGATGCATGTCCATATTCTTTCATGCACCCAAAAATAAGTCGCAACTGACCATAACTACATAAATTTGACTAACCTTGGAAGTTAAGCCGCACGAGCCACCCATCATAAAGGGTGAGAATCTTACACAATTGAAAACTTTCTATGTTTATTAGTGACCGTCCCTGAGTTGTAACGCATAATATTAGAAGATGATTATATTAGTAATTCCCTAAAATCCGTAAAATATGCCTAACTTTATTTAACTCCAGTTGTCTAGGGAACTTGCTGAAATTATAGTGCAAATTATACTTCAAAAATCTCTTACAATATAGTCCAGAATTGAAAGGTATGTAAATTAAAATAAAATTTAGAAAATCAAAGAAAAATTTACATGTTGTTATCTTTTTGTAATCTGCAGCCTTCTTGTACCAATCATCACTTAATCTAGAGTTGAGAAGTGTGAGATGTGATTATGCTTCTAGATTTCAAATAAATTTTATGTTGTTTTCCTTTTTTTGTCGCGTGGCATCCGAGTTAGCTTCCACATGGAGCATACATGGTTAATCTAGTTTTTTTTACAGAGGAAAAAGTTCTGCCCCAATTTATTAATTAAGAAAGAGATAATTGACCAGTTAATTTATGGAAAGCCGAACAAAAATCGATACAAATAGACCACATGCAAACTACTTGCAAAGCATGAAAACCTCTTACCGCACAACGACCCAACCAACACTCGGACCACGCAACAACCACAAAACTCCACACCTCTAAATCGCATATGAACCCCAAACAATAATACCTCGACTATAAACATAGGACACACCACCAACTCCACAATGACAAGAGAAACCATGAGGGCGGAAAAAGAAACCGAGGATCATCCATAAAACAACTGCAAACACCTTCCCCAAGGCGCCAGTCTTCTTTCCTTTGCTCTTGGCAGACTTCTCCTTCAAGATGCTAGCCCGAAGGCAGTCGGTCATCTTCTTGGTTTTGCCACTAATTGTCTTTCCGGTGAGGAGACAAACAATTGCGTTGGCAGATTCAGGGCTAACCTTTTCCAACCACGCGAGCAAGTCACAAAGCTCCATGTTGAATCAAGTTGTCAAGTGGAAAGATCTATTTAATGAGTATACCATTGAATAAGGCACAAGTGTGAGGACAAGAGAAGAAAAGGTAATAAGTGACACCGCGACCACTAGGGTTAAAATTGAAATTTACTCCAGGGTTTTTAACCACAGTGATCTCTTTGTTAATTAAATGAAGCCCTTAAATCTTATAAAAAAGCGAAACAAAATTAATCAAGAAAGAACATTGACAAAACGTGAAATTACATCAAAGCAGTATGAACTGTGAAGTCACCATCTCTAGCTTCAACTGTTGCATCTCAATGTTCTTTCATGAACCCAGCAAAGAATCACATAACACCATATCTGCACAAAGTTGACTACCCTCAAAGGTTTTGAATGGCAGCATGAGCCCCCACCACAAGGGGCGAGAATCTTAGACATTTTCAAACCTCTATACATTTTTCAGTGACCCACTTTGAGCTGTATGACACACAAAATTAGTTGTTGAGTTTTGCCAAACGGCAAATAATATACAAGTTCATGTAGCTTCTCCCAGATGGTACCATAAACCATCTTTTCTCATGCATTTGGTGTTTGATTAGTGCTTGATTTTTTGGAGAGTTCCACCAGATACTGCACGACCAACCACGTGAGGACATTCTCACATGCGAATCATTGTGCTAGCCAGTTTCTTAGAAGGCGGGAGGCAGCCAATGAGTAGCAACACACGGCACGGACTAATACTAGCTGGAAGCACTCTAGCTTAACATGCAACACGGAAATTAAACCCCCCAGCTTTTGCTCCACAAGTTATGGCCCTGGTTCAACGCCTATCTCTGCCCCTGCCTAACTGGATGGAACCTGCTGAAAGCATCAGACCTCAGGGCATGGCTGCAGGTGCAAACCTGGATGGAACCTGCGGAAAGCCTCAGGCTATATGCAGCACGCACAAACTAAAGTGGGCGCTGACGATGCCGATGGAACAGGGGAACTGCATTGTTTAGGCATGTGCAGAATATTCATTCAGCTTTTGAGACAGGTCTCCCTGTATTCGAGTGGTTCTGTCGGCACTTCCGATCAGCTGACACATGGGAGAATAAAGCGGCGAAAATTACCCGTGGAAGAGGACATGGATTGATTTGCTACTAGAAGATGGACATAGTACTGAAAAGTGGCACATCATGCATGCTGAGGTATATAGCGTGGAAGATCATGCATGATTATTGGGCAGACATTTCGGGTTTATTATCTCCCTAAATAGCTACTAGAAATTCTTTTGGTAGGGTTTTTATGGCGTCGAGACCCTGAGAGCAACGCGAAACAAACACCTGGAATAAGCGAAGTACCATTTCCATCAGTGTGGATATCTGAACTGACATGACATTGAGATCCTGGTCTTCCATGAATAGTATATATGGTCTCGAATCAGTTGCGTACGTCCCTGTGGCAGGGCAGGGCGGTTTGATTGTCCTCCACACAAGTCGGTGGCCGGCCGGCCGTTCACAGAAGTGAACAACCGTCCGTGTCTAATTGTTTATCCAAACCAAATGATAAGCGGATAACCGAACCGCTTTTAGTTAGGTACGAACTAGCGATCAGCAAAAGGAACTATCGTAAGAATTAATACGTTTGCACATATTCATGCATGCTTTCAGGAGACAGTAATCGCCTAAATTAAGCTAAGTAGGCCAGCAGATGCACACACACGCCTATCCGTGTTATCAATAGATCGCCGGAATTAAGCTTGAGAGACACGGCTGTCCAACAAACAGAAGTGATGACCTCTCATCATCGCCGTCATCATCAGGCAAAGAGACGACAGAACAAACCGCCGTGCCATCCCCTTGCACCCCACCTTCCCTACACCCGTATCCCACCATATCCAACTTTCTCTAAATATTCCCTACGCCCAGCTCGATCATGAGCTGAGCTCAAGCTCCTGCTGTTCTACTGCACTTGACACACATTAGTACTCTCGTCTAATCAATCGTCTTCTTCCCAACAAAGAAAGAAAAATCAAGAACGATATGGATGGAGTGCAACAGTTTTGCAGGAATAAATGTGCAAACTGTTGGCTAGCTCTTTGACATGGTGTACTGCCTACTACTAAGATTAACTAGCTAGTAGGTAGCTTCTTTCTAGGTTGTGGATCATGACTGCTGCGGCCGGACGGCGATGGGGCGGTGGCAGATCGCGCCGCCGTCGATGATGTTTCGGCGGTCGGTGGCGGCTGCCGTGGAGTTGTTGTTGTTGGAGACGCGCTCGCAGGAGGGGCACATGGTGAGGGTGGTGGGCGGGGACATGTGCATGTAGTGGTGCGGCGAGACGAGCTTGAGCGCGCGGAGCTCCTGCACCTCCTTCTGCAGCCGCCGGTTCTCCTCGGTCAGCGTCTCGCAGCAGCGCTTCAGGAACTCGCAGTCCACCTCCGTCTGCTTCAGTTTCGTCCTGGATTAACAATAGAGATACATATATCCAGAGATTCAGAACTCAATCGGATCAATCCAGCGGTCGATCAAGGATGAAACCTACGCAAAACCGTATCCAAACTAGCAAGATACTATTGCATGTGGCTACCTTGCGCGTCTGTTCTGGAACCACACCTCCACCTGCCGCGACCGCAGGCCGAGCTGCTGCGCCAAGGCTGCCTTCTGCCTCTGCACGTAGCACGCATGGTTTAATTTAGCTATAGGTTGTACATGGATGCTAGGCAATAAACCAATAAACAGGGATGATGCATGCTTCATGGGAACAAATTAAAGACACCGAGTGACAAGAAGCAAGGCTAGCCTGTTACCGGGTTGAGAGTCGGGTGATCCCGGAAGCTGTCCTCGAGCACGGCGGACTGGTCCTTGGACAACCGGAGCTTCTTGCGGGAGCCATCTACACCGCAGCCACCGTCCTCGTCGTCGCTGCCGCCGCGGGAGTCGTCAGCAGGAGCCTCGCTCCGCTTTGCAGGGAGCAGCGGCATCTCCAGAAATCTCCTCTCTGATCATGAGTTGTGCACATGGCAATAGTATTAGTATCTAGTTTCATTCGCCGGCTACCTGCCGGATGCACCTGTAGTTGAACTTGAAGCTGCATGCATGTACTAGTAGTAACATTTACCTGGAGCGTGGAGCAGCATGGCAACATGGTGAGTGCGAGGAGCGAGCGATGAGCTGAGACTGAGGCTGAGCCCTAAGTCCTCGGCCCTCTCCATGATCTCCTGGCCTCTTCAACTCTCCCTTCTTCCCCAGTCACAACCTCTATGTGAGCGTGCGTGTGTGTTAATTTGTTGCCGAGTTTGCAGTTGGAGTTGGGAACTTGGAAGTGATAAAGAAGTGGGGGAGAGTGAGGGTTTTAAAGAGATGGGGAGGAATGTTGGATCTCTCGCATAGTTTCTGGGACAGCAATCATTAACTTGTGGGGCGGACTCCTTAATTGGTGCAATCATAACTTCCCCACCTCCTGCAGCTTAAAGGCTTAAAATTGCTAGGTTAGCTAACTTCAGCTATTCTCCACTCAAATATAAGAATTATTTTAGAAAAAAAGGTGGCATTTGTAGCTTTGACATATGTTTTGTAATCTATTCCACCGAATGAAGTGGAGTATATATCTAGCAAACAAACACCTTTTGACTTATGGTCCGTTATATGTACGTGCAAAAAATTAATAATTACGTATGATTATCTCAACTCACTTGTTGGACTAAAAGAAAAGGGACCATCGTCACTCTTTTGGAGCGCGGGCTTGGTCTGGTAGCTAGGGAAAACATATTCCAGCTTAAAAAGTTCATTCATATTTTAGCGGAAATCGGGTATTTAATTAAATACGAGATTGTTGTTGGAAAAAATAACCGATTCAAATTCTAACTTATGCAAATTATAAATTCAGAGACTTGGCACCTCCATCAATGTGCTAGAAGGCAGGCTTTCCAGGTTCAAGACCTTTTACCACGTAGATTTCTCACCATTCACCTATGATAGCTAATATCTCCAGTTTGGAGTGAATTACCCCAAAATCTGTCTCACTACTCATATCATTGACTAGCTCTTTTGCTTTGTTACTCTAGCACTCCGATGCAATACCTACACCACTTCTTATCATATCATGATTAACATCTCACTAATAGACCCCTCATTGTTTGTTGACACATTCTCCAGTCTGACGAACCTAGCCATTACTCATTCCTTCAATCCAAACTCACTCGTTGAACATGCATCAACGATTGATTCATCTTCCGGCTATATCACGGATCACACACCCTTTATGAGAATTTTCCCTATGTTGCACCCTAACTTTGTGTCACCAGGGCCGGTCCATAGGACGGACAAACATGGCGACCGCCCCGGCCCCGGGTCCTGAGAGTAGGAGGGCCTCAAATACTAAACTGCTTTTGTAAGTCTTATACTATCATTTGTCACGTATAATAAATATTGACTATTTATAAACAATATATAGTTGACTTAGTTCGCATAAATTATTATACGCGACGGATCAATATAATGTACCACGTAAAAACAAACCAATTATGCGGTGACAAGTTTATTTTTTCTGCTAACATGTTCTATGGATGTCATAAACATGTCATATTAAATGTTTTCTAGATATATTTCAAATGTTTAATTTCATGCATAACTTCCTATTTGAAACTAACATGATCATTTGTGGTGAGCATATATAATAATTACATTTTATGTCTTCAAAATTAACTCATATTACTTTATGTTTGTCGTTGATATATGCAATAATACCTCAATAATAAGTGTACATCTTCAACATATTATCATCTTATTACTGAATCCGTTGCAATCCGTAAGATACACATTTGATTATGGAAAATTCTATGGCTAACTATCCAATTTATACTGTAAATTTCTTCATATTTTCTTACATAACCATACGCTACACCTCTCTATTAAGATATTTGTTAGGATATATACTTTGTAGTCTCTACCAACATATTAATAATAATAATAATTATTATTATTAGAGAAAACATTCAGACAATAACATACATACGTTATATAATTCATCAATCGTAAAAAAATCAAGGAGGCATGTGTTTTTCTTTATTTTTGTTTCCACATGTAAGTTGCTTTTGCATCTTGACAATGGTAGTATCTCACAAAGAAAAAACTTTTTACGCAGCTCAGGTAAATTCTCGGTGGTATACATTGAAACTTCTAGAAAATTATTGTGTGCTTAACAATGTTATCTAAATAATATACAACATGTATTTGTCAGAACCACAATATTATTAAAATAATTAAGAAAGTTTAGTATAACTATATTTGCGTTAACTCTCCCCGGGTCTAAAAGTTAGTTCTAACAACCCGTGTGTCACCACTAAACTCTGATCGATGACACCCCTTCCTCGATACGATCCATGATGTCCATTGCAATAGTCATGTATTTGATATAATATCGTGATATAACTTGACTTAATATCAAACATGTAACATGTACGCCTCAAATATAGCCCTACTATGTAATGTTAAGGAGATTTTCTTGCTCAACGGCCTGATGGCCAAGACCGAAAAAGCTCTTTCCTTTTACATGTCCAAGGTGTTTGCTAAGGAGAAAGAGAGAGACCATGGAATTGTACAACCTGTTTCAAAAGTGATTGAATTTGGAGGTATAAAATGAGTAAATTGTAATGTGTGCCCTACAGAAGGAAGAGGAAATCTCTACGGGATTAAGAAGTTGAGAAGGAAAACTATTAGGGTCTAGGGTGGATAAAGGTCAAGTTTTTATAAAAAACTATGAACATATATTCACTCTCAGAAGTGCATCCAGTACCTCGCCCAGTGGATTTTAATGTTTGTGTGACAAGAAATAAAATAATATGTTTACTGAGTGCGCATTAGATATCTAGTCCTAGAAAGTTGGTTTAACCAGCGTTATCGACCCAAAAATGACCTAAGACAAGAAGATATGGTCTCTTGAAGATTATAAATAATTCATAGGCTTTGAGGCATGTTCACCTCATCGTGTCATGGGACAATACGTAGTATGGAGAAGGGTATGTTTGTTAGGCTAGGATCAACCCTTGGATATGCTCAACAACGGACATGTACATGGAAATCAACCCTTGGATATGCTCAAACTTAATGAATGTACTGGAAATCAATCTATTCTAGAAATGAAAAATCGTAACAACTATTTTAGTATTCATCGATCCAAATCCATCCTCTTCAGATAAAATTACGAAAACACATCACAATTGCGGCTAGGGTTTTAAAAAGCACCGCTATATGCTAGGACCCGCACGGGAGCTCGCCAGTGTAGGTGGCGGCGGTGCCTGCAAAAGGGGAGTTGGCACGGAGTTGGTCCAAGGCCATGGCGGCGGGAGCGCGATGGAGGGAGGGTGGAGCAGAGAACGTACCGGGCCGTCAGAGGAGATCTTCCGATCCTGACGACATACCCAACATTTTTTCTTTGCTTTCCTTTTCCTTCTTTTTATTCACAAATTACAAAATTGGCCAGAAATTCTGATCTAACGCCCGTTTGTTCCAACTGTTACCGCATTGCGGGCATCAGACTACATCAGGCCCACCTGCCAGTTTCCGAGTTAAACAGTGTCATGGTCGAATCAGTGCTATATGTACGTGTTAGCACTGAATTGGTTGTTTTTCAAACCCTAACGTACGTATAGTGGTGTTTTTTCAAACCCTATCCGCAATTATGGTGGCTTTTTATAATTTTCTCTCCTCTTCGTCCTTAGTCTATATCTTGCACATCGCTTGTCTTACAAATTGATCGTTAGTTTTTCGAAAATTTGAAGAAGTCCACTGGGAGGTTTCGTTGCAGTAGTAGTAATAGGCCATGATCGCAGAGCACGTAGGAGCAGTGCATGAGGAAATGATTGGCTTTCCGAGCTGGTACCAACCATAATGCTACGGTTCGATGGAGGATGGAATGGAAGGCATGATTGCGGAGGGCGTGCTCGGCTCGCATTGGTAGGGCGCCACTGGAAAAGGGCCAGTTTCAAGTGTCCATTCATGCGAGCGAGCCGAGCGCATGGCCTTTCCCCCAGGCCCAAATCATGGTGTCCCGCTTTGAGCCGGCACCGCACCTGCTGGCCCCGCAAGCCTCATCTCCCACCCATCATCATCCCATCATTGCCTGCCGCCCGCTCATCCGACCTTTTTCGACAGCGCAAGGCTACTCTACAGGGCTCGAATGAAGCGGCTTTGTACTACTACGTGGGTTGATCGTGTGTTCCAGGGCATGCCACTAGCAGATTAGCTAGTCTTTGTTTTGTTTGATTGGTTTAGCTGCCTTTACGTGATTTCCGCAATTGATAACATTATTTATTTCGGTGCAGGTCGACGGAAATTAGATCAGAGGTCTATGGATGTGATCGACAAGATGTTGAGATCTATGGTTTCAATAGTGTAAGACGGCAGTGCCTTTGTATAGAAACACGCTCGCATTATGCAGAAGTGCAGAACCGAACTGAATTGCAATGTCTTGTGTACAAACCTATGCGTTGGAATTGGTGAGCAATTTCCAGCAATAAAGAAAGAAATCAGTGAGCAATTGACTTCAGTTTCTACAAAACCACCCTCCTTAAATTACCGTGAGTAAAAAAAAATAGCAAAATAAATGAATAGATTACATGATAGTTATACACCATGCACTTTTTTCTCCAAAACATATATCGACTTTCTTGTTTTCTTAGGATCACCCAGTACACCGAGACGAAATACACACACACCAACATACAGCGCATCAAAATTGATGTAGACATCGGAAACATCTTGCTATCATGGAAATATCGCCTCCCACTGAAATAATAATCAGCTTTAATAAGACACACAAAGCATCAAATCTAGGGTGATTCCTGATGGATTAGGGTACAACCACCCTGCTGACCATCGAACTAATGGTTGATTCTAATTAGGTTAATGTTTGTACGTACAATCATGCACTTCACCTCGGGAGTGTAAATGTTTGGTCGGATGGCGAGATCTGATAGACAAATGCACTATAGACATGGCACAGGGATTTCTGGTTACCGTGTTTACCCAAAAATTATCTGTCGGTTACCAGACGAGATTCTCGTCACAATTTGAAATTTGAACTTGAAAACGTAAAAAAATGAAATCAATATTGGGAGGAACAATTTGGCCCAAATTCAAACATGATATTTTTGGCCTGAAAGATTCATTTACGGAGGGGCCTTGGAATTCCGGTTACCGGCCTGTAACCACATTGACAGTAAACAAATCCATGTTGGGCACTGGCTTGAGGACCATGGTCTTTTTATTTTCTTACCGGAGACTAATATAGTTATAACATTCATCTTCTCTTGGCATGTCAGAAAATCAAAGCCATAATGCAGAATCTATCGACATGTAGAATTGCATGGAAAATTAAGCGCGGATAATATTTACTTTCATCAGTGAACAAAGGGCAATCTGGGTTGTTTCCCTCTCGACTTTGGATCTTAGCACCCAATCAGTCAGTATATACTAAGGATGACGGCCTCTATTCAAAGTTTCCATGGGGTTGGTAAAGTGAAATGGGGGCCACCCACCCATTGAGTGGTGCCGACCACAGAAACTACAAGCCGACGCCGTACCATTTTTCTCCCTTAGCCCGAATAATATTTGCAGTCAGTTGAGTATACTTCGGTTGTCCTTTTTTTCAAGGATATGCCCTGGAAGGCATATCAAGTTTCATAGAAGAAAGGGCCAAGCGGCCGAGTTATAACGCGGGCTGGCACAGACGCCGAACGCGCAAACCACACTGCCATAGCAGCCAAGGACCTAACTACCTAGCTGACTACTCGCCAAACCTCCATCGCTCCGCCTGTCCTAGGCTTCCCCTGAAAAGGCCGGCAACACGCCAAATATCCCCTTCTATCCTAATGGATTCTAGGACCCTACCGATCGACGGGGTGACAACCTCGAAGGAAATGTCATTCCGGTGGCTCCACAGGGTCCATGCATCGAGGGCCAAAGCCGACCTCAGGTCTCGGATGTCCCTCTCCAAGGCGCCGTTCTGGAGCTGAGCCAATCCTCTAACGACTCCTCAGGCCTCGGTGTACAGCCAGGAAACGCCCAGCTCTGACAACACCTCGCCCAAACCTAGACACATCCCACAAGAAGGTGGCCGATGGACTCCTCCTGCTGGTCGCAAAAGGGGCAGGAGTCAGGGTGTTGGAGGAAACATCGCCCCCGGAGTGCAAGCCACAAGAAAACCTTGCACTTGGAAGGTGCTTTGGAGCGCTAGATCATGGGAGCTCCAGCCATGGCCACCGACCCCTGGAAGTATGCTGAGTAACACGAGAGCGGGAATAATATATAGACCCCCTCGCATCCCACAACCACTGAAATGAGTCCTCCTGCTCCGGGAGCAGCTCCACGCCTGCTAGCCTATCGGCCACCTCCAGGAGCTCCACGATGGCCTGGGCTGAGAGGTCCGGTGAAATATCCTCCAGCCAGCCACCTGCTAGACCCTCTCGGACACATCTCGATTTAACCGCCTGCCGCCACACAGCCCCGAAGAGGTTCGGTGCGAGGTCATGAATGCGCCCGTCAGGGAGCCACTTGTCCGTCCAGAACAGTGTCGAGGCTCCGTTCCCCAGCACTGAGCAAGTTGCTGCCTCAAATAGCTCCCTAACCAACCTCGGGACCTGAAGGTTGAACTTTGGTTGTCCTTGTAGTCCTTTTATTTTGTTGCCGGACAAAAATGTACTTCCTCTGTACCAAAATATAATATGTTTTGGAGATTTAGCATTTTTCAGATACTTGTATTAGTGTGTAGATTTAATCATTTCAATCCGTATGTAATCCATATAGAAATATCTAAAACGTCTTACATTTTGATACGGATGGAGTAACTGATAACATTCCTCTGTTGGCATGTAGTCAGAAAATCAACGCCGTAAATCTAATTGACATGTACTACAGACTTAAGCCCGGGTAATCTTCACCATTTTTCTCCGTTAATAAATCGTGAAGAGCGTACGGTTCCACCCGACAATCCGTCTACCCACCATGGTGAGTAGATCCTCTCGCACGCACGTAGCGTACCTCGAGCACCGCCAGCCACAATCATGGCCAACCACAGGCATGGGCGCCGGGCCAAGCCGCACAGCGGAAAGGACGGGCGCGGCATGGCGTGCGGGAGCGACCTTCGACGACGCGCCCGGCGGAGAGGGAACCAACCGAACCTGCGCGTGAGTAAGCAAGGATAGCGAAAGAGTCGAGCGAAATCCGACGCGATCCCCGCCTTCACGTGGCTCCGGGCCCGGCACGCCGTGGTCCGGCACGTGGGCGAGGCTCCCATTCCCCGGCCACCGCGCCCGCCGTACGTCCGGCGACGGGGAGATCTCGCGAGCGCCCTTGTGCCAAAGCGGAAACCGCAGGTGACCGCCGGGCCCCCCCCGCCCACCACCGGCAACTCCCGCGTGCGGTCCTCCTACTCCTGTCGTCCACGACATCCCACCGCCGCCAATCATTGTCGTCGCCCGCGCCCTCTTCCTGATCAATCGGTCTCGCTCATCCATTCCAATATCCTTATGACCGATCGACTGTTTATTCGTTGCTAGATGCGCGACTGCGTCATGTGCGTGCATATCTCTACGGATAATCATGCATGGTACATGCCATGTTTGGAATCCACAGCTGAATCCACAGCTCCTTTGCATGATTTAACAGCTTGTTCAAGAAGACCAGAGAAGTCCGGAGGTTCGAGCTTCTGGATAGATACTAGATAGGTGCGGGCTGGGCTTCGTCTGTCAAATCTTTCAGTCACATCTCCTCCCGAATAGTTTACGCTTCTGTTGTTAGTCAGCTTTGAGCGTACGGTAGTGGCAACGTTCACGAAAAGAAGAAGTAGAAACAAAGTTTATTCGAGAGTGAGATGTATTCTTCGAGCAGCTCGACCTGCCGTTGAAATAATACTCTGAATCAATCGATCTTTGGGGCTGGCAGTGATCTGAACTCGATCTGATGGATGGAGCGGGTTGACTACTACCCCTACTGTACCACGCACCCGGCCGACAAACCTGGCCGGGGAATGTGCCAGGGTCTGAAAGATGAAAAAAGTTACTACTACAACCAGACAGACGCATCCACTTTCACCTCGCGCGTGACGGGACAAAGGTAAATGCGCCTTGTCTGCGGACAGTTACCGCTGCCGCGCATTTGATTCAGTGCCGTAGAAGCGAAGAAGATGGCCTGGAGAGTATAAGGATCGATTTCCCTGATGATTTGCTGCGATACGTACTGTAGTTTTGATGAAACATATTCTGCCGGCAGAGAGTCCCTATTGGCTAGCAAGCATGCAGCCGTGTTTGCGGAGATCATGCCCCCGTCACCGTCAGAATCATGAGCTACTATTCAGATAAAACTCGATGGTGGATAACCAGCCATATGTACACCCGACCCGAGTCTGAAAACGGAATGAGTAGGAATTGAACGCCTAGTCCCTGATGGCTTCCCAAGCGCCGGGCAATAAATTTTGCACTCGAGAATGTATAGAGTGGAGTCTGAAATGAAGTAGATAGCGCCGAGGAGAAGAGATGGTCTATGATCACTTCAACCCTTCATCTTTTGCCGGAAACCATTGCATAGAAAAGTTGACAGAGTAGCTTGATTTGCAAGGGACGTGCTGAAGATGGCCTTGCAGTTAGCACTCGCACTTGTCCATAATAATTGAAAGAAGCAGGGGCACTGATCTTGAATGGGAGGACATATATAAGTCTATAAGAGGTTGATTAATCTTGGCCACATCGGCCTCCTTACATCTGTGTGAATATCAGGCAGTCACTGGACTGCCATAATGTGTGCTTCCTCATCAATCCTGGCCGTCGGATGGCTGAAACCGACAGTCCAGGATTGCGGGCGCGCAGGCGGGTTGGCAAAATCATGGCAGGCAAGAATCATTGCCGGAGCGAACATGCCGCTCGCTGTCCGTCCGTTGACTGCACGCCCGATCCGGCCTGGTTCTTGTGGGATTATTACCCCTGGAAACGGACTGGGGTTTAGTCACTTCTGAGTCGATCGTTGAAAGGCGCCGAAGTTTCATTGCCATGATGCTGTTCCAGCCTGCCTGCCTGTGCTTTCCTGCCTCCTTTTTTTTTTTTTTTTGAGAACTGCTTTCCTGCCTCCTGAGGGAGCGATCATGTGAACCGTTCCACTGGCCCATACGCGATGGCAGAGAAGCCCGGCGATCTAGCATCGCCGTGCCTACTTGCCGTGGGGATCGAATGCAAGCTGGGCACTGGCGGGTTGCGCACTTCGGCATTGAGCGGATGAATGGGCCAGTATTGTGGCCCTTTTAGATTACCCTTATATATCTACCCTTCTTTGACAGTTTGCTTGCCAAATCCCAAACGCACACCAGAATATTTATTTCTCCGTCAGCTGCTCCCCCCCCCCCACCTAAGGCCCATAAGGGTATGGCGGTTCTTTGAGTTTTCCATTTTGCTACGTTTTTAGTTATTGTTTCACTATTTCAAATTATAGCTATTTTTGGATTCATTATTTATCCTTTTTAAGTTTGACCATGTGTTTCCACAATAGATATTTTCAATTGCTTTTGTATGCTGTTCATACATTGTGTTTTTTTTGCCGTTGGTATGGTTTTTTTCGTACTTTATTTAAAATATTCATTCAAACATTTTTAATTTGAACGCTTATGAAGAACATACAATTTTCTGTAACATTATTTTATTGATGTTGGACATATTTGAGATTTTTTTTTACATACACAACTTTTTTTGTGCCATACCTGGTAACTTGAGTTGTATTAAAATTCACTATGATCTACAAATTGTCAAAATATATTTTTTAACCATTTTTATCGGAAGCTTGATTTATGAACTACTCACTCCATTCCTAAATATAACATGTTTTAGCTTTTTCCAGATTCACACGTATCTAGACACGTTTTAGTGTGTATATTCATCAAATAGAGGGAATATAATTATAAATAAAATTTAACGGTGGATCATAGGGTTGAAAAATTGTCTCCTGATTTTTTTATATAAATAACAACATAGTCATAGCAAGGATTATACTAAGTACATCCGGCCTCTCAAACATCACAAAGTTAAGAGCTAATCTAGGTAAGAAGGATGCACATAGATAGGAGGTCCCATCACATTATAAATGTGTGCCCTTCGTCTAGGTTAAAACCCTACTCACTAGGCATATGGAAATACAAAATACACACTAGTCCGTGTGGCAGCACTAACACTGAGGATAACGACGGCTTCCTCCCGAGTTCGAGGCCACACTACACACTATGGTCTATCTGATGATACCACCCAAAAAAAACCTTGTTGTGTGGCTTCTACTCTACTCCTCAGCGCCCTCTTGCTCGATGCATTTTTTGTAAACGGGGGCAAAAACTTTGCCCCATTCAATTAATTAGAAGGAGTTGGTACAAGGTGAAAATAAAAGGTGGGGAAAACAACAACAAGCCTACTCTCCCAGCATGATTTCACTCAAACACTTAGCGCCGGCGACGATCCAAAGTCTAGCATCCTTCTTGATCTTGTCAAGGATTACGAAAGGAGCGTTGAACTTGTTTTAAAAAGCGCACTTGTTTCTTTTCGCTTGAAGCATTCACGGGCGTCCGATCTCCTCTGGGAGGCAATCTGAGACATTTCTTTAGCTGGCAGTGCATGATTTTGTTTAATGTGGCTTTCCGATCTTACCTGGCTGCAATGGTTTTCCCATCAGGTTCTGGGCACGTTGTTTAGTTCCAATTTCCAATTAATAGCGGAAAGCCTCTCATTTGAAGCTTTCCAAGGTTTTCTAAACCCTTTTATGGAATTGCCCATCACACACACAACTGAACATCAACCCATGTTCGCAGTTACAGATTGATGACCTGACTATGTATCTATTTCCTATGTCGTTTGGTACATGATTTTTTTATGATCATCTCTCAGTGCTGCAGGCTGTGTACATGATATGTTTTTTTTTCGAAACTGTGGGGCAAAATCTTTGCCCCTTATATTAATTAAGAGAGAGTTGGAATAACAAGTTTAACAAGACCAAAAATAAGATACAACCGGACTACTCTCCCGGTAAAATTTCTCCTAGACGTTTCGCTCCCGCGAGGGCCCAAATTTTGGTCTCATTCTTGATCTTCGAAAGAATGGCTTGCGAGGAGGTGTATTTGTTGCGGAACACCCTAGCATTCCTCTCATTCCAAATCTCCCAAGACGTCAATAGGACAAGGGAGGCCAAAGCCTTGCGGTTGTAGGCGCCACCACCGGTCATTTGTTGCCACCACTCCTTGAGGGAAAGGGTCGGCCATAGGGATTGGTCAAATGTGAGGCCAAGCCAAGCCTTCAAAAGTGACCAAACTCTAATGGTGAATCGGCAATGAAGAAGAAGGTGATTGAACGTCTCGGGCGTTGCTTTGCAAAGAGGGCAAAGCCCACAATTTTGCCAATTTCTACGGGCAAGGCGGTCCGCCGTCCATAGCCGGTTTTGGAGGGCAAGCCACGCAAAGTACTTGGTCTTCGGAGGAGCCCAAACCTTCCACACCAAGCGCCTCATGTCGGAGGAGGTAGCGCCCAATAATTGCGCTTGGTAGGCCGACTTGGCGGAGTACTCCCCATCCGCCATGAGGTTCCACACAATGGAGTCTTCGGTAGAGGCATCCAAGGTAAAGTTTTGCAACAAGGTCCAAAGGTCAATGAATTCGAGCAAGTGTTGCATAGAGAAGTCTTCATCCAACTTTATCTTGTGGATCCAAGCTTCATTGGACAAGGCTTGATGGATGGACCAATTCTTCCTAGAGGAAGAAACGTAGATAAGTGGCGCAATCTCCTTAGGTTTGAGCCCATCAAGCCACAGAGCCTCCCAAAAGTGGGTCTTCGCCCCGTCCCCTACGGTAATTGTTGCAGAAGCGTAGAAGAGGTCCATGTCCTCCTTAGTGCAAGGTGTACCCAAACCCTCCCAAATTTTGTTAGGGTCTTTCCAAAGAAGCCATGGCCATCGTAGCCGCAAGGCCCTCGCAAACTTGTCGGTGTGGAGAATCCCTAGGCCCCCAAAGTTGGTAGGGCGACAAACGGCTTCCCAATTAACCTTGCATTGCCCTCCGGAGACTTTGTCGGTGCCCGCCCAAAAGAAGGCATGGTAGATCATGTTAAGCTTGGTAGTGAGGCCTGGTGGGACAACCAAGGGCGTCAAGTGGTAGATAGCTTGAGAAGCTAGAACCGACTTAACAAGCGTGCCCCAGCCAGCCATGGTGAAGAACCTCCCATGCCAAGCGGGAACTTTCCCCGCACATTTGTCCACAAGAGGTTGGAAGTCAACCAACCACAATTGCCAAATCGAGAGAGGCAAACCAATGTATCTCATGGAAAAGGTAGCCCGCAACACCGGAAGACCATCGAGGATAGCGTCAAGGTTGACGCCGCCACAACGTATAGGGACAACGGAGCTTTTTTGGATGTTGGTGCAAAGGCCCGTGACAATACCGAAACCGCGAAGAATGCCTGTGAGATTTTGTATGTCTTCCTTGAAGTGCGCCACAAAGATGGCCGCATCGTCCACGTAGAGCAAAGTTCGCAAAACGGTTCCCCTACCACGAATTTTATGGAGCAACCCAAGAGTGGTGGCCTTCTCAAGAAGTTGTTGGAGCGGGTTGATGGTAAGGACGAAGAGGAGCGGTGAAAGGGGGTCCCCTTGCCTAAGCCCCCAGCCATGGTGGATGGGGAGCCCGACCACGCCATTGAGAAGGATGCGTGAAGTGGAGGTGGACAAGAGGGCTGAAATCCAATTCCGAAATCTACTCGGAAAGCCCCTCCGTTGTAGAAGATCAAGGATAAAATCCCATCTAATCGAGTCAAACGCTTTCCGGATAACTTGAAGAGAAGCGACGGCGTGTTGTTCTTGTGGAGCCTTCTAGCCAAATTCTTGAAGTATAGGAAGTTGTCGTGGATGCTCAGTTTCTTTATGAAGGCGCTTTGGGCGTTGGAGACGAGCTCGTTCATGAGAGGCCCAAGGCGAAGCGCAAGAAACTTGGCGATGATTTTCGCAATGGCATGAATGAGGCTTATAGGCCTATAGTCGGTGATCTCCTCGGCACCCTCTTTTTTGGGAAGAAGCACCACATTTGCCGAGTTGAGCCAATGCAAATTGTTGGTGTGAAGGTTGCCAAAGGATCCAACAACACGCATCACATCAACCTTGATAATCTCCCAACACCTCTTGAAGAAAGCCCTGGTAAAACCGTCCAGGCCGGGAGCCTTGTCACTAGGCATATTATGGATAGCACTCTTGACCTCCTCCTCCGACATGGGTGCGGCCAAGTCCTCAAGGTCCGGGTTGTCGAAGTGAAGCTCATCCCACTTGAAGTCATGCGTTCTCGCCTCCCCTTCCCTAGGGCCGAAGAGAAATGGTCATGGATAATCTCCTCCTTGTGCTCGTGCTCCGTCACCCAACCATTGTTGTGCTTGAGATGGTGCATGTGATTTTTCCAGCGTCTCCAATTCACTTTAAGGTGAAAGAACTTAGTGTTTGCGTCCCCCTCTTTAACATTCCGGAGATGCGAGAGCATTGCTTTTTCCGAGCCCTCTCAAGGATGGATAAGCTTAGGACCTTGCGCTTGAGGCGAGCGTGAAGCGCGTGCTCCTCAAAGGAGAGTTGCCGGTGCTCTTGGGCCATATCAAGTTGAAGAATGACGAGGAGAACCGCATGAAGGATGATTTTAGGCTTGGGGAACAAGGACCGGCACCACTTGGAGAGGCAAACTCCAAGCCTCTTGAGCTTGTACATGATATGTCAAGGACTAAGCATGCGAGCTACGGGCGCAGTAGTAAAGGGCTGTGCCGTTAGCTCTACAGTGCTTTAGATCTAACGATTCCCTTCTGTCTACCTGTCATTTGTCGGGAAAAAATCAGACTTGGTTCACCTTCACCGCAACTCCGTAAAAGAACACTTGCCTGTAGGCTGCGCTTTGAAACTTTATGTCACAAAAGAGAGTTAAATCACACAAGCTAGAATCTTTTCGTGTTTTTGTTTTTTCACAGCAAGATATCTGAAGAAACAATGACAATGGCGACAAGATTGAGAGGTATTCATAGACTCACGGGCTACCCTGGTACAACTAATTATTGGAAGCTAGCTTTCGCTCGATCATATCACAGAACCTTGAGGATAAGAAATCCTGACGTGACGAAGCTTGAGGACGTTTCGCCGTTCGTGCACCGGCCTCCAGCGCAGGAATTGCTTCGGGTCTGGCAGGAGAGCGCGCGCAACCAGCCCGAAGGCCGGCCGGAACCGTCACACCATGATGGCCATCGTGTGCTGGGTTGTCACGCGGCCCCACATCTCCGGGGACATCTCCGGTGACAGCGGCCTTGGCCGCCTGATGCATTTCTCCAGCTCCTGCAGCTTGGCCACCAGGAGCACAAGCCGCCGGAGCGGCACGATGATGAGCGTCACCGGGATGATGCATGCCCCGAGCTCGAGTATCAGCATGGCTAGCTGCTCGATGCTTTTGCTTCGCTTGATCGGGCTTGCAAGCTTTCTTCTCCACGGGGCAACTAATTAAGTTGCTGTGTGGCTTTCCTACTCCACGAGCTAGGTACTCCCTCCGTTCCAAATTAATTGACTTCCATTTGTCCACATGTGGATGTATCTATACGTGTAACATGTCTAGATACATCCATGTGTGGACAAATGAAAGTCAATTAATTTGGAACGGAGGGAGTAGTAGCTTTCTTCGTTGCTTCTGGCAAGTGTTGCTTTGCTTTGTGGAGTTGCAGCTGCGGAGTTGCTTGCATATATTACCTTCTTTTGGATAAAGAAACGCCCACTTCTATGGACCCCGGATGATTATTCGGCATATGGTGGCGCTTAGTTTACTATCCCCTCTAATAATTGCTGTGACTTGTGAGTCCATGTTCTTTATAAACTTTGTGTTTTACCAGTACTGTCCTTGTTAGACGAACGGGTTAGTTGTACAAATATTTTTTGTTTATGAAGAATAAGAACGTGGGGGCACATATCAGTTTCAGGGATTCCAACAGATGTGGCCCACCTCAAGAACATTACGAACATTTTTTAAATATCAACGGTACGGTGGATCAGGGGGGGGGGGGGGGGTGGGGGGGCTTATACAAAGTAAACATAGGAGTGAGGACATAATTGGAGTAATTCTCTACCTTACCAATTAAATATAGGAGAGAAGACATAACTTGAGTAATGCTCACCGTTATTTCTCTACTGTGCACCTATAGTTTCGAGGGGTAGAAATGCAAATGGGTCTCCACTAGGTACCCTCCAACCTTACTTAGTTCAAACAAACAATCCAATTTTTCAAAAAGATATGTGATTTTGAAATTTTAGCTCAACTTAGTAGGGTTGGAGGTACCTTTAATGCTGATCCACTTGCATCTCCATCGATACATGGAGTGTTGATCATTTTTTCTAAGGTGAACGTTTGCACCAGTTTAAGTAGCAAGTATCCTTAGGATTTCTTTCCTCCTGCCAGGTGAACTGGTAGCGAGTCCTATAACACGAAATGCGACCCGGATCCTATCTCTCCTTTTTTTACTAAAGGGATCATCAGTCCCTGGAAAGCCAATGCGGTGGGTTCCCTGATGTCGTTTTCCGTTGGTGGTGAGGGTAGAGCTTGGGCTGCCCCGAAACCCTAGATTTATATTTCGGATCAGAGATCTACAACAAGCAAGTGCTCTCTAGCGGTGGGTAAAACTCTTGGTGGTGGTTTTGCTAATGCAAAAACGTTAAAGTCTCGTGATCTTGGCCTTTCGAGCAGTTCATCTCAAGGATCAAGGATTTGACGATTTCTAACTACCAGAAGATGATGATGAGATCAAGGAAAACACTAGATGGTTCGCCATGGCTTGGGTGGTTTCCCCTAGAAAACTTATTCATAAGGGTTTCTTCCAACATATGCATTATGCGCCTCTGAGCAGAGAATCAAAAAAGGGGCGATTGGTGAAAACTGATTTATAATCAGTTTTTTGTCTGGCCGATTGGGAAAAAGTTCGATGGTTATTTTAAGATTGGGCACTACCATTTCTCCATATGATGGTGCATTTCTGTTTTTTGATACTATTAATTTCAATTTCAAGCCAATTTGGTTTCAAGTTCATAAATTGTCGGAGAGCTACCGCTAGGAAGCAATCATGTCACAACTTGTCAGTAGGGTTGTGGGTGAAGTGAATATGTTGAGATGAATCATGTTGGTGGTTACCGTTGTGAGTATGTCCGGGTACATGTCAATCATGATGTCTCACGAAGATTAACTCGTTTTATTTCTATATATCTTGTGCTTGGGAGAGGAATCTCTACATGTCAAGTACTAGATGATTGGGCAGATGTGTTATGCTTGTGGAGTTGTTGGACATGGGTCGAAGAGTGCGGGCTTGGAATCTATGAGGAAAAGGATCTCAAATATGGGGATTGGATATATGTTACTCCTCCTTGTCGAGGCAGGGGCTCATTTGGCAGGTTCACGGGGAACCTAGAGACTAGAGAGGGGGAAGTTCATATGCTGCCGCGGGTCGTGGCCACGGAAACATGGGCAATTGTGTCTTTGTCCAAGGTCGTGGAGGATTCGTTGACTAGAGGATTCATCCAAAATGAGTGAACAAGAACCTCAATGATACAACATCAAGTCAAATGATTGAGGCAGAGCAAAATGCAAAGAAAAGTTTGGTGTTCCCAGAGGGTGCTCTAGGGACAGAGGAGACATATACTATTGTATTGGCAAGCATGAACAATGCTGAAATGATAGTGAACACAATAAACATTAGGTAGATGAATGATAACTTATCAACGAGAAAGGAGTATAAGAGAACCAAAAGAACTAATGGTCTAACTGAGTATGATACAAACTCAGGATCATCGACAACACTCGAGGATGAACACCGTCAACAATGAATATACTCAGTTCGAGCTGTCGCAGCTGGGGGCGGAATCGTAAAGTCTCGTGATATTGGTTTCTGGAGCACCTGATCTCAAGAAATGAAGGATTTTATGATTTCTAACTACCATAAGAGAAGATGATGAGATCAAGGAAAACAATACTCCCTCCGTTCCAAAATATAAGGCGTATTTTGTTTCCTTTGACTGAGGCTTTGACAAAAAATTACTATGTGGTATAAATCATAATCGTATGTAAACTACTTTTGAATGGGAATACAATGATAGCAATTTCATGTCACATAAATTATATATTAATAGACAAATGTTGTTCAAAGCCATGGTCAAGGCAAATGAAATACGCCTTGTATTTTGAAATGGAGGTAGTATATGGTTAACCTCGGTGGGGGTGGTTTGCCATAGGAAATTCAGTCCACATGATTTATCCCAATAGATGCATTATGTGTGGTACTTTGTGCGGGGAATAGAAAAAGGGCGATTGGTGAAGCTTGCAGCGCTTAAGAGGAGACATTTTGTCATGCTCTGTTTGGGTGTACCTGCCTACCCGGGCAAAGATCTTGTGGCATGAGATGAGGAAAGGTTTATAATCTAAAGCTACCTGCGCTCCATCCTGATTCTTGGGCCATGGACTGATTGATAGCTTGTAGAGCAAAGAAGATGATGCTTCTATGGCTTTATGTGGCTGGTGGGCAATCTGGAATGAACGCAATGCACACTGAAACATGGAGAAGGACGAAGATCGGTCACATATTCCCGTCGTGGTTTTTTAAGATAACGATAAATTCACATGAGCAAGGAAAAGATTAAGAGATTAACTAAACCCTAGATGTTGTGGAAACTTTGAGAATTCTCTGCTCAACAGTATGGGGCTGGTGGTGAGAAGCCATAACGATGCATTGGCAAGAGTCCAACTCTGTGGTATGCACATGCTACAAGTGTTCCGGTAATGGATTCAATGGCTTCCTTAATGGCGCAAGACTTTCTCCGGAGAGGGCGTATCAACGGGTGATTATAGATAGCATCTCAAGGGAAACCGTTCTTTTTCACGCACCTTGTTTGTGTGCCAGACAAGCTAATGTAGATATGACGATATATGTGTGGATAAACTATAATCTAGATTTTCTCGCTCATACTCTTTAGAGTTTGTAAACCCCCAGTTAAATCAGTAAAGCTCTCAATTCGAAAAAAATGTAATTTCTAAGCATTGATTATTCGTGCAGCAAAAAACTAAATATATACACGATTTACATGCTAGACCCAACTTGATAGAGCTAGTAAAAACCTATTCCTCAAGCGATTTAGAAAAAGAAGCCTCTATTTTTCAAGTCCACTTGATGGTCGGATGTTGGCGTTGCCGCTGGCGCGTTGTCCTAAGATGACATGTAAGGATGACTACAGTCACCCCGCACTCAGATTTAGAAAATGGACTACAGTCGCCCTCACCCAGATTTAAAAATTGATTGCCGTCCCGAGTATTTTTGTTGGATTGTGATTTTTCTGCCCGGTTTCACACATGCGTCCCATAACTTTGATGGGGACCTCTCATCGGATATATTCATATATATGCCATCAAGAACAGTGTCATTCTTGTAATGTTCTCTTCAGGGAGAAGCACTGATGGCCCTTCGGGAGCTCTTGGGGCACGGTAACGAGCCAGGTACAACTACACTAACAATTGACTTGCGGTCTATTTCTAGCAAATTTATTTAGCGAAGCAGTAATAATCAACGGTCCTATTTATGAGCTTAACTACCATGGTAAGTACGTTCTTGCCACGGTAGGTTGTACACATTCATATCGTGCAAACATGATAACAACTATAGGTCTTCACGCCATACACATTCATCTCATCAAGGGCCGCCACCATTGCCACCAAAAGTATAGCCACCGATTTATTTTTCTTCACCATGTCATGAGTCATGACCATCGCCAAGATACCCTATTGACTTTCTTGCTCCCTCGACAATAATGTCAAGCTTGCATTATGGCTTTAGATATGTGAGCTACAATGATTGATACGATAAACAACGAGAAATCACTTATATTCATAGATAAATATAAACGACGGTTGTCAACTCTATACAAAAACAGCTCGAACTGATCAAGAATCAGACATGCGAAATACCAAGGGAAAAACAACGAAGGAGAAAGCTCCCGCTGACAAAACATATACGCGAAATATTAGATGCCCTACCAGTGCGCTCTGAAGATGACATAAACTACATATCTACTCTCTCCATTCCAAATTATAGAATGTTTTGACTACTTCAATGTGGATTAAATACATATTGAAATGAGAGAATCAACACACTAAAATACATCTAGATACGTATGAATCAAGAAAAAACTAAGAACATGCTATATTTAAGAACATAGAGAGTAGTACATTGAACTGGTAGTTGCAAGAGAAAAGTTGACTAAGTGTAATTCTCTGCGACATGGTTATGGTGCATTTAGTGAATCTGCTACCATTATATATCACTGCAGCTTCAATAGAAATTGCAGTCCAATAGATGAGCCGGAAAAAATCACTAGCTTCGCCCACTCCTGTGGCGCCCTCTCTCGCTCGTTGTCACGCGGCAGCGGCATGGCGCCCACCTCCCCCTCCCACACACACACACCAATAACAGGCCTTGAAGATATGTGCGGTGGTTCCATGGCGGCGAACTACTCCCTCTCGAAGACCTCCGTGGGTCATGGTAGCGACGCGGAGCGGCTGCTGGTGCTTGCTCCGGTTGCTCTCCCCCGCGCGGATCTGTAGGATGGGCTTAGATCCGGCGAGCCCGGCCCCACCATGGCGACCCCTCGCTCGGGTGCTGGGGTCCCTAAATACCCCACTGCACTGACAACACACGATCCATGATGAACCACAAGTGTAGGGGATCACAACAGTCTTCGAGGGAAGTATGATCTAATTTTTTTGATTCGACACAAGGGGAGCCAAAGCATACGTATAAGCCTTAGCAAATGAGTTGTCAATTCAGCCACACATGAAAAGATACTTGGTTGACATAATTTATTAGTGGCAAGAGTGATATGATGGCAGCAGTAGTGTCATAGTAACAACAACAATAGTAACAACTAAAGTAAATAAAGTGGACATCAGGATTAAAAACACCATAAGCATAGGGACGGATGAACGGGCGTTGCATGAATTAGATAACTCATGTAATAGTCATAACACAGGGCACAACACAAATAAATAATAAAGCATCCAAGCATCAATCAAACATAGGCATGTATCCCAAATATATTTGTACGTGTTTTTTATAAGAACTTGCACACCATCTTTTGTCCAACCATCCGTTTCAGCGGGGCCAATCATGAAACTAATGATAATTTAGGTACTCCTTTCACAAAGCACCGGAACAAAGCATTAACACTCAATGGATACATGAAATCCTCAAATTACAATCCTTTCCCTTTGATATCCCAAAGTGTCACTTTGGGGTCTCCGGTTCCGGACCATAATAGGTGCATAAAACTTACAGGTATGATCATAAACAACAATTATATTCATGAAAACATAACGTGTGTTCAGATCTGAAATCATGTCACTCGAGCCCTAGTGACAAGCATTAAGAACACCAATTTGCAACAACGATGATTAATAACACTAATGGATACTAGGCATCATACCCTAACAATCTGACAATCTATTACATGAACAAACTCATCCAATCCGTACCATCCCCTCTGCCTACAACAGGGAATTACTCAAACATGAATGGGGAAATCATGGTTGGTTGATGCAGAGACGTTGCTGATGACAATGGCGACGATCTCCCTCTCCGGAAGCCGGAATCAGCCTCCAGATTAGCTCTCCGAGGAATAACATCGGGTCCTGGCGGCTCCGTATCGCGAAATGAAAAAGTGTCGCGTGGCTTAGGGTTTCTTCGCAATGAGGAGTACTTGTGCCAAAGGAGGGCTAGAGGCAGGCCCACAGCCCCCAGGCGGGTAGAGGGCGCGGCAGGGGTGGACCCGCGCCCCCCAGTCGCCTCCTCGACTGGTGGCCCCCCTCCGGGTGCCCTTCTGGCTCCGTGGCTCTTTTCGCCCAAAACTTCATTTTCTATTTTTTCTGGAATTTTATCTCAAACTTTTATTTCTGCACAAAACGAGACATACATGCAATTCTGCTAAAAACAACACCAGTCCGTGTTAGTTCCATCCAAATCGTGCAAATTAGGCCAAAACAATAGCAAAAGTGTTTGGAAAAGTAGATATGTTTGGGACGTATCAATCCGCGGGAAGGTTCTTCAAATAAACGCCTTCACAAAGGTAACAACACACAAGTGTCACCATCGCCGGATCAAGTCAAAAACTATATCATGAGTTTTCACCCTAGAGAGTAGGACCTAGTAATTCCATACAATGTCTTTGGCAAGATAATGATGTCAAAGCACCGCCACTGCGAGGTACAACCGACTAATGACAGACCAACAAGTTTCACCCGAGAGCTCCAGTCCTGGTACTAAACAAGCACCATCAAACATCAACCACGTATTTTGTCACATCCAATTGGCCACCAACTTCATTCCTTCTACCTTGATATCAACGAACACATAGACGTCCATACTCGTATGTGTCGTGTCCAAGACGACTCAGCAACAAATATGCATACGTGCATGAGAACAATGTAACGTGACATTTTAGAACGTCTTCCACCTGAATGTTGGATCTTCAAACCAATGTTCACATACACGGTTCTGACATGATCAACAAACTGTGCCCGTATGAGCTTGTTGACAAAAGACGAGAAGAGTAACAGGCACCACCAAAACTCATGTTAAGACCCCCGCTGGCAGACCCATGTCCTCCTCGCCATCAAAAGACGACGGACTTGCGAAAAGGAGACCCCATAAAAAAATCTTTCATTGCCTAGCCGCAACCGTGACCGCGCATCAACCTCAATATGTATGCCGGAACGACATGAAGCTGCAATATCATGCCTCTGATTAGAGCACAACAATACCGCAAATCACAGTCGCTGCTATGGTCGGTGTATCCGCCTTCAATTCTTTTGCCACTGACGCATTTGTCGTTGCAACCGCCGCTGACAATATCCACAAGCGGACGCCGCATACCCTCACAGCAAACACAACCATGCAGCACCAAAAAAAAATTGGGACTAGCGCCCAGATTTCCGAGCTCTGTCGGAAGCGATGCCTTCTAGGGCATCACGCCGTGCTAGGCCAGAGGTGCCGAAGCCGGAAGGGACGAGAGCCCGCCACCACCATCCGCCTAGTGGGATTGACCCATAGGTTCATCAGACGTCGGCGGGGAGGATGAAGGAGAGGGGAGATGGTGGTGGCGGCAGCGGGGAGGACGAAGGAGAGCGATCCGAACACGGCTTTTCTAGATAACTCCTTTAGTGCCTTTTTTTACGACAATGGAAATATATTAATATCGAACATACCAGTTAACTCCTTTAGTACCTATTTATTTATGTGTAAGTGATCTGGCCCCACAGGTTACAGCCACTGGCTCGTGCCACTCACATTCCTTTACGATAATGTATAAAGTATTAATGTGTCTACTTTGGTTTATGCATCATTTTTTTCTTTGGAGTTTGTCCAACCTCAAAACAAAATATCGTACTCCGCCACTGCGCACCGTACCTCCGTAAAGAACACTTGCCTGCAGGGTGCAGCTTATGCCTTCGAAAAGACGCCAGAAAAGAGGGTTAAAGCACACAAAGACAGAATCACAGCGCTGTTCGTGTTCGTTTTTTCCTTCTTACAGCAAGATGTTTGAACTCTGAAGAAACAATGACAACGGCGACAAGAAGAAAGAAGAGGTATTCAAAAAGTCACAGGCTGCCCAGGTACAATTTAACTATAAGAAGCTACCTTTCGCTGATCCCCTCAGAAATTTGAGGATCAGCAATCCTGACGAACAACAATTAACCTTACGACGGAAGAAGCCAATCAACGACGTCTCACCCCTCGCGCACCGGCCTCCAGCGCAGGATCCTTCACACCATGATGGCCATGGTGTGCGCGTTAGACATGAGGCTCCACATCTCCGGGGACACCTGCAGGGGTATCTCCGATGACAGCGGCCTTGGCCGCCTGAAGCATTTCTCCAGCTGCTGCAGCTTGGCCACCAGGAGCACCAGCCGCCGGGGCGGCACGAAGATGAGAGTCGCCGGGATGATGCACGCCCCGAGCCCGAGTATCAGCATGGCTGCTAGCTATCTATCGCTTCTGCTTCGCTTGATCGGGCTTCCAACACTTGCTATGGCCTGTGACTTGTTGGCTTTCCGACTTACAGTGTTTGCTTTGCTAAAGTGTTGCTTAGCCTTGTGGAGTTGCAGCTGGGGAGTTGCTTGCATATATAACCTTCTTTTGGAAAAAGAAACAGCCACCCACTCTGGACCCCGATGCTTCTTCTGGCAAATCGGAGCGCTTAGTTTACTATATCCCCTGATATGTTAGACGACAGGACAGCTACAGAAATATTTTCTGTACGAAGAATTAATTAGAACGTGCGGAAACATGTTTCAGTGGCGGAGCTTCACACGAACGCACGACCGGAGAGGGCACAATGTGATATTAGCAGATCTCCCGGTAATTTAGTTTGCACGGGGTTATTTTCTACCCGGGCGTGTATTTCTAAATCTACTTAGTCCAGCGTATTCATTCATCATGCAACGTAGTAGCACAATTGAGTAGAAGTCTGGTCGACTTAGGAATAATTATTTTCTCAAACATAGACCATTCGCACCGCCCCTCCTCCTCTTTCCCCATCTACAGTGTTAGAGGCGATTTTTGGGCTCTTCCCGTGCATCCAGCTCGCCGCCGGCGGATCCGCTCGATTCCTCGCCTCCGCGGCCGCTCCGGCGGCGGGAGGTCGGGGAATCGACGGATCCCGGTGTGTATATAGCCTAGGTGTGTGTGGGGTGCTAGCCGGCGGCGCTGAGGTGGTGGCGGCGTGGCCGGAGTGGCTTTTGTCGGCGGCGGTCCCCTCCTCTGCTACGGGTGCTCCGGTGGAGGCCCTTGGCGGATCCGTCGTCCTCTGCGTGTCTGCTGCTCTCCGGAGTCGCAGCGCGCGTCTCCCCGAGCCGCTGTCCGTGATGGCGGTGGTGGCTCGCGTTTGGGGGGTTCGTTGTCCTCCGCAGCGGCGGGTGGACGTGCTTTTGGTCAAAATCTTCTGGAGCTTGCAGGTGCGGTGTTCGTCTGCGTCGGCGGCCTCGGTGGGTTTGCTGGAAGATGGGTGGAGTCCTCGTGCTTGTCTCCGGCGTGAGACGGTGAGGGCTTGCTGGCGGCTCGAAGCTGATTCTCGTTCATCGGCAAGATGCTGGCGCCTGCGTCAGCTGGTTTTTGCAGCGACTCAACAAGGTTGTTCGAGCTGGTGGCTTTGGTGCGAGGTGAGTGCGCCTTCTTCTGTCCCGGCGGCGTGCCGGCGGTGCTGGAAGCTGGTGTTCTTCGCGGTGGTTCCGAGTTCGGCGTGCGTCGTGTGCGTCTCGCCTGTGTTCGTGTGTGTTTGTGCTTTCCCTTGTTGATCTTGTACACGAGCTCCTGTCAAAAAATATATATATATTTTTTTTCTCAAACGTACTAGAAGTGGCAAGAATCTTTCTGTTTTCTAATCACACTTGATGCCTAACCTGTAAAAGGAATGACCCCAGTTGAAGCCTTGACGAATGACGCTGTCGTTGCCGCTGGTGCGTTTTGCCTTCGTGCCATGACGTGCAACAGTGACTAATGAACCTCATCCAGCTTTTAAATCGCCCCGTATATTTTGATCGGCATTGCCATACGATATTTTTTTTCGTGCTTTGTATTTATCTGCCCTGTTTGGCCCATGTGTACAATAACTTGGATGGGGACCTCTCATCGTATAAGCTATCAACAACAGTAACATTCTTGTAATTGTTCTCTTCATAATAGAATGGAGAGATACCATAGTTGTTTTCTCGTTCGCTCAACAATAATGACAAACTTGCATTATACGCTTAGATCTGAGAGATGCGGTGCCCTTTAGATATGAAAAATAGTGGTTGATAACATATATATGTAATCATTGATGGGTGTCAACTCTATACCTGCAACAAACTGAAACTGATCATGGAGCAAAGGTGCGGAAATAACCCAATACAAAAACAAAGGAACAAGCTCTCTAGAATCTTGAAAGCTGGCAAAACATATAGGTAAACCATTATATGTCTTTCCCAACTCTGAAGACGATTTATTCCCCAAAAAACTCTCTAGATGACTTAAAGTATAGACTGGTAGTTGCAAGAGAAAGGTTGACTAAATACAATTCCAATAATTCGATAAGACTACAGTGCATTCAGTGAATCTGCTATCATCATCAGGATAATCATACAATATGGCAGTTTCAATAGAAAATTGCAGTCAACTAGATGGCTGGGGAACAACCCCGCACGATGTTGTTACAGTAGCATGGGAACGAATGAAGAGAACTTAAAAATGGAGGAATACGCCTTATTGGTGAAGCAGCTTTTAAAGATCTGACTATGTTACGGTGTTACTGTGATGACCTCCACATCCTCCATGCTGGAATTCCTGACAGAATATTGAAATGTCCATCCATGGCAAGCCCCGGCATGCGCTCCTTTGTTGTTAACTGCGAATAAAGCACCTACAAAGTCCGGATACTTGCGAGAAATTCTTGCGATAGCATCCATGGCAGCATCTCGAGGCTCCATCCCTCGCCGCATGCTCTCTACTACTTGATAACTGCAAGAACGTTGCAGTTCATCAGACCGTTGCTTAACTTGGGCTACTAAGCACCGCCAAAACATTGGGCTACTAGGAACAAGCTAACATAAGCTGAAATGACACATGTTCCAATACTTGGTCCCGAATCATGATTTGAAACTACGGGCATTGTTCAGTATCATCATATCCGACGATGCAACTTCCAAGTAAAACCACACAGGGGAAAAAGATGCATGAGTATCAGAAGATGGCATCCTATCACGTCTCCGCTTTTCAACAAAATTGCAGCTTGCTAGTGACCAATGAGGTTCTAATTGATAAAGCAGGGATCACAACAAGAAAATCAATTATCTCTCCTATCTAAAAAATGCATAACCGCCCCCTCATTCATCGCGCTCCCACAATCTCCTCGACCCACACCCGGTTTTGAGCGCCAAAACAATTCACTAACAAATGGCCGCTCAACCCTAGTTAACTCCCAGAAAAATGGTGTTTCTAAAAAATGCATGCCCAGTAGGCCTATGCACGGTCGTCCTAGCCCGTCCGCTGCAACAGACGTCGCGCGGTGCCCCTGTGTTCCCTTGTCACCTGGCCGCAGATCTCAGCCTCCCCGCACGTTGTTGGCCGTTGCGTCACCTGCTCGACGCGATTTCCCCATAGCAGAACTGGCATCAGCGGACAGAACTGGAATTTGCAAGGCCACTATCGGATTCTTGTAGGGTAGACCTTGGTTCTCTCCTAAATGGAAGAAACTAGATCTATCGACAATAGCAAGTGGAGAGTTGCTGACGTCCTCGAGGCTTGAGCCACGTAGAGATGATCACGCGAGCTCTGCGGAGGCTGAACAACAATTTATTCTTGAATTTTTGGGATGCTCCCCCCATCTTCTCGATTGCTCCACATGTCCATGTTTCTTTGCTTCGTTATCCTCGGGATGGTTTGTGCAGATGGAGGGGCCAAATGAAGGATGGTATAGGCAGAACAGATCTTGGCTGGAAGACAGGTCAGCTGCGACAGCCTGCAGTTCTGGTCAGTTCGAGCGGAGGCGAGGAGAAGCTTTTGAAGGCCGCATGTGAGCATGGGAATAAGCACAAGGTCTTCTGGGAGCGAGATCCTCGTCAGTCATCATGCTGTGAGTCTTGCGCTATCCTGCAGTAGCGTCCCATCTAACGCTAGGTGCAATAAGAACATCTAGGAAGAAAGAGGCCGTCTTCAATCTGTGGTCTACGCGCCAGCACCGGTGCATTGCATGGACATGGCATCAATCAGCATCAGGTGCACGAGGAGAGATGTTGACGTGGCACAGCGAGCTTTGGCCAATGCAAGTACATCGAGTTTCTATCCTTATGCAAGAATCACAACATGTCAACCAACAGCTGAGACTTAGGCATGGATTGTTAGATTAGTATATCATGGTAATTGTCACAATGTTGAACTTTACAAAATTGATGTTACCCTATGGGTTTGAGGTCCAGTTCACACAAGATGTGGCAACCAAACTCTGATGAACGACCAAGTTGGATTTTTTTGCTGAGCCGCTGACGTATGTCGCAGCAACGTGCAGGTATTGAGTTAGTTCTTTAGAAAAAGGACTAATAGATTTTGAACGAAGTCATTGCTCAATTACCATGGAACGAAGCGCATCATAATATCACCATCACCAGTAGCTCCACAAGCCCCAACTTCATCATCGCCATATGCAGAAGATCCTGGTATTGGTCCATCACCTACCCTGGAATCAAATGATTAGTCAGTACTAAACACTTTGTACCCAATATTACCTATTAAGAGGTAAATAGCTGTTCCATAACACCAAAAAGGGAAAGTAAGGCCTGCCACCAACGTCATTATGTTGTTAAACATATATAGTATTTGGGAATGTTGATATGAATGTCAAAAGGCAGATTCAAGTAGTGCTCATATGTAAACATAAGCTGAACAAGCCACAAATATGTCTTGTAATAATTCAGTAGGATAAACATTGTATATCTATATGTTGACATATATGAATCCCATTATTAGCGATCCACTTCAAGAGCTCTCACTTCACTCATTAGGATGAAGGAGGAACTTGCAGTCCCTCTTAGATCTTGGCTTGACCAACTTGCTTCTCTACCTAGACCCTAGTCTCCACTGCTCTCTCTTTTGCATATACCCCTGCCCCTTTGTATATTCTGCTTTCTTGCTTATCTCTCTCTTTGTACATATTTCCTTTTTTAATAAAATGTACTGTCAGGGCCTCTCCTGCCGTTACCGGTCAAAAGCAAAATTGATACAACTTCTGACTATGCACCATCAATTTTGTTAATTTCTATCAAGCCATGAAGAAACTAACATCATCAACACAAACCACTCACTGGTGACTTTCAAATATACCAGTGTACAACATCGATTGTACAAGGCTGTCATTATCCATCAAACAGACTCAAATATAGGAGACGAGACCAAATAAATCCTGTACCCATTCATATATTGTTGCGGATGCATTGAATAAACAGACTATCGATTACACAAATTTCAAATCTTACAACAGCAGGCAAAGATGCTTACCTTCCTGGAATCTTGAACGTAGCACCATTGGTTGATGTGCCAACTGCTACATGACCCATCTTAACAAAGTAACACTGCTTAGTTTCACATTACTAGAAAAGTTAGTTTACATTTAAATGACCTAGGTACCTTATCAATCACGGCCATAGAGATTGTGTCATGGTTGTGGCGATTAATAATAGACTTGAAATGGGATTCTGTCGGTTCCAGCAAATTATCACTTTGCAGCCATCTCTGAGAGGTGGACCCTTGAGTCTCCCCTACAGTATTTTGAACAGGGTCCTTAGGTCCAAATGGTGGAGTATTTATAGGATGGTATGGACCACAGTTGCCAGCAGGAACAATATTTTTCCAAAAGTTAGGTTGGCAATGGTTTTGTCTCCAATTTGACCATTTTTCAATCGACTCTGGTGAGCTCAAGTTAGTTGGTCCTGCAAGACCCATTGATATTGCAAATGCTGTTGCCTTCTCTCCAACAAGAAGGGTATGCTCGGTGTGGTCCATGACCAACTTTGCTGCCTGAATTCCATCTTTCACATATCTCATGGCAGCCACAGCTCCAATTTCCATTGTTGTCTGCCAGTTCCCTTAAGCAAAAAGAATGACTATTATATCCACCATAAATGCTGTAACATAAACAACAGCATGTCTTGTACTTGAGTATGTAAATCAGCTTTTACCCCATTCATGATAAGAGCATCTAAAGTAGTTTCACCGTTCTCATCTGGACTTCCACCCGGTCCAACTGGGTAAAGTGTAAAACAATTAAAATCAGCACTAAAGTTAATTCAGGATACACACCAAAAATAGGCAAGTTTCAACCTAAACAAGTTGCAAACTCACAATCACGGGGTTATACAAGATTTTTACTACATCGAAGATATTAATGGAATTATACACTAGGCAATAGGTACAACTAGAATACTTTCTGAACACAGTAGCATTTCATTGCTAGTATATATGTGCAACATAACGGAAACAACACTGAGTAATGTCTTCACAATATTTTCAGAGATAAAAAGCATGGTTTAATTGAAAAAGTTTGGAGTAGGTAGAGCTAGCATGATCAATTTTTGATTATCGAGACTTAACTCCTGATATCCATCATTATTTCTTAAAGTAAAATTAAGCTCTGATAAATACTGCTCTTCAGAGTTTCACAGCAATAAAGAGTACACTCGGTTTAAAAATAGTGTACAGTAGCACTTCGGGTTCCTGAATAAAGAGGTTATGGACAAATTTAAATAGATTAAGGTATGCCAGAATTGTCTGCAAGTAGGCTTGCAAAATGCAGTAGTAAGGCTTAATGTTCTCAACATAAAGCAAGCCCCAAATTGCCAAACACGATCCTGTCTAAGCTCTGCAACTGTTTTGTGTCTATTTCTCGTATCAATTATCAAAATTGTGTACATCATTCGGGTTCTATGTGCACTGTACAACAATCAACTAGGGGATCTAAAACAGGATCATAGTTTATGAGAGATATTTTGTAGTAAAACATATCAGGCGACTATTCTGGTAGGTACAGAGTTTTTTCTATATAGTTCATGATGTCATATCGCGTTCCTGTCTGGTACGTGCAAGTAGTTGTTCATCAGAGATACTTCTTGCCAACCAACCTTGATTTCTCTAGTAAACCAGGTACTCCAACCAAAATACTACCTAAGCAAGCCTCGGGGGGTTGCAACCACAATATCTTCTTTTTTTTTAAACAGGGAAGCAACCACAATATCTTATCGATCTATCTCCGGAGAATGAAATGATTTTGAACCTCTGGTATGACATAACGGTTTGAGCAGTATTTCCCATCTAATTTTGACCAATGTATCAGCATAGTCCATAATGTATCATCATCATTTACCAGTGCTCCAACTTCAGCACAGCGACTAGTGAGCTAAACTCATGGCCATGCCACAGCTCGCAGCGAATGAATAACACAGAGAACGCCAGCAGCAAGTGACTGACCTGTGCCATCGCAGCGGAGCACCTCGCAGGCGGAGCAGCCAGCGACAACAGCGTCCACAGCCGACCCCCCTGCGCCACCGGCGGCGACCACCTCCCACGCCGCCGTGACCGCCTCCCGGAACGGCCAGGTGCTCACCACCACCGGAAACACACCACCCCCTTCTCCCGCGCCCCCGCCACCCAGCGCCTAGGTAAATTCCCCAATTGCAGCGGTCCGTCAATCATAACAGAAACAAATCCGACCTGTGCAAAACCGAATCGGATCGGATCAACAACTCACCAGGCACCAATTGAACCGCAGCAGCAGGAGCCCTAGGAGAAGCCCCGCGTTGCTCGGCGCCATGGGAGCAGGTGGTTGAGGTGGATCGTCGAATGGTACTCGCGATCAGGGCGGGCTGTAGGCAGTGGGCTAGTGGCTACCGGAGTACCGGTCCCACATGTCAGCGGGATACCACGACAAGGCCTCGCATGGGCCCGCATGTCGGTGAGCATTCTGCGTCCGCATAGTTTGCGACTCACCCAGAGGCCAGAGCTGGTGTCCTCCAAATACCCTAGCGGCGGCGGCGGCGGCCGTTGCGGCGATGGATGAGCTGGGTGAGGGCGGCGTGAAGAAGGCCAGGATGTGGCCGTGGTGGGCGGGAGCGAGCGCCGCGCAGCTCACTGCCGGGCTGGTTTGGTTCCGGCGAGGCAAGCGCGGCGGGGACATGACGATGCCCTTCAGGGCGTTCGCCATCGCCTCCCTCATCGTCGGCGCCGGCGCCACCGCCGTCACCGCCGGAGTGTCCGCCGCGGGCGTCGGATCGGTATGTCTCCGGAGCCTAATACCATTTCACCCGTGTGACGAATCCTGCGATCTGGCTCCGACAAATTGTTGACCAATGTCTCTGCATCTGCAGGTGAAGGAGATGAAGGACTTGGGCGTCAGAATCCGGAGGTGGAGCAGAGCTCCTCCTCGCCGGGTGGAGGGAGGAGAGTCGTAGTTCCATAGATTTGATCTAGAGCGGCCGGAGTTGTATGTGATCGATCTTAGAGACTGCTTCACATTTGGGAGATGCAGTGTAGAGGAACTTGGTATCGAAAGCTTGTTTAATCGAATTCGATCTTGTCTTCTGGCGAGATAGCCATTGTATTGTCGAAACTTTGCAAAGTAATTGTTGAAATCTTGGTTTAATATTTGAGAGAAATAGCCATAATATCACTCGTGAAAACCAATTGTTCCAAAATACTGTATCACTTAGAAACCCAAAGTTGCAAAAATACCACTACGATCTATTAATAAGGCCCCTCGTATCGTTATTGACGAGACGGTTCGTACGGGAGCTCGTGTGACCTAGCCGCCGCCGTCACCACCTCCGTCTTCACCATAGGTCGGTTCCCCCCTCCTCTGGTCGGCCTCGCTGGCGTCGGGAGGGGTGGGGAACCCAATTTATGAGTGAGGTTTTCAATAAAATTAGTATTTCTCAATAGATTGGATTAGGGTTTTGATAGTCGTCTTGGAGATGGTTTCGTATACAATAAGTGATCTTCGCTCCTTCGTTTGACGACGAGATCTCCTTCCCGGCGTCAATGGTGGTGTTGAAAGATTATATTTGTCTATTTGCTTCGCCAGATCGATTTTGGTTTTTTTTTCTCATGGTTGCCACGAGGAGGATTGTCCTCGCAATATCTGTCCCGACTACTACGTCCTCGACAATAGTGATTCATTCTCTCGGCTCGCAATGATGTCGACCAAGTTGTTCGGTTGCTTTTCCCTGCTGGTACTCTTGCCGACGTTGGTTGACCACTTTAATGGCTGGGTGGACAAAGCCTTGACATTGCGGCTCAAAATTAAAATTATGTGAGAACCTTCGTGGGTATTCACAGGTGTGTGGTTTGATATCTTTGCCATTGTTCTACGGTTGCCTTTAGAAAAGTACAAGATTTTGTCATGGAAGAAGAAAGGCCTCGAAGATCTCAAAGATTTGCTCGTCTCTTTTAGTCTTTATTTTGTAATCGCTGTAGTCAGCTCATGTATCTCTACCATATATTATTTGCTACTATAATATATATGGTATTGATTATCAAAAAAATACCACTATGATCTAGCTTTCCATGCCAAAATAGCACTATCATTCACATAAAAATGCTTATACGCCCGAACCTCTTCACACATCACAATTCCATCATTTCCAAGGCTTTCAAAAAAAAAGATTTCATCAATACTTTAAAGACTTCAACAATTCATTAGCACTTTTGACAACATTTGGCAGCATTTTCATGGAATTTTAGCAGCATTTCCGTAGGATTTCAAGGGTAATAAAAGCAAAATAACATCACACAATCTTTACTATTAAATGTGAGTCTGCGGTGATGGTTAGGTCATGTGCCCATGCTCTGCCATGGCTGGCAAACCCTATACGCCGCCCATTAGCGGCGCGAATCGGCCGCGCCGCTAACGGGAGCGTCTGGCGAGCCGGCCCATCGGGCGGTTTTTTTTTCTTTCGTTTTTCCTTTTCTTTTTTTTCGTTTCTTTTCTCTTTCTGTTTTTCTTTTTTGTTTCTTTTTTTGTTTTGTTTTATTTTATTTTTTCTTTTCTTATTGTTTTTCGTTCTTTTTTCAATTGTTTTTTGAAAATGGTTCAAAATTTAAAAATGGTTCCAAATTTGAAAATTGTTCATTTTTTGAAATGGTTCTATTTTAAAAATGGTTCCAAATTTAAAAATGGTTCCACATTTAAAACGGTTCCAAATATAAAATTGTTCTAAATTTGAAAATTGTTTATTTTTTAAAATGGTTCCATTTTAAAAATGGTTCCAAATTTTAAAAATCAGTTTTGAAAATGGTTCCAAATTAAAAAATGGTTCCAAATTTAGAAATGGTTCCAAATTTAAAATGGTTCCAAATTTGAAAATTGGTTCCATTTTGAAAATGGTTCCAAATTTGAAAAAAAATTATTTTGAAAATGGTTCCAAATTTAAAAATGCTTCCGAATTTAAAATGGTTCCAAATTTAAAAATGGTTCCAAATTTGAAAATGGTTCCAAATTTAAAAATGGTTCTGAATTTAAAATGGTTCCAAATTTAAAAATGGTTCCAAATTTGTAATTTGGTTCCATTTTGAAAATGGTTCCAAATTTGAAAACAAATTATTTTAAAAAATGGTTCCAAATTTAAAAATTGGAACCATTTTCAATTTTTCTGGAATATTTTTCGTACAAACCAAACCCTTGAAATTTTGTTGAACCAAAGGCTTTCTACTTTTGAACATACAACCAAAAAACAGAGCCATCATGTAAAAAAAAACAGAGCGATCGAAACGTTGGGCCACGGCCCATCTAAGGTAGCTCTGTAGGCAGCGCAACGTTTAACTGCCGCTAATGAGCGGCCTAAAGGCGCTCCCGCCATGGCTCCATCGATCGCCCCTCGCTGTTGCTAACATGGGCATGGGCCGGCCCGAATCGTTATCAATATGCCCCTCTAATGGCGTTTCCTTTCCCTGTAGCATTGGAAAATAGAGGAGATCCCCAATTGTGCCCATCCCCGACTTCTCCATTGACGTGATGCGCCGCCGAGGACGAGAAGGTTAGTTTATTCGCTGAAAAATGTTGTGTCCAGTGCAGTCACCATTGACTTGGGAGCTCAGCTCCTGCTTGGTTACGCAGTTGGAGGTTTTCAACAAGAATGCTTATGCAATCACTTCAGGAAGATGATGACAAACCTGCAACCTGCATTAACATGTTAATCGGTTTCAAAACAAAATAAGAATAGGACGTCTTATTTTGTTAGGTAAAATTCTGAAAGTCACATGACGTGTTCAAGAATAGGGCCATCCTAATGAATCGGCTCCCCCTAGCAATTACTCCCTCCGTGCATAAATGTAAGAAGTTTTAGCTATCCAACATGTTGTCTGCATACATACTAATATGAGTGCACATACACACTAAAATATGTCTACATACATCTAGATATATGTGAATGTGGACAAATGCTAAAACATCTTATATTAAAAACGGAGGGAGTACTATTGAGAACCATGATATGTAAAGAATTTAGGGAGGTGAAACTTATTTTGCATCCTACATCCATGTTTTTCAGTTGTAGACTTATAGTTCACTGAATCAAACAAATGGTCCTTAGGGAAGAATTTAGTGTATACCGCATGAGCTGGTCTTACTTCTTGCATTAATTCAACTGATTCATATTTATGATTCAGTTAGACTAAAGAAGGCGTTAAGTGGAGATTTCGACACAAGCTAGGAGATCTGACCTCTTGTGCTTTTCTCTTGAAGGCATGAAATATGTACTCTTGATTGGAGGACTTCACCTACTCCAATTCTTTAGCGTGGGGCTGCATTATATAACTGGAAAATATATAGAATGGTGATCATGTGTTCCTGGTGGGCTAGCATCGGCCATTTGGTAAAGTAGTGTAGTAGTGCTTTATTGGATGTAGAGCACATACACCCATATATTTATCTTTTGCTTATGTGTTAATTTGGATAATGATAGGCTTCCCCTAGAACAGCGTACAATTATTTCACTTGTCTGCTTTCAATAGTAAATAGGAGGGAATTTAACTATTAAGCAAGCATGCATGGTTTGGTATATGCCATCCGGGTGCCCTGAAAAAGTAGTTTACCATCCATATTTGCTTGTCAACATGCACCATCTTTGGAGGCTTATCTGACGCTATTGCAATCTGGTCAAATCGTGTTACCTCTAAGAACTTTATTAGGATCTAAAATACCGTGTAAATGTTGAATCGCAATGTTGAAGCGATTGCCACATCAGATGGTCAGCTTATTTCTCATCTAATTGGTGAAGTGTTGGATGGTGGTTTGGATGACGACGGCTTGAGTTCATTATATGAGCTAAAAGCATCCGGTCGGAAATCTAAATCTACAGCCAACAAGTCCCGGAAACGGACCAAGTTATCCAAATCCCCCACGGTTTCCCGATGAATGGCATGTTTGCAAATAGCAGAGGTTTTGGTGACCTGGCTAAACACTTGCATTTCGCTGATTGTATTCGGTACAATAATTTGGATTTCTTAGCAATTTCTGAGACTGGTAGACGTGAGTTCTCACAATCTCTCTTGAACCATGTTTCGGGCGGTTTAGAGTTTGAGTGGTACTCGCGGCCCCCTCATGGCCGTTCCGGAGGCATTTTACTAGTCGTCAGGACTGATACCATGGAAGTATTGGAGGTTACGGATGGCGATTTTCATATCAAAATGCACATCCGTAATAAATCCGATAACTTCACTTGGAGTCTTGTCGCCGTGTATGGGCCAGCTCAGGAAGTGGCTAAGACCTCTTTTCTCTGTGATATGGTAAACTTGGCAAAAGATAACCCGTACCCTTTGCTCATTGGTGGGGATTTCAATATGCTACGGTTTCCATTCGAGAAAAGTAAGGGTCGGTTCGACAACCGTTGGCCTCTTTTGTTCAACGCAGTCATTGACAGCTTGAACTTAAGAGAGATAACGATGGTGGGGAGACAGTTCACTTGGGCTAATTCCCTACCTGAACCCACATACGAGAAACTAGACCGTGCACTGATGGATTCTGAATGGGAAGATAGGTTCCCATTGGTGTCGGTACGGGCTCTAGAACGTATTGAGGGTTTGTCGGACCATGCTCCCATTCTATTGACCACTGGAGTGCCTAGATTGCAGTGTAAACCACGGTTCAAGTTTGAGCTTGGTTGGTTACACCGCGAGGGATTCCATGAGATGGTTAAAAGAATCTGGGAATTACCGGTAGCGGGTGATACGCCTATCCAGCGGTGGAATAACAAGATACGTGCTTTACGTACTCACCTCGTTGGTTGGGCTCGTCATACTACCGGTTTACTTAAAAAAGAAAAGGTACGACTTTCTCGATAATCGATGCTCTAGAAGTATTAGCAGAAGTTCGGTTATTGTCCGCGCAAGAAATTGAGCTAAAGAGTCAATCTAATGCACAGATAGCGAAACTACTGCGCGAGGAGGAGTTAAAATGGTATCAACGTTCCAAGGTCCAATTCATTCTAGAAGGAGACTCGAATACTCGCTATTTCCATAGTATTGCCAATGGCAGACACAGGAAAAAGCGTATGCATTCTCTGGTCCAGGATGAAGGAACGATTGAGGGCCATGAACAGCTAAAGTCGTACATTACAAATTACTATAAAGGCCTATTCGGTGCTCCAGAGGAAGGAAATCTCTCCTTGGATGAGTCCCGAACAGCGGACATACCCCAGGTTTCAGAAGAGGAAAATAGCCTTCTTACTAAACCCTATTCAGAGGAGGAAGTGAGAAAGGCGGTTTTCCAAATGAAACATAATACAGCTCCTGGTCCTGATGGCTTCCCGGCCGAGTTTTATCAGAACTTTTGGGATGTTATCAAGGCCGATTTGCTCCAATTGTTCGCATGTCTTCACAAAGGACAATTAGAGTTGTTTCATCTCAATTTTGGTGAAATAATTTTGTTACCTAAGATTAACGAGGCAGAAAGGATCCAACAGTTTAGACCTATATGCCTCCTTAACGTTAGTTTTAAAATATTCACCAAAGCGGCGACGATTCGACTGAACACTGTGGCAGATCATGTGGTTCGTCCGTCTCAGACGGCTTTTATGAAAGGTCGCAACATCCTTGATGGAGTCGCGGTCCTACATGAAACGATCCATGAACTGCATAGGAAAAAGTTGAACGGGGTAATTCTTAAAATTGATTTTGAGAAAGCTTATGATAAAGTTAAGTGGTCTTTCATCCAGTTGACCCTCAGGATGAAAGGTTTCTCTTCAGACTGGCGCGCGTTAATTAATTCCTTTGTTTCCGGAGGAAGTGTAGCCATTAAGGTCAATGATGACACTGGCAAATACTTCCAAACGAAAAAAGGACTCAGACAGGGTGACCCGCTTTCGCCAATACTATTTAATATAGTGGCGGATATGTTGGCTATCTTGATTGAACGCGCTAAAACTGAGGGTCGCATTGAAGGAGTGATTCCCCATCTTGTCGATGGTGGATTATCGATTCTTCAATATGCCGACGATACAATTCTTTTTATGGAGCATGACATCGAAAAAGCTCGTAACCTCAAGTTGATTTTGTCAGTTTTCGAGCAACTTTCGGGTCTTAAGATTAACTTCCATAAAAGTGAATTGTTTTGCTTTGGTGAGGCCTGTGAAAACGCCGCCTTGTATGCTGAGATTTTTGGCTGTGAGCAAGGACAATTTCCTATCAACTATTTGGGTATTCCGATTCATTATCGGAGACTTACAAATGCTGAATGGAAAAAGGTGGAGGAAAGGCTTCAATTACGTTTAAATAGCTGGAAAGGAAAACTCCTATCTCTGGGTGGAAGATTGGTTCTCATAAACTCGGTACTAACGAACATGGTACTGTATATGATCTCATTCTTCCAACTGCCTAAAGGTGTCTTAAAACGATTGGATTATTTCCGATCTAGATTCTTTTGGCAAGGAGATTGTGAGAAGAAAAAATGTCGACTGACTAAATGGAGTGTGGTTTGCTGCCCTAAAGACCAAGGAGGGCTAGGTGTTCATGACCTTGAGGTCAAGAACAGAGTCTTGCTAGGTAAATGGCTATTTAAACTTCTTTCTGAAGATGGAGTTTGGCAAACCCTCCTTAGGAGAAAATATGTTGGAGATCAAGCTGTCTCTCAGGTTCTTTGGAAACCTGGCGATTCACACTTCTGGGCAGGCCTTATGGCTACAAAGAAGTTCTTTTTTCCACATGGATCTTTCTCAATTAGGGATGGATCGGAAATTCGTTTCTGGGTGGATATTTGGCTAGGCCAATCATCACTCAAAGAACAATACCCGACTCTATATTCTATTGTACGAAACAAAAGCGACACAATCGCGAAGGTGCTAGGTACTTACCCACCAGATGTTTCGTTCAGAAGAAGTTTACTTGGAACTAGACAAGCATCTTGGGATGCTTTGCTTGTGCGCTTGGATTCAATCCAACTGACGGAAGGTCCAGATAAATTTTAATAGAATCTTACGAAGAATGGTAAATTCTCGGTTGATTCTATGTATAGGGCACTAATCCTACCTAAAGTTCCAGTCGATAGCAAGAACAATAACAAACTTTGGAAGATGAAGATACCACTAAAAACAAAGGTGTTTGCGTAGTATCTACGTCGAGGAGTAATCCTTACCAAAGATAACCTTGCCAAACGCAATTGGCATGGAAGTAAAAAGTGTGTCTTCTGTCAACACGACGAGACCATTACACACTTATTCTTTCAGTGCGAGTTCGCCAGGTCTATATGGCCAGCCATCCAGATAGGTTCTACCTTACATCCACCAAGTACTGTTGCTAACATTTTTGGCAATTGGTTAAACGGAGTGGATCCTAGGTTTAAACTTTTCAGTAGGGTGGGCGCGATTGCTGTTATTTGGTCGCTATGGCTATGTATAAATGACAAGGTTTTTAATGCTAAAAATGCTTATCTTATGCAGGTTATTTACCGGTGCACAGCGACGCTTCGAGCATGGTCGAACCTACAGCGTGTGGAGAGCACCGAGACTTATTTTTGGAGGTGGCGTCGAGACTAGAGGCTGTGGCTAGGGAGTTATTCTCCCGGCATGGGTGACAACATAGACTCCGGATAGAACTACCAGCATCTTAGGCGGATCTACAAATTTCTCATTTTGATATGTAATTCGCCTTTTGTGTTTTAGTTTCTGGATACCGCTTTGAGTACTGGTGAACTGTTGGCTGTGTGCATCTTAGCTATGCAGAGGCGGGGTGTAATGCTTAAACCTTTTAAGTAATAAAAGCCCTTTATCTAAAAAAAATGTACTTATTATTAAGTATTTATATCTTTGGTGGCTTAATCACACTATACTCGGCATATGTTTTTGGGCTGAGCCATGTTGACCCAGAAATACATTTCAAGAGGCTTGGTAAAATGCAAGGCCCTTTCGAAGTATTTTCATGTATAGATATCTCACTATTGAAAACTTCTGAATGATCGGCAGTAGTTAATGTGCTAAATATTTTGATAATCGGTTTAGTTTGGGAAGGTTACTGAGATTGCGTTTAGTTCTTCTCAACTGGGTTGGCAAAAAAAGAAACCGAAGACAACCTTGGTTGATGAGCTATTATGTGACAAAAAACTCGAGAACTTCAGGTAACCTGGTCATCCTTTTCTATCCACATGTTGTGATGTTGGAGGCTCACTGTCTTTGTTCTTGCTGTCACTCAGGACATGTTTTCTTTTACTATAAAAGTGGAGTTGTTACGCATGTGAATGTAATCAGGCTATTGAGAATAAGGTTTTGTTGTTAGGAATGTGAATGCAATTATTGCTTATAACAAGTTTTGAGTTGCTTACAGAGACTACTGATACGTCTCAAACGTATCCATAATTTATGTTGTTCCATGCTTATATTATACCAATTGCTACATGTTTTATATACACTTCATATCACTTTTATGCATTTTTTGGGACTAACCTATTAACAAGATGCCACAGTGCCAGTTCCCTGTTTTCTGCTGTTTTTGGTTTCAGAAAGTTACTTCTGGAAATATTCTCGAAATTGCACGAAACAAAAGGCCACGTCCCTATTTTTCAACACGTACACGGAGTCCGAAGGAGAGACGAAGACGAGCCAGGAGGAGGCCAAACCACAGGCCGGCGTGGCAGGTGGGCCCGCCGCGCCGCCTGGTGGTTTGGGCCCCTCGGAGGTCCGCCGACATCGCCCCTTCGCCTATATATTGCCTCAGACGCGAAAACCCTAAAATACGAAGCCAATTTCCACGAAGAGTTCCGCAGCGCCGCCGCCATCGACGACAAGTTTCGGGGGACAGAATCTCTGTTCCGGCACGCCGCCGGGACGGGGAATTGCCCCCGGAGTCATCTCCATCGACTCCACCGCCATCTTCATCGCCGCTGCTGACTCCCATGATGAGGAGGGAGTAGTTCTCCCCCGAGGCTGAGGGCTCTACCGGTAGCTATGTGGTTCATCTCTCTCTCCCATGGTGTGATCTTTATGTGATCATGAGCTTTGTAATCTAGTTGAATAAGTAGATGTTACTCTTTATCTATTATGCACTCTATAGGTTACTTTAATATGAACTCCGGTACTCTCCACGGTGTAAAGGTGACAGTGTGTGCACCGTGTGTGATTCCTTTATGACGTTGTGGCGCTTGTTTACTCCGGCTTGAGGTGTGCTTTTGTAGCCCTACACAATGAATGGTGTTTGTTATCCAACAAGAGAGTGTTTAAGAGTAGCTTTTACTTATTCAGTTATGAGATCATTGTTGAGAGTGTCCACTAGTGAAAGTATGATCCCTAGGCCTTGTTTCTAAGCATTGAAACACCGTTTACAACAAGTTCTGCTACATGTTTGCTTGCTGCCATTTTATTCAGATTGCAATTACTACTTATAATCATCCATATCACTTGTATTTCACTATCTCTTCGCCGAACTAGTGCACCTATACATCTGACAAGTGTATTGGGTGTGTTGGGGACACAAGAGACTTCTTGTATCTTAATTGCAGGGTTGCTTGAGAGGGATATCTTTGACCTCTACCTCCCTGAGTTCGATAAACCTTGGGTGATTCACTTAAGGGAAACTTGCTGCTGTTCTACAAACCTCTGCTCTTGGAGGCCCAACACTGTCTACAAGAATAGAAGCGTAGACATCAAGCTATTTTCTGGCGCCGTTGCCGGGGAGGTAAGGTAAAAGGTATTCACATCCTCTGGCTACTAAGCTATTTTCTAGTGTTGTTGCTAGTGTGTGAGTGCTCGAAGTATCCTTTAGATTCTGCAATTTATCTTTTTGTTTCTTGTTTTTATTTTCACTAGTTAGGCTTAATGGAAAACAACAAAAAAATTAGAGATCTTTATGAACTTTATATTGAATTAGGACATGATGCTTTTGAAGAGAAAATTAAAAAACCTATGGAGGCTTGTTTGCATGATGGTAGCAATGGTATTACTATAAATTCTTTGAACACCATTATTGCCAATGCTATGGAAAAGTCTAAGCTTGGGGAAGCTGGTTGTGATGAATATGATATTTTTAGTCCCCCAAGCTTTAAGGAGGAAATTTGCTTTGATAATACTTTGCCTCCAATATATGATGATTATAATCATTGTGATATTTTCAGTCCACCTACTATTGAGGATATAGTTTATGTTGATTATGATATGCCTCCTATATATGATGTTTACAATGATGAATATGATATTCTCAGTCCATCTACTATTGAGGATAAAATTCATCTATGCCTCCAATTTATGATGATTACAATGATGGATGTGATACTTTTACTCCACTATTACTAATGATTATGCTTATGTGGAGAGTAATGATACTTTTATGCATGTGGATCATGATAAGAATGCTTATGTGATAGCTATATTGTTGAGTTTATTCATGATGCCGCTGAAAATTATTTTGAGAGAGGAAAGTATGGTTATAGAAATTTCATGTTACTAAATTTCTCTCTTTATGATGAAGTTTTGAGCTTTCTCTTGATTTGCTTTTATTTGCTGGGTACTTTAAGACCTACTGGTCTTATGAGAGAGGGAGACACGGCTTCATATATCACAATAATATTAAGTCTCCTCTCTTTATGTTGAAATTTTTGAAGTTGCACTTGTTTTGCCTTCTATGCTAGTCACTTTTGCTTTATTGATTTATTTTCTTACAAGACTCCTTTGCATAGGAAGTGGGTTAGACTTAAATGTGTTTGGTATTTGCTTTTGATGCTCTCTTATATTCAACTCTTATACATATGAGAGCATTATCAAAATCACTATGCCTAGCTAAAAGGCTTTAAAGAAAAGCGCTTATGGGAGACAACCCATCGTTTTTATTTGCTGTTATTTTTATTTTCTTTGAGTCAAGGAGTTTTGTCACTTCTGTAGCAACTCCTTTGTATCTTTATTTTATCGCATTGTTGTGCCAAGTAAAGTTCTTATTGAAAGTTGATGCAAGATTTGGATTTCTGCGCAGTAACAGATTTTTGGCTGTCACGAATTTGAGCTTTTCTCCCTGTAGAAAATTCGAAAAATTCTACGAAAAATCACGCATCTTCCTGAGATATGTACGCAACTTTCATTATTTTGGGCCAGATCCATCTGAGAAACTTAAGTGCCTCGAAAAAATTCGTCTTTACAGACTGTTCTGTTTTTGACAGATTCTGCCTTTTGTTTTGCATTCGCTCTTTTACGATGTTTGTGTGGATTTCTTTGCTCCACAAAGCATTGGTGGCTGTAGCTAATGTCCAGAAGCTTTGGGAATGATTGTTTCATTACAGAATATGAGAATTTTTGTTTATGCACTAACCCTCTAATGAGAACTGTCTTGAGTTTGGTGTGAAGGAAGTTTTCAAGGATCAAGCGAGAAGGGTGATATTATGTGATCAAGAAGAGTGAAAAGCTTAAGCTTGGGGATGCCCCCGTGGTTCATCCCCAACCATATTCAGAGAGACTCAAGCGTCTAAGCTTGGGGATGCCCAAGGCATCCCCTTCTTCATCAACAACTTATCAGGTCATCTCTAGTGAAACTATATTTTAATTCTTTCACATCTTATGCGCTTTACTTGGAGCGTCTGTGTGCTTTTATTTTTGTTTTGTTTGAATAAATTCGGATCCTAGCAATCCTTGTGTGGGAGAGAGACACGCTCCGCTTTTTCATGTGAATACTCATGTTCTTCACTTATATTTGTTGAGTATTCTTAACTAGCTACTGCAGTGCTTTTAGCTCCTGTTTTTCATGCATCTCTTCGAGCTGTTAGCACGTGTTTATAAACACTCTCTTGCTGCATTATATTATCATTTGGAGAGTTTATGTTTAAATAAGTTGATTGGTGTTTGCTTGGAAAAAGAAAATGCTACATGTGGTAGTGGTATGATGAAAAACTTGCATAGTCTTGTAGATCATTGAAACTTTGATAACTTGATTCTTTGCAAATGTTTTGAGGTATTAGATGGTAAAGCTTGCTGGTTAATTAAGTTAAAAACATTAGTGGATTGTTGTCTTTAGCTTGTACCGTACTACAAACTATACTAAAATTGTTGAAGGTGTAGTTGGATTGATAGCTTTCCATGTCTGAAAGTTCATCGTAGTAACTAAGTTGTGCTGAAGGTCGAGGGATCTAACGGGGTACTTGTACCGCCGTGAACGGCCCTTCTTGGAGTGAATTTTAATCATGCTCTTAATGTTGAACCTGCTAGTTGTTTGCAATAAGCTTGTGAGTTCTTTTTGACTAATGTTAAGCTACGGTTTTTGGCACTTCCACCATCCATATTTTGCTAGCCTCTTCGGTGCTGTGCATTGCCTTCTGCTCACATTGAGAGTTGTGCATACTTCGCCAGTACATCCAACCCCGTGGGAGACTTCCTCTTGTTCTCCTACACATAAGCCCATACATCTTCCTCAAAACAGCCACCATACCTACCTACCACAGCATTTCCATAGCTGTTCCGAGATATATTGCCATGCAACATCCATCTTACATTACATGACTTGTTGTCATTCATCATACATATTGCTTTGCATGATTCTATACAGCTGATGTGTGGTTTACCCATGTTACGCTAGATCATTGCATATCCTGCTACACTGGCAGAGGCATTCAGTTTCATACATCATGTCTAGTTTATTATGAGTTATTTGTACCAAAAAGTGTGTTGTTGTATTAGGATGTTGCCCCTGAATGTGAAAAGAGCCATTGAGCCATCGAAAAGAGAAACAGAAAAAGAAAAAAAATAGAAAAAAAAAAAAAAAGAAAAAAAAAGAATAAAGAAAAAGGGGGCAACATTACTATCCTTTGTTCACACTTGTGCTCATGTTATGCACCTGCATTATTCATAGTCATCATTTGTGCTCATGTTTAGCACCTATACTCCATGTGAGAGAGTTTTCATGTTCTACTTGTATAACTATGTGGGGAATTTACACTATAGAACTTGGGTTGTATATTCCAATGATGAGCTCCTCAAAAGTGCTCTAGGTCTTCATGAGCAACCAAGTTGGATGCACCCCCACTAGTTCCATTAGAGAGCTTTCATACACATATAGCTCTATGTGCATCCGTTGCATGGCAATCACTACTCCTTACATAGCTTCGATCATAAGACTTCCTCTTGTCTAATGATCACTTATAGCTTTGTGAGACTTTCTTCCTTTGGCCTTCCAAACCCCCATTAATGTTCTCTTTGCCATAACATCATGGTGCCAATACCAAATGCTTGCGCTCACCGGTTGAGTAGACTTCGAAACAGTTGATTCATGACGTTCATGTTTATGTTTACTTGGCTGAATCCTTCTATGTTATGAAAATTTACTTGATGCTTGGTTTGAAGGATAGAACTCCTATGCTGGATACTTAAATCATCTTTAATGAACCTTGTACGGTTTCATGTCTTTGAAGCAATAGTTCATGAAAACTTTTAGCTTGTTTGACTCTTGCTTTGTCTTTTGATATCAACTATATACATTTGCCTTGAATGATTTGATCACAGCTTACATGTCTTACAATATTATGATCAAGATTGTGTGAAAGCATGTCTCCTCAGAAATTATTTGTTGTTATCGTTTTACCTACTCGAGGACGAGTAGAACTAAGCTTGGGGATGCTTGATACGTCTCCAACGTATCCATAATTTCTGTTGTTCCATGCTTATATTATACCATTGCTACATGTTTTATATACACTTCATATCACTTTTATGCATTTTCTGGGACTAACCTATTAACAAGATGCCACAGTGCCAGTTCCCTGTTTTCTGCTGTTTTTGGTTTCAGAAAAGTACTTCTGAAATATTCTCGGAATTGCACGAAACAAAAGGCCACGTCCCTATTTTTCCAACACGTACACGGAGTCCGAAGGAGAGACGAAGACGAGCCAGAGGAGGCCAAACCATAGGCCGGCGCGCAGGTGGGCCCGCCGCGCCGCCTGGTGGTTTGGGCCCCTCGGAGGTCCGCCGACATCGCCCCTTCGCCTATATATTGCCTCAGACGCGAAAACCCTAAAATACGAAGCCAATTTCCACGAAGAGTTCCGCAGCGCCGCCGCCATCGACGACAAGTTTCGGGGGACAGAATCTCTGTTCCGGCACGCCGCCGGGACGGGGAATTGCCCCCGGAGTCATCTCCATCGACTCCACCGCCATCTTCATCGCCGCTGCTGACTCCCATGATGAGGAGGGAGTAGTTCTCCCCCGAGGCTGAGGGCTCTACCGGTAGCTATGTGGTTCATCTCTCTCTCCCATGGTGTGATCTTTATGTGATCATGAGCTTTATAATCTAGTTGAATAAGTAGATGTTACTCTTTATCTATTATGCACTCTATAGGTTCTTTAATATGAACTCCGGTACTCTCCATGGTGTAAAGGTGACAGTGTGTGCACCGTGTGTGATTCCTTTATGACGTTGTGGCGCTTGTTTACTCCGGCTTGAGGTGTGCTTTTGCAGCCCTACACAATGAATGGTGTTTGTTATCCAACAAGAGTGTGTTTAAGAGTAGCTTTTACTTATTCAGTTATGAGATCATTGTTGAGAGTGTCCACTAGTGAAAGTATGATCCCTAGGCCTTGTTTCTAAGCATTGAAACACCGTTTACAACAAGTTCTGCTACATGTTTGCTTGCTGCCATTTTTATTCTAGATTGCAATTACTACTTGTAATCATCCATATCACTTGTATTTCACTATCTCTTCGCCGAACTAGTGCACCTATACATCTGACAAGTGTATTGGGTATGTTGGGGACACAAGAGACTTCTTGTATCTTAATTGCAGGGTTGCTTGAGAGGGATATCTTTGACCTCTACCCCCTGAGTTCGATAAACCTTGGGTAATTCACTTAACGGAAACTTGCTGCTGTTCTACAAACCTCTGCTCTTGGAGGCCCAACACTATCTACAGGAATAGAAGCGTGCGTAGACATCAACTACCGCTCTGTAGGAATGTGAATGCAATTGGCTTGGCTGTAAGATTGTAAGTGAAGAATAAGGCAACAAGGCCATGCCAGCAAATCTATTTATTGTGGTGTAGTGGATTATATTTTGGTGAACTCTAATATTCTCAAGTGCATAACGGGAGAAGTTATTATATCATGCCCTTAGTTTTCAACTATAGCACCATGCATTTTCAGATTATGAATCGGGGCATTGCCGAGATACATATGCAAGTGTTGAGTTAACCAATCTCTTGTGAGTTGTGAGGTTCTCCATTCTAAATCCAAATATTTTTTACGATGCAAGTATGTTGAACAAAAGAACAAGTTCACATAGACAAATGCACACGTGCGGGGTCCGCTTGCTGATTTGCCAAACTTCCTAACTCAAAAAATACGAGCGAAGTTGATGAAACCGTTCTTGCTCACAAATTTGACTCAAAAGATTTGTGATGCAATTTCTAGGGCATGAAGATTAAATCTATGTTCACATAATATATCTGATCGGTTTCTACAACATTTGGCAATTTAGGGTTATTTTGGTAGAAAAAACTTACAAGCTTATTTAAAGTACTGCCACCAATTACCGAAGATGATATAACGCAATTTGGGTGACATTCTTAATTAAAGGTCCACCATCAATCACCGAAGATGATACAAACTGCGTCTTAGGTTCACCAATCAGCATAGTCAGCGAAGGCGGCCATGTGACAATAAAGCGATGTGGAGTGGAACGGTGATGTAGCAGTAGTCGTGACAAAGCTGAAGAGGGCAAAGCACAAGCTCCAAACATCCTTAAAAACTATACACGACTTTTTTTGAACATGCTAGAACACGACTTTCATGGGTACAACATTGTTGTTATTTTACGTAGAAACGCATGAGTGATGGTACGACAATGACGGAGCTTTATGTATGTCAGGGGGGTCACCGCCCCCTCCCCCCTCCCAGGATTAGGACACATGCGAAGGATTTTTTTGGTGACAACTTTTGTTAGAAAGTTTTGTGTGTTTGCCCCCCCCCCCCCCCCCCCTATGAGTCGATATTTTTTATCGACGACAAAGAAAATGGAAGTGGAGGGAATAGAGGGGCGAGGAGAAACATGGCGATTCATCCTCTTGCAAGAGTGTTAACTGTCAAGCAGGAATTAAGAGGAAGAGAAATTTGACATGTGTTGTTATATTGATTGAAACCACATGCCATGACCTTCGACTTGCATTTTTAATTAAAAATTGCTTGATACGTGTGTATATATTTTTATTCTGTGCCAACCCACGGGCACTCAACTAGTAGTTTAACAAAGAGTATGAATTTTAGGCCCCAAAGATCACCAAAAGGATCGCACCAATAGTTCAACATACAACAAAGCATAACAAAGTACTACTCACAAGCAAACAACCTAAACTTGTTTGAGAGGGTTGTCGGTAGTAGTTTTGCTCCTTGTAGAGGAGTGAAGAACCATTTGTAATGGTTACTGCCATCAACTTCATCATTGGGCTTGAAGTTGCAATGGAAGGTTGAGTAACTTGACTTGTTTGTGTGCATGGAGTAGTAGAAGTAGTGGTTGCTGCATTTTTTTTTAACTTTTGCCGAAATGAAAACTTAAAATAGCATGCAAAACATGGGGCATGAACTGGCACATCGTTCTCCTCGTCACCATTGACATGAGCTTCATTGCTTTATTGTTCTCATTGGTCACACCAAACCATAAAATATATGAATCATTGCATCTATCACATAATTCCACTATCTCCACATCAGAAACTAAAGAAGGCAGATCATCTAGAAATCCATACCAAATGGTCATTCTCTTCTCTAAAAAAAAATCATTCTCTATTCAGTACACCACCTAAACTACTCCTCCACACTATATGACTAGAGGGGGGGGGGGGGTATGAATAAGAGTTTCTAAATTTTGTTGCACTGAAAAAATTATTAAACTAAAACTTAGTAGCAAGATGACGAATCAACAGAACAAGTTGAAGCTTAAAATAGCAGTTGTGTAAAGCGGCAGAAACATAGAAGATAAGGTCTAAATTAAAGTTGATGCTTCAACAAATAATTGAACACATTATAAGAAAGAACATGTGAACTTGTGCTTTGGAAACAGAACTACTCGTATATAAGTAACAGTAAGAAAGAACTGTAAAGTGGAATGAGACGCCGATGTAGTTCCTGGAGTACGATCTGTTGGTAACAGATCTACGTCTTCGTTTGAGCTGCTATCTATGCGTGGACCAAAGTATTAGCACTAATTACATCTTATTCCCTAGTCAATCTTGCTAGACTGATCCGATCTCTTAGAGTTGATTTCGAGGAAATCAACAAAATCCTTCACGGACTTTCTACGACAAATCCACACACCAAATGCTCGAACAAGTGACACCTAACCATTGAGGAGTGGAAATCTTCAAGAGTAACAGGAAGATCTCATCGGCACAAAATAGCTCTTGATTTTAGCTTAGCTATTCTCACTCTTCTCTCTCAAAATATTTTCTCAAGAACAAGAGAGAGGAGAAAACTTCCACGACAAAGGAATGGAATTTCACATCTTAAGTTCGGTTCAAGTTCCAAACTCACTGAAATCTCCAACCCTTACCCACTTGGGCTCGAGTCCTATTTATAGGCACATCACTAGTACAGAACGACACATCGGAAACGGGCCAAAAACCCCTTCGGCAACGGAGAAAGGGTCCGTGTCCACGACCCTGTCACTGATGTGAAGGCCTTCATCGGTAACGGAGGCAAAAAACCGTCACCGATGAGGCATAAGTTGGCTACGGTTGCGGACCCATCTCCGTTTCCGATGTATCGGTGCATCAGTAACGGAGATTCTATTTTACTCGTTTGCATTGAGGTTCTTTCAGAAGCCTACAGGAGCAATTCGGTTGCCAAATTACATTCAAAATCTCACAGAAGCACAAAGTTGCTACCAAATCCATTCATAATGTATATAAGAATTGTCATCATTACATAGCATCAAAAGATGAGTTACACATGCCTCGCTAATCCTATCATTCTCATGCCTCCCTAAACTTAACTTTTATGACAATCCACTCTTCTCCAGCTCCACCTTCTTCCTCACTTCCGAAGCGCCGAAAACGGAATTCGACCTAGCAAAAGACTCGAGTAGCGGTTTCATGCTTCTCCAAATCACATCTGCAGCCAAATTGCTACACACATACACAAAATAGATGGAGAAACTAAAGACAAGAAACCACACCGAGCTCGCAAGCCTCCTTAGCAAATTAATCTTGCCAAATTCTTCGTAGCGAGGCTTGCTCCATCGTGGACGGTGTCGCCGAAATATAATAACGTCACCGCTGTGACATTTCGGCCACACTGTCCAAGACACTCTTAATTAAAAAAATGTTTTAAACAGTGCAGCGAAACGTCACAACAGCGACGGTTCACGGATATGATCCCACTTTGTATTTAGCTCTTTTAAAACTTGTTTGGATCTGCATGGCGCTTCTGCATATAAAATACATGGATGTCTAGTTAGAAAAGAGCCAAATATGATGCTACATGACATAAATACAATTTAAGATGAAAACAGTTTACACCTTAAACGCCTATATCCGTGTGCTTGCTGTCCGATCGAAACGATTTGGAGGCAGAACTTGAAGGTGATGTTACCTTCAATTGCCTCACCATTTTTATGCATTGTCGTCGAAATATACTATTACTTCATACACTAGCTACACAAAACCATAACGAGGATTAGCACATTGACAAAGGGAAATTAATCTATTAGACTTCAAATACTAAAAACAAACACAACACAATACTAGACTTCAAATACTAGACAAGTTGAAGGTAATGTATTCATCATCGGCAGTACTAAAAACAAACACAACACAATACTAGACTTCAAATACTAGACAAGTTTTATATGCTACTTTAAAAAAATGTAAGATCTAGTGTTGAGGGGTGTATTCATCATCGGCAGTACTACAATACTAGACAGAACACAATACTACAATATTAGACAGTACTACAATACTAGATCGGTAGATGCTACTTTAAATAAAATGTAAGATCTAGTGTCGAGGGGTGTATTCATTATTGGCACTAGACAGAACACAATACTAGAGTTCAAATACTAGACAAGTTTTCTGTGCTACTTTAAACAAAATGTAAGATCTAGTCGGCTACATACCCGGGGAAGATGCACGGCAATAGACCAGTAGATCCGCGTCGGCGACATACTCGGGGAAGATGCGCGGCGGCTCGCCGACGAGCCGCTGGGGGGGATGCGCGGCGGCTCACGACGCGCCGCTGGGGAAGATGCGCCGACGCGCCGCTGGGGGAAGATGCACGGCGGCGATGCCGGCCGGACGCGCCGCTCAGATCTGCGAGATAAGGGTTAGGTCTGGAGCCGCCGCCATACTATGACTGTGGAGTGAGAGTGAGAGTGAGAGTGAGAGCGAGAGCGTTAGGGTTGCCGCAGTGGCACATTTATAGCATATAATAACATCGCAAACAGAGGCGATAAACAACCGTTTCCTCTAATTTCTTCACTGACACACTGGGCCTACTTACAAAGGATCGATAGAGTAATTGAACTAACTATCTACTCTACTTGTTCTGCTTACGCCCTGCCTCCGCGCCATTGTCATCCGCGGCGCGGCGTCGCTTCTTGCCAGTTGCCTTTTCCTCAGGCGCCTCCTCCGATGCCTCCTCCTCGGCGCCTCCTCCGACGCCTCCTCGTCGTCATCGTCGGTGTCGGCGTCGTATTCTTCCTGGCTAGAATAATACGGCTTCGGCGGGTCCTCCGGCTCCTCTTCCTCCGGCGACTCGTCCTCTTCAGAGTCGTCTTCTCCTTCGCGTGAAGACGGCGGGTCCGAGTCGTCGGAGTCGTCTTCTATAGAGCGTGAAGATGGCGGGTCCGAGTCGTCGGGGTCCGAGTCCGGCGGCCCGTCTTGATCCCACCATGGAACTTCACCGCGGTCTTCCGCGCTCGCGTCGTCGCTCGGGACTTCCTTGTTCTGCCACCAGGGTTCCGCCATGGCGGTTGTGCTAGTGTGGTAGATAATGTGGGAGAGAACGAAGGGGAGAATGCGGGACCTGCCTGGCTTCGCGCGGTTCCAGTCACATTTTATTAGCGTTGATCAGACGGTTTCAATCCCTCGTGAATTAAGCCGCATTGAACAGGCGCGCTTCCAGATTGCAACTGCAATTTCCCAAGCACATCGCAAACGGATATACATAAACAACCGTAGCCATAGAGATACATATTGGAAACGGAGACAAATTTATGACCGTTGCCAATACTTTTGGTAACGGAGATATAAAATTCTCCGTAACCAATGTTGACGGACCTGCCTCTGCCAGGCCTCGTCCACAACGCTAAAATCGCGATTCTCTGTCGCCTAACACCTGCCGTTTCCATAGAGGGGTATCCGATGTGTCGTTCTGTACTAGTGCATCCCACCAGCTACCCGTTAAACAGATATCTCCGTACGGACACGTCAAGACAATCACACTACTAGGGCGTCAAAACACTTGATGCTTCAGTAAAAAAACTTGAAGCATCAACTCTTTGGATCATAATTTTTCACAAACCGATCTAAGAACTAAAACCAACATAGGTTATATTGAAGTCGTCGCTAGTTCTACCTTGCGCTCAACCAGTGCTTCACTTATTTATCATACTGGTGCATCCGAGATTTCTAAAGGATTGTTAAATATGAGATGAGTCTACCTAAGAACTCGATCAAGTTTCGCTTCCGTCCTAAGAGATCCAACTCTCTTCATAGTACGGTGTTTCCTGTGACTCAAAAACACTGAAAATAAAGAACTATAATATGAGTCCTCATATGTTAAATTTGAGTTCTCAGCTTTACTTCTGAGTCCTGTCCTTCGCTCTTGAATCTTTATCTTTGCATCCGCACTGTCTTCACTCCATTTTGAGAGGGTTCAACTTTCTCATGGTTAAAACCAACACCTTGGTACTAATTTTGTGTGTATACTCAATAATACATTAGTCTCTTAACATTTTGTCATTAATCATCGAAAACCTAGTTAGAAGGCACTAGATGCCCCTTTCAGTTTCTTCGACACACAAGTCCTGATCCAATGGAAATTCCATGTTTTTCCCCTTCGGTACACTCTTCAGCCATCCACAATTGCCAAATGTGACTAAACATCTATTTCTACTTTAAAATTGTCCATAAGATAAACGCTGAAACACAAGAAACTATAAATTTCTACATGTTGCTTTGAAAAACACTACTCGTAACAGTAACCAAGGGATACCAAGAGAATACCGTGTTGCCTGCTACGTCAGAGTGTCGTACGAGCCAGAGGAGTGGCACCAGACATGCGACCAGGAAAAGCCGTCAGCTCGCCAGGCGTGGCGTGTCGGAGAGTTGGACAGACGCTCCAGCCTATCAGAACGGGCTAGGATATGTGTTGTCGATTGCTTCTACTATTTTGACTAGGTCCACATGAGGGTATTTTTGTCATTTAATAAAATGACAAAAACTATCAAGGTTGACAAACGTGAATCCCCTAACATCTAACGACACTGATATTTTTTTGAAACAAGGTAACAACCCTGTCGTTTTCAATAATTAAGAAGAATAGAATTGGTCAGTTTAAACTGGCGAAAAAATGGAGCAAGCATCCTCGCTGGCCGTCGTGGAACACAACTGTCACGAGAGCAACCAGCCTGATTACCAACACAAGTTGCACGCACACCGCCAAAAACAAGGGTTTCTGACATGTTGCCCACTAGTGTCGTCGTCATTACTCTTCAACGACTCCGATTTCACTAACTCCGACCACCTAGGGATACCTAGCCAAAGCGATCTCATATCGCAAAATGGTCTATGCCAAACTTACCGCATAGAGAACTCGCAGCTCCAACTCCGGGGAGGGGGTGAGCAGGGCTCGCGGCGACGAAGATCTTCACGGCCGACCGCTCCACGCCGGGCATCGTACCCTGCTCGCAGCAGCTCCGACTCCACCGCAGGAGAGGTCAACCAGGAAGACGAATTGGACACGTCGAAACAAGATGCTGACAAACAAGGTATTGTCGTCACCAAACCTTCACTCGCCATTACATTGCCGCACAAACCACCACGAGGAAACCTTGCATCGCTAGCTGGACACATGCCAACCGCGTTGTCGTGCAAATCCAGCAACAAGGGAGCACACAAGGGAGCACAATCTTCAAGACGATTCCCTCGGGAGGGGAAGTGACACGAGATCGATGCCCGTCCGACCCTTCACCACAAGATCTTGGCCTTGACCCGAAGAAGTGACTCGACTATAAGCATTCATTGTCGGTTTTAAGAAGAAGTGACCCGAGGATTGGGGGAAAAAATGGTATTATGGTATAAAAAGCCTTACGGGTGATATTTTGAAATTTGTGGTTTTCCCTAGTGGTATTGTGCTTATTCTCACTTAATATTTTTTGCAAAAGAAAATTTTCGTCGAAATTCAGTGATTTCAGTACAAATTTCAACGATCGCAAATTCGCGATCTGACGCGCAATGAGGCAGCTTCCTTTTCTTGCTTTGCGCGAAAAAAAATCCCGCTGCATGAAGTGGCAATCAAGACGGCGACTAGACACGGTACATGCAGGCCATGTACCGTGGAAATCGGCGTTCGTGGTGCGCGAGACGGTTACCTGCGAGTTCGTGCGTGCCCCTCGCGAAACGAGCCCGTCCGTGCGATCCCCATCCGACGCTTCCCCTAGCGCCACGTGCACCACTCCGCCCTCGCTGTCCCAAAACCCACGGTTAAAGAAAGAGCCGCGCGTCTCTTCCGGAACACTACTGCCGCTTGCAAGCACACTGCGTCTGTCTCTCTCTCTCGATCGGCTGATCAGGCAATGGCGCGAGCACCTGGCGGGGCTGCTCGCCGGAGGGGCAGCCGGAGGGATGTCGGCGAGGCGGTGCGGAAAGGGCCGTGGCTGGCGAGGAGGACGCGGTGCGGCTGGAGCACGTGCGCGTCCATGGCCCGCGGGACTGGAGCTCCATTCGATCCAAAGGCGCCCTGCAGCGCACCGGCAAGTCCTGCCGCCTCCGCTGGGTCAACAAGCTCAGGCCAAACCTCAAGACGTATGTAACCGCAATCCCTCTTCTTCTCCCCGTCTGCTGCTTAATTCTTCCCATGGATCATTAGTTCAGACACCGCTCACTTTCGGTTCATTTTGTGTACCCGTTCGGACGTTGATTCTGCATTTGCTCTTTTGCGGTAGTACAATCGAATTTACCCTAGTTATCACCGTCGATTAACAATGACCGGCACTACTTGTTTGAAGGGGATTATACAGTAAATTGCGTATGTCCTTAGAAATATAAGTAATTGTAGAAATTCGTTTCTTCTTTACAAGCTGTAAAATTTGTTGCTAGATGACACAACGACTGTGAGATTCTTAACCTCTGCAATTTGTGCTATCTTGGCTCAAAGTTCACAATGGCATGTAACCTAACGCTTTTGCTGAAGTGGCTGCAAGTTCTCTGCCGAGGAAGAACGCGTGGTGATCGAGCTCCAGGCGCAGTTCGGGAACAAGTGGGCAAGGATCTCCACTTACCTCCCGGGCAGGACGGACAACGACGTCAAGAACTTCTGGAGCACACGCCAGAAGCGGCTCGCCAGGCTCCTGCGTGCGCCTCTCCGCGCTCGCCCCAGCAAGATCAGGAGCAGCAACACCAAAGCGCCCGTGTCCTCTGTCGAGCCAACCATGGTGAGCAGCCGCAATCCACTCTTCTCTTTAGTGCCCGATCGCATTCTCCAGATAGTAAATATCATCATCTACATTCTACAGTGTAGTGCATACACTGAGCTACAACATGCAGTCGTTTCTTTTTCTGAAACTCTGAATTTATGATTTTTGACGGAAATCTTGCAATCCTGTCAGGCTTCTTGCAGGGATCATGTTCCGTTCGTGGGCAGCTCTTCGGAAATCTTCCAATGCTGCGAGGCTGCACCGCTCATGGAGTACCAGGATGCCGCGTGGTTCTCGCATGCTCAGATAAGCTCTGGATTCCTCAGTTTCGAGCAGCCATTGCCGCTGCAGGTAGCAGCACCAGCCACTCACGGTGAAGCGAGCTCATCCAACGGGGTTGATAGCTCCAGTGCGACATGTTTCCAACTCAATGGAAGGAGTACGACGTCTTTCCAGACAATAGCCTCCATGCGACGCCTATACGAGGAGAAATAGCCCAGAGGCAACATGGCACTTAAACGCTCGTTAGGTGTTAGGTTTGGGTGACCGTTTGTGAACAAGCGACCGTTAGGAACATTGGGCCCACCACTTGTCCACGTACGCACTGCGTGGGTCCCACCTCAGGTCAGTTAGAAGAGAACCTCGCCCGTCCCCGACCTCCCGACACCGCCATTGCTTCCCCTCCCCTTTCCCGCATCCTTCTCTCCCTCTTCTCCGGCGACTTAGCGCAGATGTCTGTCTCCTCCGCCGCGCGGTCACAATGGCCGCGGTATGGTGTAGTGCCGCTGACACGGTGCCCAGACTGCAAACGCCCAGAGGCTCTCAAGCGTTGGGTCAGCAAGACCGACGAGAATGGCAATCTTGGGCGCGAGTATGTCAGCTGCTTGAGCAAGAGGCACACCGGAAGGGATGGGCAGGTATAGATCTCAGTTCTTTCGCATCCTTTTGCTTTGATTTCACCGCAATTCGTTTTTGCTCGTCGAATTTGGGAAATTTTGAATTTAGGATTCATGTTGCTGTTTTCAGATCCTGAAGAAATGTGGCTATTTCGAGTGGATGGATGATTATTTAGAGAGGCTTGTGTTTGAGGGCTACATTGATTCGATGGGGGCCGCAAATTTGCAGCTCAGATTGGGGGGGCTGCCGCCGGTGGGCGTGGAGATGGGGGAAAGCTCGGAGATGGGTGCGCCCGGTGCTGACAGAGAGGTGAAGAGGAATGCGCGCAATGGTGAACTGCCCGGGCTGCCCTCGGAGTCCGAACTGAACCAGGAACTGAAGAAGATCAAGAAACATCTAAAGCAGATGGTTGATTTGCAGAAGCAAGCAAATATGATGGCTGGTGGATTTTATTGTTGCATCGTTGCTCTGTTTTTCGTTTACTTGTTGATCCGTCGTTAGGGCAGAGGACGCGATCTGTGCGCCATGCCAAGTTCGTGTCACTTAATCGAATGCACGCAGCAATTTGTTAAGTTTCTGAATTTGTTGACTCATGTTCTTCAGTTAACTTCAGTCGACAGTTGTGTTTTCCTTACGAAAAAAACATACTGGGCTGCCAGAGTAGATGTTGGGCCGTGACGAGTAGATGTTGGGCCGTGACGTTTCTGAATTTTGCTTATTTCCGGCAAAATAAAAAAACGTACTGGGTTGCCAAAATTTGCATGGAATGCGAAGTTTTGGCACTCGGGCACCAGTGCACCCGCTTGATTCAAAAAAAATTGAAAAATATTTGACGATTCCAAAAAATTCCAAAAAAAATACTAGCTGATGTATATGCATGTCCTCTACACACGGTACAAATCATTTGAGGAAAACAAATCGTATTACGAGGTACATAAAAATAACAAATTTCTGACACAGCAACAAGTAACAGTAGTAATCATTTTCTGTCAGAAATTTCTTTTTTTTTCTGTAGCTCGTAATACGATTTATTTTTCACAAATAATTTGTACCGTGCGTAGAGGACATGCATATACATCAGCTAGTATTTTTTTGGAATTTTTTGGAATCGTCAAATATTTTTCAATTTTTTTTGAATCAAGCGGGGGGTTTGCACTGGTTTAGGTTTAGGTTTAGTTATTTCCATAGCTTGTTGTAACTAACTTTGAATTTGTTTAGGTTTAGGTTTAGTTTTAGCTTGTGAAGCTAATTTAGAAGTTAGTGTTACGTTTGTACAAAAATAGTTTAAACACACTTTTATATTATAGATAGAGGGGCATATATACCCAAGAACCAACATTGGCCCCAATTTACATATATAGATAGAGGGGCCCGACGCACATTACACATATTAAACAAAAAAAAAAGTTACATTTATATAGGGCCCTAAATATAGGGGGCCCTAAACCCTAACCGCCGGCGCCCCTTCGTCTGCTGGCGCCCTTCCGTCCTCCGGCCCTCCGGCCAACCACCGGGGGTTGGCCTACTTCCAGTCCGCCGCCCTGTTCGCCATCTCGCGGATGGCCAAGGCCCGGAGATTCTCCTGCCGCCTCTCGTCGTTCTCCTTCTCCTGGCGGTTCTTGATGCGGCGCCGGAGAGCCTTGTTCTCCCTCCTTGCCTCCCTCGTCGCCTCCCTCTCCAGCCACCTCTCCTCCGCCTTCTCCTCCTTCCTACGGAGGCGGTTCTTCTCCGCCTCCGTGAGGTTGGCCTCGCGGTTGGCGATCCTGTCGACGAGGACGGGGTCGGGGTGGTGGACCCACACCGTGCGCTTCTTCTTGGGTTCGATGGGAACGAGTCCCACCTCCTCCGACGTCCACTCCGGCTCGTACCAGGCCCGAGCCTTCGGGTGGTTGTCCTCGTCGGTGACGGACTCGGGGCTGGAAGGGATCGAGTACGTCGACATGGTAGAGGGAGGAGGAGGCAAAGGGGCTGGAGAGGGATGAGAAGAGGGAGGAGGAGGCAAAGGCACTATATAAAGAGGGCGACGAGGTGAATTAATTGGGGTAGATGAAGAAGCGGTGAAAACTGTGTGAAAACGTTGGTCTCCTCTGCGTAGGACAGGCTTAGATGCATTGGGCGGTCAAAGCGGTGGCTGCGAAGAGCTAGGATGCGACGTAGCCTGCATGCGTTAATGCGTCTGCTGTGTGAAAGAGGTGAAATACAAAGTCTCACGCCAAAGTCTGCGTCGCTGCGTGCATTTCTGAAACGAGACGTGCAGGTCAAAGCGGTGGCTTCAAGAATAGCTAGGATGCGACGTGATCCTAGCTGTATGCGTGCATTAATGCAAAGAGGTGAAAAATTGCCAAAGTCTGCCTCTCTTTGCATTAATTCTACGCTCGGGGCAGGTGGCTTCAAGAATAGCTAGGATGCGACGTGATCTGTATGCGTGCATTAGTGCGACGCGACTCCTCACCCCTTTCTGAAACGAGGCGTGCAGGGCTGCGTCGCTGCAAAATAGCGCTGGTGCGACGTGATAGGCGTGCAGGGCTGCGTAGAGGGCTGGGCTGCATGTCTGCATGCGTCGGCCTTGGGAACGGGGCCCACTAGTCAGTGTCCGTTGTTGCATGCAGTTACATTGAGACAAAACACGGAGTCAACCACCGCGTCATTTTCAATCGTTTGATCGTAAGGAACGGTGCAGATCGAGCGCAGCCACCGATCCAAACCCGAGCAATTGCAGCCAATCAGAGCGCAGATCGAGCGCAGCCGCGGATCGGCAGTCACATGCGCACGGATCTAACCCTAGCGCCAGATCTGAACCATCCACGCACGGATCAACGGCACAGAAGGGGTCGGGGTTTCAGACGGGGTTTAGAGGGGTTTTGAGCTGCGAGCTAGGGTATGGCATAACTAATTCAAAAAAAATCAAAACATGCTCAAACCAACGCACATAGTTTTATAATGTTGTATAGCAACTAGAAAAAAATATAAACATAGTTTGCGTCAATTTTTTCGAAAAAGTGTCAAATGAAGCGAAAATTTCAAATGAGCATAATTAATTCAAAAAAAATCAAAATGACATGAGACCAGCGCCCAATGTTGTTATATGTGATATAGTTGCTAGAAAAAAATATAAACATGATTTTTGGATAATTGATCGAAAATGGTTTCCACAAAAGAGCTATCTTGTATAGGCTTGTTTAGAGTTCACTAATAGAGCGATGGTCTCAAATGAGCATAATTAATTCAAAAAAAATCAAAATGACATGAGACCAGCGCCCAATGTTGTTATATGTGATATAGTTGCTAGAAAAAAATATAAACATGATTTTTGGATAATTGATCGAAAATGGTTTCCACAAAAGAGCTATCTTGTATAGGCTTGTTTAGAGTTCACTAATAGAGCGATGGTCTCAAATGAGCATAATTAATTCAAAAAAAATCAAAATGACATGAGACCAGCGCCCAATGTTGTTATATGTGATATAGTTGCTAGAAAAAAATATAAACATGATTTTTGGATGTTTTATATATGATTTTCTATTAAACCATGTTATTTAAATAAAAAAATAAAAAAATAGAAGAATTATTTAAAACATAATGAAACTTCAGATTTACACTATATAGGTAGAATAGATGTCTAGGAAATTAATTTGGCTGATTTAGACAAGATGCCAACAAAAGTTGCTTAGAAACGAGGGCATTTACCCTACCTTTGGAGGTCGTTTCAAACACACTTTTGATGACTATGAGCTTAACATAGCAAAAGGGCTCGGATTGATCAGCTAACATAGCAAAAGAGCTTAACATAGCATGGAAACATCAATATCACAGTACTAATTTGAAATTTGAGGCCAAATTTGAATTACAAATTTCGGTTTTCAGTTCAAATTTGAATTCCAGCCGAAATTCAAATACAAAGACCACAGTACAAATATTATTACATGCCACAAATGTTCAAACACGCCGTGTGCCCTTCCTACCACGCCGTGTGCCCTTCTTCGCACATCTTGTTTTTGGTTCTCCCTCCTCAACACATACAAGTTCACTGAGCATCTTGGTCTTGTTCACGGGCTTCTTGACTGAACTAGGTTGGTCGTTCACCTCCTCAAAAATCTCAGTTTCAACCTCGAAAGCAGTTTCATCTGTCTGAAATTGCCAGTTATCTGTCTGAATGTTATCTGTCTGAAACTGCCAGTTATCTGTCTGAATGTTATCTGTCTGAAACTGAGCTGCAAAATCATCGTCTTCAGTGTGCACCTCGACATTCCAAGGTTCAGTCTCAAACTCAGCTGCACCATCATTGTCTTCAGTGTGCACCTGGGCATGCCCAGGGACATGCCCAGGTTCAGTTGAACCAAACACAGAATGCACACTTCTCCTCTTGCCACTGACTCGTGCCCTTTTTGCTTGCCAGTTATCTTCAGCAACAAATGGAACAAGTGGAACAGGTGGAACAGTTGCAGCACGCTTCCTCCTGAAAATAAAGCATGAAATAGATTTAGTAATTAAAATAAACCAAATAAAAAAGATAACCAAATCAAAAACAAGAACATACTTTGGCTTTTCTACTGGATAGGCGCAATTGGCAGATCCTGCTCTGTGCCCAAGTTCCTGACAGTAAATGCATCTGTTCTTGCTACCTTTTTGAGCCCTTTTGGGCTTGTCATCTTTCTTCTTTTTCTTACTACTCCCACCTTTCTCAAACCAGGACTTAAATCTACTCTGCTTAGGCCTGCCAGCCTTTCTTTTCGTTACAGGAGGACACAATGTAAATTCCAATGGCATCTCAGGCCACTGTTTCTGATCTGTAAGTGGTGGAATTGGAGTTGCATATGCAGCTTTGAATTTTTCTACCGAATAATATTCATGCAAATAGGGGTGCATGTTTACCTTCGGTTGGGAGGCTAAGAAAAGAATGGCATGCTCACATGGTTTGCCGGTGTGTTGCCACTCAAGGCAAGTGCAATCATGCAATTCAGTGTTAACAACATGCCTCCTACCAGTTTTGCTATCTCTAACTTCAGCACCCCACAATGAAGATTTTTCAACAAACAAATGTGTAAGACTTCTGCTCCTGTTGACCACCTGTTGTACCACTGCTGGAAGCTTATCACCTTGAAGACAATCAGCTATCTTTCTTCTCAATTCCCACAACCGCATAAGCATGATCCTGAGTTGGTCAACCATGTCATGCACAGGTAAATCTTTTAACATCTTTATCTTGTTGTTGAAACTTTCTGCCAAATTGTTGTTGATATGATCGCACTTAATTGCAGTATTGAAACCTGACCTATACCATAACAGAGAATGGTAGGTGCTCAACCATGAAGCAAAATCATTCTGAGTACATGCAGCCTTTATCTTACCAAGGTGATAGGAATGTGTCTGTGCGGTGTACGATCTTGCTGCTGGCCACATGCGCCCAAATTCATCGCCTCTGAATTTTTTGATCAAATTCATCCACAAATGGCCGAAGCACTCCCTTTTCTCAGCATGGGGGAAAACATTGTTAACTGCATTTTCTAGCCCCTTACATGCATCTGTGTGGATTGCCAAAGGTGACACTGGACCTATAGATCTTTTCAACTGCATCATGAACCATGTCCATGAAGCCTCCGTCTCTGACTGAAACAAACCAATAGCAACAGGGAACATCCAATTGTGCCCATCTAGAGCATTGCATGCTGCCAACTGACCACTCCACTTGCCTGTCAAAAAAGATGAGTCTATGCTCAAATATGGACGACACCCTGCCTTGAAGCCATCGACGCAAGGCTTCAAAGCCATAAAAAACTTGGAGAAATAAACTTTGCCAGCCGCATCCACCTCAGTATCTATCTCCACAATACTGCCAGGAGATCTCAACTCAACCTCTGCTTTAAAGTTGTAAAGCATCCTAAATGTGTTTGCCCAATCACCATATAAATGTTTCATTGCCCTTTGTTTGGCCTTCCACACTGTGGTATAATTCAGTTTAATTGGGTACGTATTTTCCAAGTCCAGTTGCAGTCTCTTGGCAGTAAGGTTAGGTGTTTTGGCTAGCAATGGTTGGATCTTTTCTGCAACCCAAAGCTGTGATGTCATGGTTGATACTGTTTCTGAACTTGTAAGACAAGTATGTTTTTTGGGGATTTGGTTAACCCTGACAGTACTTCCATCAGCCTGCAGTCTAGCAGATATGTACCACTTGCAAGCCCTCTTGCCAGAACCATCAAAACCTCTGCACTTCGCATAAAACTTCTTTCTATCAGTCCAAACAGTCTTTGCATCAAACTGATGTCTCACTGCATAAGTCTTGAAAGCCATCCTGAACTCTTTCATGTTCGGCCACATCTTCCCCACTCGAATGACAGGGTTTTCCTTGTCATACACATGCACCAGCTCATCATCGTGTTCATCATCTACATAGTCTGCAGCATCTTCCATCAGCTGTTCATCTACATCTTCAGATAAATCACTGTCAGTCCCATCTTGTTCACCCTGCTCCTCATCCCTCTCATCCACTTCAATGCCAAAAAGTTTGGCCATCTCAGTGTCAGCCATCGGTGCAATGACCAAATCAGTAGGTTCAGGTAGGTCAAGTGCATTCCAATCAACAGAAACTGCAGGTGCTATTACTGTCAGTTCAGTAGTAATGGGAGTTATACGCCTATCGGAAGCCCAATCATCATCTGCCTGCTGCATAGCTAACTTTGAGGGCACATAACCCACCTTTGAATCAACATTCAGATCAACAAGCAGAGCATAAAAAAGTAAAACTTTGCTCCTCCAGCCATCTTGCCGATCGATTTCCTCAGCAAGCTGTTCACCATCCTCAATTCTGACATATTCACCTTTCCAATTATCGAACCACAACAGTGATACTTCTTGCTCTGGACCCCAAATAACATGCTCTGCAATTTTCTCCACCATTGCCTTCACCGCCTTCTCCCCCATGTTCGGTAGGTCTGTTGGATCAAGCTCTTCAAGATCAACCTCCCACTTCACAATCGTGTCTCTATCAATGTCCACCATGCTCCCATCAACTAATTTTGCCGTGGATCGTAAGAAATTGACTGTAATTTCGAAGGTGCTCCGAGCAGCATCCTCTCTGTCAGTAGCGGGCAGCGTGAGGTCGAGCAAACGAGACCCAAATCGAAGCAAAATTGTGCGGTAGAGAAGCGCGTTACCTATTCGAAGTTGAATCTCCCGGCTCGACCCTCCCCCGTCCGCCCCCCCGCCCAGTAGCGCCGCCCCGCGTCCTCTAGCCATTTGAATCAGCAGACAATGAGCAAATTAGCTCAGATCTCAAATACAGTCGGAGGGGAACGGGGAGGAACACGAATTCGCTCACCATTGCTTCCGCCGCCAAGAACGAAAGCTCTTCCGCCGCCGAGAACGAGAGCGCCGCCGCCGCCGGAGAAGAACGAGAGCGGAGTTGGGGGCGGGCACAGGCAGTTGGGCGCGGGCACAGGCAGTTGGGCGCGGGGTTGACGAATTCAGTCAGCTGTTTGACTCAATCTTGTGGGACCCACATGCTTAATCTAAGCTAACAAGCCCGCTAACAACAGTTTTGGCACCCGTGTGCCTCTGGGCTATTTCTGCTCATATTTGCGTCGCATGGGAGCTATTGTCTGGAAAGACGTCGTACTCCAGCCAATACTCTGAAAACAAGTCGCACAGGAGCTATTTGCCCCATCCAACGCGGCTCACCAGTTCGCCCCAGAGCTGCCGTTTTATCACCATCCGTACCATCTGATGGACTTCCCGGACATGCCGGGAGATGCGACATCGGTGCAGCTGGGTTCGTGGGAGCGAGCGCTATGGACGATCTCCCTTACCAGGAGCTGTTTCCAGTTGTGCAGCCGGCGCCAATGATGATGCCGTTCTTCGGGATGGATTGCACGCGTAATCCCGTTAAGACTGAGACCCGGGACTACTTCTTTGATGACCTCCCGACGGACATGTTTGACTCTTTTGATCAGCCGCCGCCGCCGTTGTCGCCATCTGCCACGAACTGAACTTTAAGGTTTGATGATGGACCGATGTCGTGGCTGTGTTATTGCTCTGGCTCTGAACCTCTGACTAGTATTAGCTGTTGCTGAAAATTGTAACTTAGCCTAGGGTGCACTCCAGTTGCTGAACTCTTCCGGTGCATCAGATTATAGCTTGTGTCGAAGTGTCTGCCAAGTGGATTATGCAGTCAGTATGGTGTGTGAAGGTGTTTGTAAAATTTAGTACTCCATCGTGTGTCAGTATAATGTCTATATCCATTCTGAAAAGTGTAATTTCAGTTAAGTGCAGAAGTAATATTCAGATACATATGACACATCATATAAAGAGTTAAAACATCGAAGATATACATGTAGAGCTAGAGATCGGATACGTATCCTTTGTTGGGTCAAGTAAATCTTCATATATAAGGGCAACATCTGTATCAATTATCATCTAGTAATATAAGAAGAACAATTTACCAATTTGTCCTCCCCTAATCTATGTTCTACTCTCGAATCCACTACATAGTGCCGTCCGGCCATGTTCATACAAAAGTTGTTCAATCTATTACAGGCAATTTGATGTCGAATACACCAAGTGCTGAACCACCCACGACCATCAGCAGGGTGTTCGATCTTGAGGAAATGTTTCACTATCATTGTCGATAGCCATCGGTGATGGCTTGGGCATGGCCACATCCAGTACCAACGAGGTGCTTGCGTGCAGTAACAACATGATACATACCAATGCAAATAGTTCTATAATAATAATGTATGTCTTACACAACATAATTTTAATGTGTTTCAAAATAAACTAGGAAACGTGCCCGTACGTTGCAACGGGAGACAACAGAATCAATTTAAAAGCGCACTTGATTTGTCGTTTCATGGAAAGAAATCAGCCATATACATTATAATATTACATTACACGTACCAGTTCTACATAAATAGAAGAGGATATTTTGCGAGGAAAGAAAAGATCACCGTCAATCTGACAATACGCTCACTTCAAATGTTTTAAAGAAATTGTTCAATCATACACTATGTTTTTTTCCGTACCAACGGAACCATCAGATAATATTCTTCATACTAAGGATGACTCCAACGGGGCGACGCAAACGGACGCGCGTTTGGTCCGTTTGCGTCGCCAAAAGGACCCATGTCCGGCCCACGTCCGCCCCTTTCCGGCCACTGCCCCCAACGGGGCGACGCATCGAGTCCGCCCTCTGTTTTTTTTCAGGTAAGCAGGCCCTATATGGGCCATTTTCATTGATACATAGGGGAGGTGGGCCACAAACGCCCAGGGTTTTTGATTATTCTGAATAGTTCATCAAAGCTCAAATAATACAATTCATAAAAGCAATCCGAATAGTTCATCAAGTACTTATTATTACAATCCAAATAGTTCAAACAAACACAAACAAATAGTTTCAGAAATAATAAATTATTTCATGCATTACAAACCAAATAAATAAGACAAGTAGTTCATCAAATGGAACTACTGCCCCTGATCACCCTGGTCACCCTGGTTACCGTAGTGCTGCCAGACATGCTCCACCAAATCATTTTGGAGCCGAACATGGGACTCCTTCTCACGAATGTCACGGTGGAAGTCGAGGAACTGAGCAAATGTGGACGGTCCCTGGGGCTGAACCAACTCACCCCGGAACTGCCATGCCTGATCATTCAAGCCCTCGTCGCGTTCGTCCTCCACGATCATGTTGTGCATGATCACGCACGCTGTCATCACCTCCCACAGCTGGTCCTTGTCCCATATCCGAGCAGGATGGCGCACAATAGCCCATCGGGACTGTAGAGCACCGAATGCACGCTCTACATCCTTTCTTGCGCTCTCTTGCTCCTTGGCAAACCTCTTCTTCTTCTCATCATTGGGATTGGAGATTGTCTTGACAAATGTTGTCCATGTGGGGTAGATCCCATCAGCAAGGTAATAGGGCTTGTCATATTGGTTACCATTGATCTCAAAGGTCACCTGGGGTGCCAGGCCATTGGAGAGCCTATTGAACACCGGAGACCGCTGGAGCACATTGATGTCATTGTGCGAGCCGGCCATGCCAAAGAACGAGTGCCAAATCCAGAGGTCCTGGGATGCCACGGCCTCAAGTATGACCGTGCAGGCCCCAACATGGCCCTTGTACTGCCCCTGCCAAGCAAATGGGCAGTTCCTCCACTCCCAGTGCATACAGTCTATGCTCCCGAGCATCCCAGGGAAGCCTCTTGACTCGTTGATTGCCAGGAGGCGAGTCATGTCGGCAGCATTGGGCTCCCGCAGGTACTCCGGCCCGAACACCTGCACCACGGCCGCGCAGAACTTGTACATGGCTTCCAGGCACGTGGACTCGCTCATGCGCACATACTCGTCCACAAGATCGCCGGCAATCCCATACGCAAGCATGCGAATGGCGGCGGTGCACTTCTGGTACGACGAGAAGCCCCTCATACCACATGCATCGGGCTTGCACATGAAGTAGTCATCAAAATGCATCACGCCCACCCGGATGCGGTTGAACAAGGACCTCCTCATCCGGAAACGGCGCCGGAAAACCTTGGGAGGGTATGTGGGCTTGTGGGGACGAAAGTAGTCCCCATACAGCTGGATTTGGCCAGCTCGCCGGTTCCGGTCAAGAGCAGGAGAACGGCCCGGCAAGGAGCCAAGGAACACCGGTCGCATCCTCTCTATGTACTCGTTGACGATGAGGGTGGCAACCAGGCCGTCACTGTCATCATCGTCGGAGGAATCGTCCGAGGATGAGCGCTGCATGATGTGGTTCTTGTAGAACCACTCATCCGAGCTATCCATGGCCGAGGGACGTACCTGAGTAGCCGGGCGAACGGCCGAACACCTTGTGGGCGGCGTGTCTATCGCGGGGCGCTGTGGACGCTCCTGGCCGCAAGAATCACCGGTGACGGTGGGGAAGCACCTGCTCCGGTGACGGCGGGGAAGCACCTGCTCCGGTGACGGCGTCCCCGGAATGGCCTGCGGTGCCAAATCGAGGGTGCGACGGCGGGTGGCGGCGAGAGGGGCGGAGGAGGAGGTGATTGGGGTGGGGATGGTCTGATTTGCGGGCCAGGGGCGGACTAGAGGAGGACACAAAAGAGATCCGTTTCGCGTCCGGGGCCGACGCATCGGTGGCCCAAATTTGGGCCAGGGATGCGTCGCGGCGGACCAAAAAACGGACCGCGGTCCGTTTGCGTCGCCCCGTTGGGCCGTGTTTTTGGCCCTCGCGGACACGAACGGATGCGCGCGGACTCGATGCGTCGCCCCGTTGGAGTCATCCTAAACAACATTTGCTCCGGAAATCCCATGCTTTGATTTCCTCCAAGGCAGCCAAGGCTTGAGGATATTCAGCAGATGCACAGCATGGAATGGGTGATGCGTCCCAAGTAAATAATTGATATGTAAACAAAAAATCACCTCTGAATAGAGCATATTTTAGAAGGGAAACAGTGGAAGCATGCATACAGTGGACGCGCATCTACCAAACATCTCTCTGCCACATCTGTCCAGCGACGGCCCTTCCCTGCTCTGCCTCGCACAGATCGAGCGGTCAGCGGTGTGGTGAATGAAGAAGAAGAGAGCGGCGTTTTCCAGGTCGATTCGCGCACTACCTCTCATCCCCGATGTCCACTGCCAAGCCCGGCCCTCCCCTCTTCCGTGCGTCCTCCTCCCTAGGCCTCACCCTCAATCTGCTCCCATGGCGCCGGCAGGCAGCAGCATCAGGCCCAGCCAGGAGGGACGAATGGATCAGAACTCGAATTCCAGTTCATCTTACCTCGTGAAGAGGCAGTGGAGCAGCATCCGGCGCCGGGGATGAAACGCACCGAGGGGACGGGGCCCGGGGGGCATACAGCGAAGACGCCTCAAGGGAATCAGACTATCGACACCAGGATGCGGCATGGGCACTTCTTCTTCGGCGACCCCCCAGGATCCCGTCACGAATTTGAGGCACGGCATCAGCGTGCAGCTGCCCCCACACCGGCGTTGGCGCCGGCGCCGGCGGCAACACAGCCACCGCTCCTACTTCGTCCGACCGTCACGACACCTAGGGAGCTGTGAGGAAAGCCGACAGTTGAAGTTCCAGTGGCGGCATCCACGAAGGACGTCCGCGGCGCAGTTGCCGCTTCGCCGGCGGCGCATGAGGCATTGAAGCTTGGGAGGACGGCGCGGTGGGATATTTCAATCGAACCGTTATTTTGACTTTGCGGTGGCAGTTCAAGTAATATCCAGAAACTTGTAGGATAGAACTGGAAAGAAAAATGACGTACCACAAGAAAACTTAATGCTTTTATTATTAGGTATATAGATATCCATATGTTTGTATAAATGAGTAATAAAATGAGAACAATAATACTAATTAAGTAAACAATCATTCATACTTTAAAAGTTTATATATTTGAGAAGTTGTTCGTGCATGCTAGAATATTTGTTCACATCACTGTTAAAAATTTCAAAAAATAATAATCTGTATCACGCGAGAAATTGACCGAACTGGTATGGCTCCAGACTACGAAGGGGAACCAGAAGTGATCTAGGGCTTTGTCCCTCTCGCCGGCGAAGCTGCCGGTCCTCCCGCCTCCGGCGGCCCTTGGAGCCTCGGAGGTGTGGCGGACCGTGGCCAATCGCCGGCAGGAAGGTTTTCATTCCTTTTGTTAGGGTTGTTCTAGTGTCTTTTTCCGGATGGTGTGGCGACCTGACATTCCGAAGTCAGAATAAGATCCTTCCCGTCATATCCTTGCTCCGGTGGTGCGCCTAGCGCCAGCGGAGGACACGTGAAATTGTGTGTCCGGAGGATCTCCTGGGATCCGGTCCATTTTAGTGATCGTTCGTGTGGTTGCAAGCCTGGCTCTAACAATATATGGTTGTCATCTTTGGCGATGGTTGCTGCTCTAGTGGGTTGGTCGGTCTTAGCAAGATGACTTTCCATCTGTCTACTACAACAAGCTCTACTACGACAAGATTTACCTGACTCCGGTGAGGGAGGGGTGAGGATAACGGCGCGCCTTCCGCTCGCTCTACTGCTTGTATTTGTCTCTAGGTGGTCCGAAGACCTTTTTGTAATTTTTATTACTTTTGGAATTCTTTGTACTACTATTGATGATCAATAGATCAGTTGACTTTTTCTCAACAAAAATACTAAAAAAATATAATAGAGAAGAAGGTGTGGAAACAATAAATAATAATAAATGAGGATGGCTTTAAAACAAACTAAAATAAAAAGTGCAAAAAGGATGAACATTCTAGAGGCAGTTACAAAAAAGATAAAATAGAAAATAACACTTTCTCACCTAATCTTGAATATAGAAACGTAATAAATACAAATAAATTAAGGGGAAATAGGAATAAGAATAAAACGAAACAAATAAAAGGGAACATCGATAAATAAAAAATGGAAAATAACACAAAATTGTAAAAAAATAAATATAAAATATAAAATAAAACTGATCTTATTTTTGGTCGGGGCGCCAACCGCCACTGCGTGGGCATCGTTTCCCTGTTTGACAATCGTCAAATAGTAATCGCGGGCGTTATCAAAACGGGCTATATTGTTCATGGAATTGAACATGGACATCTCCATGTCAAGGGTCTGATGTTGACCACTTTATATCTGAGCATAGTGACCTCAGGCCTAGGAGCCCTAGCGTCCGACATGGAGCTGGATCAGCCGGAGATGATCACGGGTTGCCCTATACCTCACCCGTTGCGAGCCGAAGCCACCGACTCGCCCGCATGATTCCAGCGCACCCGTGTAGGACACTTTCACATGGGCCGGTCCACATACGGGCTATTTTTTTCTTATTTTCGTTTTTCTTTCCTGCCATTATCTTTATATTTTTTTTGTTTTTTTGTTTTGTTTCTTGTTTTATTTTTATTTTTTGTTTTTGAATATGAAGATTTTTAGAAATCTGGATATTTTCAAATTTGAAACAATTTTAAAATCTGAACCATTTTCAAAAAAACAAATTTTTCAAAAATATGATCCATTTTTAAAAAATCGGAACCATTTAAAAATGAATATTTTTCAAAATATGAACCCTTTTCAAAAATTAAAATTCGGGAGGACCGAAAATAATAGTCAACCAAAATTACTGGTGAACTAAAAATAATAGTGAACCGAAAATGTTGGTGAAACAAAAATAATAGTAACCCAAAAATGTTAGTGAATCAAAAATAATAGTGAACCAAAAATGCCGATGAACCGAAAATAATAATGAACCAAAAAGGATGAAATTCGGATGAACCGAAAATAAAGTGAACCAAAAATACCAGTGAACTAAAAATAATAGTGAAACAAAAATACCGGTGAACCGTAAATAATAGTGAACCGAAAATGCCAATGAACCAAAAACATATTAGTGAAAAGAAAGAAGCTAAAATTCGGTTGAACCGAAAATGCAAACGAACGAAAAATAATAGTGAATAAAAAATTCCGGTGAACCACAAAATAATAGTGAACCGAAAAGGAACTAAAATTCGGTTGAATAAAAAAAAAATGAGCTGAAAATAATAGTGAACTGAAAATAATAGTGAATCGGAAATAATATTGAACCGAAAGGAACTAAATTTGGGTGAACCGGAAAAATAGATCGATGGATCAAAAAAAAATTCATGGATTCATAAAAAACGGTTTTTCAAAATGTTCGCGGGTTCCAAAATAAAGTCTTGTATTACAAAAATGAGGAAAATAAAAAGAAACACCAAAATGAGAAAATAAAAAATTTACAGAAAAAAGAAACATAAAAGGAAATAGAAAAAAAAATACTCGTAGTTGGTGATGTTAGTGAAAGGAAAAAAATGAGAAAGAAGAATAATACGCGCTCACAGACGCACGGTAGGAGCGATGGTGATGTAAGTAGATCTAATGGACCGGCCCAGTAGTTCACCTCGCGTGGGCGAGTGGGTGTATGCGCTCGCAAAAGGCGACGTATAGTGCTGGCGATGATCACCATGGATAATGTGAAAATCGAAGAAATAGACTAGGCGCAGGCGTATGAATGTCTGATGAAGATGGGCCTGGCAGTTCCAAGAGTACATGGTGCTCAGCAGCCAGAATTAACACATCAATTTCTGCAGCCAGTAAGTGATAACACCTCATGCCCACTGTGCAGTACCACTGGTTAATTACACTGTTACATGTTCAAGCGTTTTCACTGGCTCGGTGTTCTCGGTGAGACTTGAACATGTCCCTGTTTCAGTAACCGAACCAGAGTATGAAATTACGGTGGAACAGTCAATAAAGCCCCTCTGCAGCAGCAAGATATCTATGCTCAAACTGGAACAAGTCTAAAGGCTGGCCAGATTACCCGAAACTAGCTGACCTGTATTGACCATGGAGCAGAAATCGCATGGGCGCCGGTTTTTTCCGGAAAGGTATGGGTGTAGCTCTAGTGATTTGCGGATCAGCCGCTCACAAAGCAACTGCTTTTCAGCAATTGTTACTTTGTTGTCTGCCATTGTTGCAGTGAACATCGTTTGAAATACCTAAACATCGTTGACAACAGAACTACTGATTCCTGAATTAGCTGAAACTCCAACTGAAATGGTTGGACTAGTTACAGCCAAGGCTGATCTGCATTCTAGCACTTTCCTGTAACCTGCATTCCTAGTGCTAGCGCCTTCCCCTTTTCTGAAACTTGCTGCTAGTGCATCTTTACGTGCTTAAATCCGACACTTCTCTCTCTTTCTCGCGGTTAACCCGTTCTTTGGGCACGTATATGTACGAAGCCTTCCCGAGTTTTGACTTTCCACAACGTATTTCTTGCTGATCCGGTGGCGGAATTGATACGGATGGCCTCTGGTTTCATTGCGTTGCGGTCAACTTGCTGTTGACCCAAGCATACAAAAACAGAGCAGACACGTAACGTGACAAACCCACGCTGCAAGTTGATTTGGAAGCTCCGGCCGGCTGGGAACTGTCTACACCGTGCACCGCTACAGTGCAGTTGAGAGTTCAAACATCTAACTGCATGTGAACTAGAGTGCAGGTAATCAAGATGGTTAAATGCTCCATTGGTTATGTAAAACTAGGCACGCGCTCACGCTCTTGTTTGTCCGTAGACATGGTTAAACGCTTCATCGGTAACGTTAAACTAGTACCACCGCCTTAATTATACACAGCTGTTACGGCATGGATGCTCGACGTACGACTAAACTACCGTTAGCTTGACATGAGAGTCAGAGTGGGAGTAACATGAGTAGTGACATCAATACCACGCAGACAAAAAATCTGATGTGGCGGGTAATTAATGAGGAGAGAGATGATTGTGGTAACTAACTATGATACCGTAACATCACATTTCAATGCAAGATGAGTGTACAACTTAATAAATATGACACTCACACATATTACTCCCCACTATAGAGGTAGTAACTTAGGATGTGTTCGGTTTCGAAATCTGATGGAACGGAATGGAACGGTTCCGTTCCTAGGGACGATTCTCGCATTCGGTTCCGGAATGGGATGGAATCGACTGGTTCCTCGAAAAACGAGCCTCGCTAATTACTCGTTAGTTATAATTAATCAAGTTTAAGAATAATTAATCAAGATTAGGAATAATTAATCAAGGTTAGGAATAATTAATCGAGTTTAGGTATAATTAATCAAGTTTAGGAATAATTAATTGATATTAGGAATAATTTCATTCTCACCCCATTCCATTCCGTCCTCACCCCATTCCAAAACCAAACACAAGAATGTTGTCCAAACCGAACACAAGAATGGAACGGTTCCGTTCTGCTTGAATGGAATGGTACCATTCCTTCCAATTCCCAAACTGAACACATTCTTAGAGTAGTAACATATCCATGTTATTAGTCTAAGTTACTCCCCATTGTGAGCAGGCTGAGAGAGAGTCAAATACATGTTACTACTCTTATAAACTAGGACTGGTGAGACATTGGTATCGTGTGGTCACTGTACTAATTCAATGTTGGAGTGCTTTCACTGCATTGGAACTAAATGGGCTGACGTTGGCATCGTCTAGAATAGCTGCTCTGACTTCTCTCTTGAAATAGGCTTTCGCCCAGCTATATTAATATAGCAACCGCACGGTATAACTTTGAGACCACTGCTGGGGTAAACAGCACAGTCAAGACCAAAAGAAAAGAAAGAGAAAAAAGAAGAGAAAACAAAGCAGACACCGGCGGATCAACGAAAACGAAAATGACTCGCAACCGCTGCATCCTCTCCGGAGTATTCCCACCACGATCGTAGCACTCTAAATCGCCGCGTACCAAGCAGCGCCTCAAAAAAGGAAAGCGACGACGACACTGCTTCCCGGACAGGTCCTACGTTTCCCCCGGTACGCTCCGAGGAGTAGGGAAGATGTACATCCAACGCCCTTCAGGAAGGAAGGGTGACACTCTCAAGCGTCACCGTGTCAGTGCCAATATGATAAGGATTTCAACCGACCGCCAAAAAACCACCTCGCGGACAATCCGTAGAGCTCCACCAATCTTGCCACCAACATACGCCACCACACGGTCTTGCAGTCACCATCGTCGTCTGACCATGGCAAACGTACCAAGGCCAGCCAGCCCGAGAAGAAACAACCGTAGAAAAGGTTCGACAGTATCACAACCGCGCGGGGGAGAACAACCTCCACCGCCATAGACGGTAGCCGACCGGATACAACGACAAGCTCGTACTGAGCCATTGGAGCCGGAGGGCGGCAGCAACAGCCACATGGAGGACGTCCTCCATCGCCATCGGCGGGTGTCGACCGGACACGGCAGCATGGACACACCAGGCCGAGCTAGCCCGGCCGAGCACCGGGGGCTCGTAAAGTCCCCGCTGATATGCTGATGCACGTAGGCCGCCACCGCCGCTACCCTCTTGATCGGCCCATAGGCTCAGCCGGACCTAGACAGACCCGTGAAGCTCCCGCCGCCAAGCTGCTGCTGGGAGTGGCATCATCGCTGCCATCTTCGTCACGAGCCACTCAGCAGGCCAACCGGAGGCAACGAGGCAGAACCCGCCCTAACCCAGATCGGCCCTCTGAAGCTCCAACACCGCCGCCCCTGCCACGAACAGCAGCGCCACCACCACGTCAACCACCCGCGTTACACCAGCGAGACCCCGCCGTCGCGCCAGACCAACGCCACCGAGATGCACCTCGTGGCCCATGGCTGCCTCGCGCCGCCCAAAACTAGGAGGGGAAAGGCCAAGGGTCCACCGCCACCGGTGCCGCCTGGCCAAGGGCCGGCGCTGCACACCGGCGACGGCGGGAGGGAGGAGAGAAGGGAGAATCTGGGGGACGGGAGGTTGGAGGCGCGGGTCGCGGGAGGGAGAAGGTTTTTTTTCAAATAGTTGTAAGATTTTTTGAGAAGTAAGGTCGTAGCCCAGCGTTAAATTAATGACGCCAATGGCGGAGGATACAAAGTGCTGAACCAGCTTACAAACACCTCCACACACACAAACAAAAGATAAAGTCGAAGGCTTGTACAAACTAGTGAACGCAGAGCTACAAGCAGGCTGGGTCTGCGGCAACACGGGGCAGAAACAGACATAACTTGAAGAGTTGAAGACGCCGACGAGGTGGAGTATACTCAGACCGACGGGGCAGCGCCGCCTGGTCCTGTCTTTGTCGCAAAAAGGGACCCCTATCCCTGGTCGACATGAGGCACCGGCGTCGGTGGGCAAGAGCTCACCTAGAGCTCGAGCCGTCGCACCAACGGACGCTACACCCCGCTGAGAAGAGGACAACCAGATAAGCAGACTTCGCCATCGACAAACATCGCCATCACCGCCACCAAACCACCACCAGAAGAGAGGCAAACCATGGACTCCAAAAGGCGGCGCCTTCTGGAAGGAAGCGGCACCAAAGTTCCGCCGCCGCCCAGTCCAAAGGGACCTAGGGTTTTCACCCAGAGCACCGAGGGGAGAGGAGGGTAGCCGCGACGTCGCCTTCAAGAAAAAAAACCGTAGCGTCCAAGGCAAAGCCCGGCAAATTTTCACCCCGACATGAAACCCGTCTCCAATTCCGAGTGTGGCCGGCTGCCGAGATGGCTACCGGACCACATCCACCGTTGCCACTCACCAGAAATCACGCCGCCCTCACGACCATGACCACCAGATAGCACCAGAGCCACGACCCCCGCCTCGGCATCGCGACTTCCACCAGCCGGGGCCGCCGCCCCGGCATCCAACCTCCACGCACATCTTGACCAATCCAGCGGAAACAAACACTGCAGTAGCCGGAGGCAAACCGGAACCACCGCGACCATGGGCACCTCACCTTCGATCTGACCCGGCGACAACAGCAGCCACCAGATCCAGCGAACAGCCCCCACGGTGGAGCCCCAACTCCAAATCCGGGAGCAAAGGCGGCCACGGCCATGGCCGGCCTGAGCAGGCACAGGACCCCTACCCTGGCCTCAAGCTCAGCGGCGCGAGCCCAACCACCTTGCTCAGGGGAGCCGCCGCCCCGAGGATCGACGAGGGCGTCGGCCAGCAGGTCGGCCGTGGCCGAATCGGCCGCCGGCAGCGCTGCAGGGTCTCCAGCCCGACGCGGCCAAGCGCGAGGAGAAGCCCCGCCGCCGCCTCCGCCACGCGGGCTTCGCCCGGCAGCGGCCACCGGCGGCGGCGAGGGAGAAGGACGGAGGCGGGGGAGGGAGGTGGCGGCGCTAGGGTTCGCCTCCCCTGTCGCCCGAGGTGGACCTGTAAGATTTTTTCGATATGTGAATCTACAACACTAGCCGGTATTGAGTTTTAGGGTTTAGCGGAAACGATCGTACCTCGTTGGAGGCACATCGGGTTCATGTTTATAGGGGTACAAACAGCCTGTACCGTGGCATTACAGAGGGGTACGTGTAGGGGTGGTGTACTACACCATACCCTATACGTACAGGGTTACAATACGTTCAACATCCCCCCTTAATCTAAACTCTTGCAAAGATTTAGATTACGCTTAAACTTATTTAACTCTCTAACAAGAAGAGCCTTAGTAAAACCATCAGCTACTTGGTCCTTACTAGAAATAAACTTAATTTCTAAGTTCTTACTTGCTACTCTTTCTCGAACAAAATGATAGTCAATCTCAATGTGTTTTGTTCGTGCATGGAAGACAGGATTTGCAGACAAATATGTAGCTCCCAAATTATCACACCATAAGCATGGTTTTTCCTTTAACTGAACACCAAGCTCATGAAGAAGTGCTTCAACCCATATCAACTCTGCTGTGGCATTAGCAACCGCTTTGTATTCAGCCTCAGTACTTGAACGAGAGACTGTGACCTGTTTATGAGAACTCCATGAAATTAGGTTCGATCCAAGGAAGATTGCAAAGCCTCCAGTGGACCTCCTGTCATCGGGGCATCCAGCCCAATCTGCATCTGAAAAGGCACTCAAAAGTGTATGAGAGGGACATGTAAAGGTAAGGCCAAGTCCTATTGTTTCTTGAACATATCACAATATACGCTTGGTGGCTGTCCACTGTGTTGTTGTCGGTGCATGAAGAAACTGACAAACTTTATTGATTGCATAGCATAAGTCTGGACGTGTGAGAGTCAAGTATTGGAGAGCACCAACAATGCTTCTGTATTGTGTACTATCCTCAGGACCAAGAGGTGTGCCATCATGAAGAGACATATGATCAGTGGAAGACAACGGTGTGGGAGCAGATTTGCAATTCAACATACCAACTCGAGCTAACAAGTCCATAGCATATTTTTCTTGTGTCAAAATTAACCCATTTGTACCTTTCTTGACTTCAATTCCCAAAAAGAAATGCAAATCACCAAGATCTTTGATAGCAAAATGTTTGTTGAGTTCTTGAAGTAGAATGGATGTGGCATCATTTGAAGAACTGGCAACTATAACGTCATCAACATATATTAAGACAAATATAGTGATACCTGACTTTTGATAGAGAAATCGTGAAGTATCAGCCTTTGATGGTGTGAAGTCAAGATTACGCAACTTTGAGCTAAGCCGAGAATACCAAGCTCTCGGAGCTTGCTTCAAACCATATAGAACTTTATTAAGTCGACAAATATAATGAGGGGTATTAGAGTCTTCAAAACCTGGAGGTTGCTTCATATATACTTCCTCTTCCAGAACACCATGTAGAAACACGTTCTTTACATCTAGCTGCCTTAAGCTCCATCCTCGAGAAACTGCAATTGCTAGAACTATGCGAACAGTTGTAGCTTTAACAACAGGATTGAAAGTATCCTCATAATCTATGCCATATCTCTGTTTAAAACCTTTTGCAACTAATCGTGCCTTATACCTGTCAACTGTGCCATCTGCATGCCTCTTAATGCGATAAACCCACTTACAGTCAATCAGATTTTTGTTTGAACTTGGTGGAACAAGATGCCATGTCTTGTTTTGGAGAAGTGCATTATACTCTTCTTCCATTGCTTCTCTCCACTTTGAGTGTTCAAGTGCTTCGGACAAAGAACTTAGTTCCCCCGTGGATGTTAGCAAACCATACCGAATAGAACGAATAGCATTTGCTTCTTTATAAATTTTAGGTTGTCTTCCATATGTAATTGTACAATCTGTGTATGACTTTGGTTGTCGAATACCTTTCTGTAGACGTGTGCGTGGTGCAGAAACAGCAACATTTTCAGGAGCATCAGCACCGGCCGCATCAGGCGCATCAGGGCTCGGCGCAGAAGATCCACCACCCGCGGCAGATCCGAGGGACCCTGGGGAATCAGGGGGCGACACGTCGTCGCTGTCTCATTCCCCCGCGCTAGCGCTGTTGGCAGACGTGGACAGGGACGCATCAGGGTTCCAGCTATGCATTGATGGCGACGCGGAGGGCTGCGGCAAACCAGGAGGCGACGCGTCAGCGCCGTCCACTAGTACAGAACGTCACATCGGAAACGGGCCAAAAAACCCTTCGGCAAGGGAGAAAGGGTCCGTGTCCCCGCCTCTGTCACTGATGTGAAGCCTCACAATGGCAATGGAGGATATAAACCGTTTCTGATGTATTTAACATTAGACACGGAGTTTTGCTAATAACCGTTTCTAATAAGGGTGACAGGAAAAAAAACATGGTGGCGGGCTGTGCCGTCGATGGAGCCCCGCTCCATGCGACTAGACGGCCGCCCGGTCGTCACCGTATTCCTGTACGCCCTGCTTTACAAAAGTTCATCAGTGCGCGTGGCTGGAGCTCTGCTCCTATGTCTTCACGGCCGCCAGATGAACATCTACTGTCTTTCCTGCTGCGCAAAATGTACTGCTCCTGGTGACGGCACCGTGTATGGAGCCCCGCTCCTAGGTCTTCACGGCAGCAACATCGCCACCAAGCCCTTGAAACAACGAATATTCTTTGTTAAAAACAGCAAACAAAGCTAATAAACAGAGCCAATAAGCAGTAAACAAAGCAAACCGAGCTAAATACATAACTGAAGAGCTAACTAACAGAGCAAACCAAGCTAAATAAGTAGCTAACATAGCAAATACATAGCTGAACAGAGCTAACTAACAGAGCAACCCGAGCTAAATAAGTAGCTAATATAGCAAATACATAGCTGAACAGAGCAAACCGAGCTAAATAAGTAGCTAACATAGCAAATACATAGCTGAACAGACCTAACTAACAGAGCAAACTGAGCTAAATAAGTAGCTAACATAGCAAATACATCGCTAAACAAAGCAAATTAACCGAGCTAAATAAGTAGCTAACATAGCAAATACATAGCTAAACAGATCTAACTAACAGAGCAAACTGAGCTAAATAAGTAGCTAACATAGCAAATACATAGCTAAACAAAGCAAACCGAGCTAAATAAGTAGATAACATAGCAAATACATAGCTGAACAGAGCTAACTAACAGAGCAAACCGAGCTAAATAAGTAGCTAACATAGCAAATACATAGCTAAACAAAACAAACCGAGCTAAATAAGTAGCTAACATAGCAAATACATAGCTGAACAGAGCTAACTAACAGAGCAAACCGAGCTAAATAATTAGCTAACAGAGCGGTCATTTACCTTAGGCGAGGCGGGGTCGCTTTCCGTCGCGGATTGCGTCCCAGGCGTCGGCGCCGGAGCCACTGCCAGAGGAGACGTCAGAGGAGACCTCATCCTGCTCGAACACCGGAGCGTCCTCCTCCTCCTCATCCTCCTCCTCTGCCGCCGCCACCGCTGCCGCCGCCGCATCTAGCCCAGGGCCCTGGCCAGGGAGAAGAGAGCGGTCTATGGCCGCCCGGCGCCGCGTCTGGAACAACGCCTCCTCGGCGGCTTCTATCGCGTGCTCGGCGGCGGAGATGCGGATAGCTCTCTGCATCGCAGACGCCCGAATGACACCCTCGGCGCGCTCGCGCTCAAAGGAGGCGTGAGAGAGGAGGAGACCGACCTCCAGATCCTCGTCCTCATCATCCGAGGAGGACTATGAGGACGAGATCCGGGCGTCGGTGGCCGCCGCCGCCGTGGATCCGGATGGGATTTGACGGCTCAGAATGAACTCGCGACCGCAGTCGCCGGGGATCTCGCCCCAGTTGTAGGGGAGATCCGGCTGTGCCTCGGAGGGTGGGAGGAGGAAGATGCTCCATCCCGACTTCCGTCGATGCCGGAGAGGTTCGCCATCGATGGATGAATTAGGAGGAGAGCGTGTGTGGCTAGGGTTAGGAACTGGGGAGAGTGAGACTGAGAGTGAGAGTGAGATACAGTACTGGAGTGGGAGATATTAATACCGGCACCGCTTAATGTGCCTTCACATGGGAAACGGAGATAGACCGATCTTCGTTTCTGATGTGGCAATATCAGCAACGGAGATATTCTTTCCTCCGTTGCCTATATATGAGCAACGGAGATCTTTTCAGCCTCCGTTACCATTGTGTCGGGCCCATCGACCGACTAGCGCGCGCACACTCGCGGAAGCGCGCGGAGCTCATTTTTCCGTCGCCTAACTCTTGCCGTTGCCATAGAGGGGTATCCGATGTGTCGTTCTGTACTAGTGGTTGCTGTCACTGGGCGCGGCAGAGGAATGTTCGCCGGGGCCCGGGTGCGAATCAGCACCGGGATCCAAGCTCGTGTGATCTGAGGCAGATGCCGAATCTGCCTGGGAGTCAGTGCCTGATTCTCTTCTTCTGAGCTGATTTCAGCTTCATGTTCAGCACCGTTTCGAGCCGTGTCTTCATCATTTTGAGCAGGATTTTCTTCTGCTGGATCGTCTGGGTCTTGACCAACATTGGTAAGAGGAACAACAGGTGAAAGCATATGATCATCAACATGTGCATCCCCAAGAGAAGGATTTCTTGACGTAGACGTTTTCCGGCATTAGGATGGAGGGATGCAAAGGGAAAAATATTCTCATCAAACACAACATCTCGAGATATATAGACACGGCCTGTAGAAACATCAAGACACTTAACCCCTTTGTGACGTGGACTATATCCCAAAAAGACACAACGTGTAGAACGGAAATTGAGCTTGCGCTTGTTATAGGGGCGAAGGTTGGGCCAACACGCACAACCAAAAACACGAAGGGAGTCATAGTTGGCTGGGGTTTTGAGAAGGCGTTCAACAGGAGTTTCATTGTTGATGACTTTTCTAGGGAGCAAATTTATAAGAAACGTTGCCGTAAGAAACGCTTCATCCCAAAACTTGAGGGGCATGGAGGCATTGGCAAGCAACGCAAGACCCATCTCAACAATGTGACGGTGTTTGCGCTCAGCTGATCCATTTTGCTGATGGGCATGAGGGCATGATACATGATGTGTAATACCAATTTTTTGAAAGAAACCATTAAGCTTTTCATATTCACCACCCCAATCAGTTTGCATAGTTATAATTTTCCTATCAAACTTTCGCTCAACAAGTTGTTGGAAGTTAAGAAAAACTTGATACACATCAGATTTTTTCTTGAGAAGATAGATCCAAGTAAATTTACTAAAATCATCGATGAAGCTTACATAATAAGTGTGCCTGCCAACAGAGGCTAGTGCAGGACCCCATACATCAGAAAACACTTGTTCCAGAGGAACATGGAAACACTAGTGGACATAGGATATGGCAATTGGTGGCTTTTTGCTAGGTGGCAAGAATCACATATGTAAAGATTTATTTCTGGAGTGTAAGATAACTTATGCTTCCTAAGAACTTGTTGTACCACAAAAGAAGAAGGATGCCCTAAACGACGATGCCATGTAGATGATGAAGGCTTTATTGTGATGAAAGCATGCTTGGACGGCGACCCCGTAGAAATAGGCACTAGGGGATAGAGCCCACCATGACACGGACCCTTAAACAGAATTCTCCTTGTGGCCTGATCCTTGATCAAAAAGAAGAACGGGTGAAATTCAAGAAAAACATTGTTGTCAAGGGTAAGTTTGTGTATAGATAAAAGATTCTTCGAAGCACTGGGCACATGACGTATATTATTGAGATGTAAGGAAGCATGCGGGGTGCACAACGTTGAATGACCAATATGACTTATAACCATACCTTTTCCATCGGCCGCGTGGACACGTTCACGTCCATTGTACTTCTCATGAGTGGTGAGTTTCTTCAACTCTCCAGTGATGTGGTCGGTGGCTCCCGTGTCGGAGTACCAGTTGGTATCCACACCATAGGACGCCATGTTCGCGGCCTTGTCATCTTGCTCACCATCACTGTCCGACCCATCGTTCTGATAGCGCCACCAATAGTCAGCGGCGGGGTGGCCATGAATCTTGCAAATTTGGCTTGTCACATCGACGAAGAGGGTCGGAGCGCGATCCACCCGATCACGTCGACCACGGCGTTGTCCTTGTCCACCACCATTGCGGCGTGCATCATGCCTATCATCAGTGCGGCGCCCATCACGCCTATCATCACGGCAATCACGCCGGTCATCATAACCGCGGTTGCGGTCTGGTCCTCCTCCATCACGGCGACCCCAGCGGTCACCACGGGAGCCGTGATCGCCATAGTCACCGCGAGGGCCACGGTGACCACGATCCAGATAGCGGCTGCGGTCATCAGGGCGTGGATGGTTGACATCACGGCCACGCTGAGCCGCATTGGCCGAAGAGGTGAAGGAGCCGTCGGTGGTGTCACCTAGCATCTCATTACGCATATCAAAAGAAGACAATTGACCAAAAAGATCATGTCGGGGATGTAATCCCCGGTACCCCAAGGTGGTTGGTTTAACCGAGGTGATAAGAGAAATAAAAGCAGGGAACGAGTGTGTGACAGATAAAGAAACAGCAAAGAGAGCACCCAATACCGAATCTGGCTCTAGCCTCGGCTGGGCCGAGTCTGGCTTTAGCCTCGGTGGGCAGAGCGGCCGCAGCCTCGGCAGGCCAAGTCTCCAGCGGGCCAGAAGGGCGCCATCTCGGACCGGCCAGCGGGCTCCAGACGCAGGCCGAGGCTTGTTTGACTCGGGCAGGCCACGTTGGCTGGCCGAGGCCTGTTAAACTCGGGCAGGCCGCTTTGGCAAGCCGTGTTAGCTGGCTGAGATACGCTGACCTCGGCAGGCCGACGTATCTCTGGTGATCGAGGCTGGCCATCCGAGGCTGGTCAGGTCAAGGTACTATGACTCGGATGGACTGCTGTCCTCCGTATTCTGGCGCTTGCCAGGGCGGTGTCTTCAGTCACGGACGGGCTAAGATCCTGCATCCTGGCAGCTGGCACACCAGCATTCCCAGCTATCACCTCGTCAAGTACAAGATTCCCCGGTAACCCGCCGTGGATCCCGGAGACAAGCAGTAGAAGATAACAGGAAGGACGGACGGGACGTGCCAAGCCCATCCCTATGACGCAGCTGCAGTGCGGACAAGACCCCAGTAGTCAAATCTGCATGACAAGACCCCAGTAGTCACGTCAGCTACAGTGTACAGTGTTTCTTGTTTGCTTGTCCCCTCACTTGTCCCCTGGGCACCTATATAAAGGGCACCAGGGGGAAGAGGTGGGGAGAGCTCCCGCACGAGCTCATTTCCCCCCTTTGGCTTTGCTCCTTCTTCTTCCTTGAGCAGTTCTCCATAGCCAGCTCCATACAGCTCGAGGAGCATTTGTACCGAGCATATGAAAAGAGGAGAATACACCAATAGGCTAGATGCTGCAGTAGGAGTTTTATCTCTCACGAGAGCCCCGAAGCAGGGTAAATCCCCGTGTCGATCTGTTCTTCCGTATGCGCTCTTTAGCGTGCTATCCCTCCCTGAATCCTCTAGCGTCCATCGGCCCCAAAGATAAGCCTACCCCTAGGCATCTGTTGTTACCACGACGACAGATCATCAAGGGTTGTACCAGGGTTCCCATTGACAACAGCGACAAGGGAATTGTACGATCCGTCGAGGCCATGGAGGAGATAGCCGATGAGTTCATCATCTTCAAGTGGTTTCCCGACGGCAGCGAGCTCGGAGGCGAGGCCCTTCATCTTCGTGAAGTGCTGATCGGCTGTCAGATTGAGTTTCTTGGTGTCGTTGAGGAGGGATTGGATGTGCTGCACCTTCGACCTTGACGTGGAGGAGAACATGCTGGTGATCATTGCCCACACCTCAGCCGTGGACTCCTTCCCGAGGACATGCGAGAGGATGTCGGGGGAGAGGGAGTTCAGCAAGAACCGAAGTACTTGTTGATCCCGAGCGATCCAGACGAGGTAGGCGGGGTTCTCTTGGCTTGTCTTCTTCTTCTCGCTGTCTTCAACCTCGATCATCTTGGCGGGGGCATGGTCAGAGCCGTCAAGGAGCCCCATGACATTGGCTCCGCGGAAGGCAGGGAGCACTAGGGCTTTCCACAGGAGGAAGTTCCCCCGGGTGAGCACTTGGGAGGGAGGCGTACCCAGAGCGGAGGCCAAGGAGGAGCTCGAAGAACTCATGATGGCGACGGCTGCTGGAGGTTTTGGGTCGTAGTTGTGTGGCGGCAGCAGCGGCTAGGAGAGCGGCGGCAGCAAGTTGTAGTTGTGGCGGCAGCGGCGGTTAGATGTGTTTGTAGTTTGTAGGTTGTATGGCGGCTGGGGCGGCTAGGAGAGCTGCAGCAGCGGCAAGATGTGTCGTGTTTGTGTAGGCGGCGTCGGCAGACAAGCTACGGCGGCGGCAGGATGTGGTTTTGGCGGCGGCGGCGGCTGGATCAGCAGCGGCGGCGGCGGTTTTAGGTAGCTAGGTCGTGGAAGAGAGGCTCTGATACCATATTGAGTTTTAGGGTTTAGCGGAAACGGTCGTACCTCGTTGGAGGCACATCGGATTCATGTTTATAGGGGGTACAAACAGCCTGTACCGTGGCATTACAGAGGGGTACGTATAGGGGCGGTGTACTACACCATACCCTATACGTACAGGGTTACAATACGTTCAACAGCCGGCCTCGCTGCTGTGACTTCTGACTCTCATAACAATTGTATGTTAACTGCCAGTGCCATTCATCCCTGTTCTTGAGGTCTCAATTAAAAAGTTCACTCGCGGCGTCAAGTCCTAGTAGCAGTACTAGAGTAGTAAGTTCATAGTACTAATACTTTTAGTACATGACTGCAACTGCAAGACCACCTCAGGTCAAGTTTTTTAGCTAGCAATTAAGCTGCAGGGACCGAGTTTTCAGTGTCAGATTAATTAACTAATCGAAATACTGACGGCTCTTTGACACATTAATTACAAACGAGTGATAGACTTGTCCAGTGCTGCATAAATTTAACCAGGCGACCGAGGCTGGTGAAGAAAGAAGGCTCGAGCTTCATCTTTATTTGGAGATATATGTTGAGGGCTCTTGAACCGGTGATACGGAAGAAGTTAGTTATATACACTTAATTTTTATACTCCAACCTTGACGGCGAGTAGTACTCCAGTACTGTAAGAGTAATTAAGATACATGCACCTTGAGGGTTGAAGTTTCTGTGGATAACTATGTGATGCTCTCCAGTACTGTGAGGTATGATAAGTGTATGCGTACGTGCCGGAGTACATTATAATGCCGGAGTACTGTACGTGTGTAAACCCGCCGGACGGCCGGTGCCTTTTTGTTAGACGAAATGCATTATTACCCGGTTGGTGCCTTTGATTGCGCCAGTTAAGCTCGTAGTTTAGCCAACTAACGGAGTATTATTTTCAAAAAAAAAAACTAACGGAGTATTACTAGCAGTACACAAATAGCTGTTCAGTCACTGATCCAACGGTCGAGATCGCCGATAGGACCACGAAGCAAGAGCAAAGAAGAATTGAGAAGAATGCTCAAGCTTCCAAGCTACGACGCTCGCAAAGCAACCGCAGGTACCACGCGGTTCATCGGAGCTAAGATCGCACCCCGTTCATGGTTTCATTGGTCGGCTGATGCTTGCGGTCTACTCGATCACCGCGAGCGCGACGCGCGCTCGATCGGAGTCCGTTGGCTTGGGAAGAGCGACGACGTAGCTCGGGAGTACGTGTTCAGTTGAGTGGGGATGTATTCTACGGACTGTCTCTCGCCGCAGGGAGCGGTCTCACGTGGGTTCTCCATCGCACAGCTCGTGGGGAAGTGCGCGCGCACATTTCTCTTCTTCCTTCCTGCCTGCGTCCCCAGGGTCAAAGTCTCATCACGAAGAGCAATTCTGCTTAAACGCCATGGATTGTGTTGATTACACGGCACGGAGTTCCATCTCCAGGTCCTCCTTGCCTCTCTGAACTGAAGCACGCCCCTGGATTATCGCTGACAGCGAGCCCCACGTAAATCGAACCGGTCGGAGGGACCTCCCTGTCAGCCGGTTGGATTGGTAAACATAGCGGACTATCAATCTCGGGGTCAGATTAGGTTACTGTAGTCGAGCTCTCTGAACCTTCTGAAACCACTATTTGCGCCGCGCAAGTACCGCAACCGGCCGGGGCCTGGGGCTCCTAGGTACCATGGCCATGTGCGCCGTGTTCTTCTTTGGAGGGGAAATCGTTAGGCAGTCGTACAACGGTACAAGACGTACTAAAATGAAGGGGTTAAAATCTCGGCGCAGGTTCCTCGCTACTAGTGACGGCATTTAGCTCCTCGTCCGTTCCATCGCCAGGACGATGTACTAGGTGGAGAAGAAGCCCTTGTTACCTGGATCTCTGCCGATCCGCACCTGCAGCCACCATGGTTTCTTGGAGTTACTCAACCGTACGATCTAACTTTGAGGGTTTAATTCATGGAGCCGTGGAGAGAGGGACAGCGAGACATTGAATCAATCAATCAGAGCTTAAATTTCGCAGCCGCGTGGTACGCGTGCCATGGCCTAACATTTTCCTTTTTCCTTCTCTCAACTCTCTGTTTTCCGTGGTATATCAGAGTTGACATTTCGCAGGGACGGCGTCAAAGGCAGAACCGGACAAAACGAACCCAAATTTTGGTTCCTGAAAGTCGTGCGCCGCTGGTTCCCGGCCAAATGTTGGTTGAGATTTGGCCAGGTCGACATCCGGAATGCGGCTGTCGACCGGACCGTTTGGTACCCGGGCAATATGACGACGCCTGCGTGCCTGACAGGCATATGCCACCCCACAGCTGCACAGCCGGATCAACCGTTTCTTAAGCATTACTATGCCCGCATTTGACTAACTCTTTCGACCGCCCATAGATCTTGTTAATTAACCTGCTCTCGAGTTGTTTATTTGTGATCATTAATCTAGCCACGATTGTACTGTCATTCAGCATCTGAAGAAGACTGACTTGCCTATGTTAGTTAGTGGTAACGACCATCATCTAAAGAGCTAAGCTACAGGGATCTACCAACGAAATAAACCGGTACATCATAGATGGGTTATTTGCAATGACTATCTATGTGTTCTATCTCCAACTGACCTTGCTGAAAGAGAAGACTGACTTGCCTAGGTACGGTACAGATGGTCACATGCTCGTTCATGAGAACACGAACTATATGTACACGTGCCAAATTCATTCACATAGCCCGGTGGCATCGCCAAATGTTAGTTCCACTGCCACCCTTTTGAGAATTACGCTATTTCTAAAGGCAACCGTATGGACTTATTTCACCACAATATAGTGTATCCGTATTGAATTCATCCACCGATGGGTTCACCCAAAAGTTTGGAGTTCACCTAAAAATCCAAACTGATGGATGGTGTAGTCAACACAACATATCTCAGACATGGGATCGATGTAGGCCGCATTTTTTTTGTTAGTAGTGTATTGGTAGGGTTTTTCACTACAGATCTCTTGGCACTCGTACCATATCAAAATTATGCACCGATCAATTCACTCAAAACTCAAAAGTATGACAATGGAGAACAATTTCCAATATATTTCGACATTCTATAATAATGCATAACTTTAATTTTGTTGTGAGTTTTTATTTTCCCTAGTGAATAGGTTATCTTTCTATTTCGTTACAAACGACTGGTACAACATTGACACAAACACGCACATGCTCGCACAACATCAAATTAAAGATTGCAACATAATCTACATGGGTAAGACACGCTAGGAGTTCAAATAAGGGTTTCATCCCCGATGGACTGGCCACAACCACCCCGCTAGCCACCAAATTAATTATAGTCGGTTTCTCACTCCTGTCAGATTTTTCAGAGACAAAAGTGATATCGAAGGTGTTAATGCGAACTTTTAGCTCTCCTGCTCTAGCCTAATTTGAGCAATAGTCGTAAAAACTTCTGGTTTCATTGATGAAATGGAGCTGGGGCTCCCCCTGAGAGGGCCCCTCTTGATCTAAAAAACGAAAGTGTTAAGTAGTCCGCAATTATTTCGGTTGTATTTCAACTGTAACTAAATTTCATTTAGATGAAAGATCATCATGAAGACTTTCTATGCTCCATTAAATCGGTGTGAATTATGTTGATTTTTTTAATTTTTTTATTTAAAAAATTCTATTATTTTTTTTGGCAATTGCGGGATTTCTCCTTCATAGGGGAGCTAGATCTGGAAAATGAGAAATAGCGCACGCTTTAAGCATCGATTTCTAGATGATCTTGCAAATGTTATTTACCGACTATGTAACATGATTAATGCAGCGAAAATATTGCAGAAGCCAATACGGAAAAAACCTTGAAGACAACGTGGAGTAGCATACTCAATGGATCATGGATGGGCATCGGGTACCGTAAAATTTATGAAATGATGTCGTTACATGACTTCGATGTAGATGATCAGGAGGAGGTCTCCTGGAGATTTTGCAATCTTCGTGAGTTGTGTTTCAAATGTTCATAATTGCTAGAGTAGAAAGGTTTTGTAATAAGTAGTTAATTGTGTAAACTCTAGATTGATGCATACGATGATTTGTTTTCCGTTATAGTTTGCTTTCTGTTCGACACTTCTGTAAAGCACCCGCGGTTTGTCTAATGGAAATCGACGAAGTGAGTCTTGTTTGGTCCACACACAAAAAAAAGGATTTTGTAACTGAGGCAAAATGATAAATATCAGATAGTAACACGTTGGTTGAAAGCATGATTTAATACTGTTCGGAAACTTTCAATCTAGATGATCACATCATGGTTCAAAAAAAAGATGATCATATCATGCACAATTATCTTAGAGAAAGTTAACACAAAATGCTTTAGCACTCACGCCCATGCCCCCCGCCCCCAAAGCAGAGGCCAAGAAGTAAGCTACCCCTATATATGCTAATTTTTTTTTAATAATACATTTTTTAAATTAAATTCAAAAAATATTACGCAAAATAACGAAATGGCAAAAATAATACGGCCTCGGCCCAGCTTGGGCCGATAAGGGCCCGTCGGCCAGGCTTGGGCCGATAAGGGCCCGTCGGCCGCCCTGCTCGTGTCAGCGAAACCTGTCGGCCAGAGCTGGGCCGACAGGAAGCTGTTGGCCCAAGCTGGGCCGACTGGCTCTTGCTTTTTTTTTCACCTCTCCCTCCTCTTTTTTAGCCACAAATGCAGACAAATTACAGATGAAATCAAACTCCAAATTTAAATCACTGATGCACACATATAAAACATAGTCTACAAACACTGATCCACACATATTACAGATAAAAACATAGTCCAATTTTAAAACATTGATCCACATTATTACAAATAAAAGTACAGTCCAAATTTAAAACATCCTAGTTTCTTCCCCTTCCTCTTGGTCCTCGGCTGCCTCGTCCACGTGGAGCAGCTGCTCTAGTTGCCGGAGCAGCATTCGTAGGTGGGAATTTTGTACAAGCAGTGTCCCTGTGACCAAAATCATTGCACAAGAAACATTGCACTGTCGGGCCTCCGGCTTCAGATTCATCCATACCATTTCTGATACGCTTGCACGGTCGTCTACCTCTACCAGGACGCAGTAGCCTTGGGTCGGGGATGTACTGCCTTTCATTAGGGTCAACCGTGTTAAAATTACCCACAGCTCGAAATCCCACCATTTCACCGGTCCAGGTATTAAGAACAGACTCGTTCAAATAATATGGTGAAACGAACGAGATGGCTGATAGTCCGAGTTGCCCACACGCAGCCAATACATGGGAGCAGGGCAGGTGAAGCAATTTTGGTTTATTGCATGTGCAGTCACATGTTGGTCGGGCTTCATTTCCAATTCTCACCTCATGCGTTCTGAGCTGATTTCCGCAACCAAACTTGTCAGAAGGTAAGCGTACCTCGAACCTCCTTTCTTGATTTCCTATGGCCTGCACAGCATGAGTACGAGCTTTTGCCATCTTCCTATCCATGTACTCCGTAATCTTCTCACAAAAAGGTGTGTTTGGGTTGTTAACGATATGCATGTGAGCTTTCTGGCGTCTTTCTCTGAAGTACTTGACTGTGCCCTCAAAAATACCCTCCACAATGGCTGTAAGTGGCAATGCCCTATTTCCTCTAAGAACGAAGTTGTATGTTTCAGCAAGGTTGGTAGTCATAACACCGTACCTGGCTCCATAAGTGTCGTGCAGCAAAGACCACCTCTCAAGAGGCTCGTGCTCTATCCACTGCTGAAAGTTTTTGATCAACCTCCCAGTCTTTCTCCTAACACCAGGCGGATCAAATCCTGGCAAGTCACAAAGCCCAACAGGTACATCCTCAGCTGGTGGAGGTCCGGTTGCTAGCTGTTGCGCCACAAGTTGCACATGTGCTGCTACTGCAACATTTCTTGCAGCTCTCCTCTGCCTAACATGCTGGTTAGTGAAGTCATCAAGCTTACCACGTACGAATGTGTATTTCCAGAATTGGTTCTGCTTGCACAGTTTTTTGAATAGATTCATCAAAGCCTTATCTCGGAACTGTGAGAAAAAATTGGCCCCCAAATGGCGCATGCACCAACGACTCTGCAGGTCTAGCCATGGCGTTTGTTCCGCGGCCACAGGGTTTGTGAGTGCCTTGACGGCGTTCAGTATACCAGCATGGCGGTCATGAAGGATGCACACGTTCGGCTTATCTTTTACTACTGCTATTTTAAGCTGCCTGAAGAACCAAGTCCAACTTTCAGTGTTCTCGCTCTCCACAAAAGCAAATGCAAGTGGCACGATCTGATTGTTGCCATCCTGACCAATGGCAGTCAAGATTTGTCCCCTATACTTGCCAGTAAGAAATGTACCATCAACACAGATAACTGGTCGACAGTGAGTGAAAGCTTCTATGCATACACCGAAAGAGAAGAACACACGATGCAGCACCTTTACGTTTGGAAACTCTGCCATCCAAAAGTGTTTGACGTCAACATATGTGCCTGGATTACGGGCCTGCAATGTGTAGAGGAGCCGAACAACTGAGTCATATGAGTCTAGGAACGATCCGAATCTTTTCTCAAGTGCCATCTGCTTAGCCCTCCAAGCTTTGCCATAAGATATTTTGTACTTGAACCTGGTGAACACCTTATGTATAATAGCCTTCGCTTCCATAGCTTTGCCCTGTACTATTTCTGAGTACAGCAACCGAGCTATAAGCGTCGACGAAATGTTACGATGATCTTGAGGAATACTCTCAATTCTACATGTGTGCTGTACTACGTCGCTCACTTTCCAGTTTATGCCGAAGTGAGGACGATAACCGTGCACCCTTCCAGGACACCCTGCTACCTCACATTCCATTGTCAGATATTTTTTACTCGACACCTTGGTTTTGAATGTCTTGCAAGTCGACATTGCCCACTTAATGATTGCATCTTGCAAATGTTGCTTGTCGGTATATAGAGCACCCGCAGAAACCTGGTTCTGATGGTATTCCCAGGCAGAATCATGACCATCGTTCACTGTCATTGACGACGAGAAATCATGACTCCATGACGCAGGATTTGGCACCACATGTTCGTCATCCGACTCGTCGGAATCATACCCATAAGCACTACCACCATCTTCGTCTTCCTCTTCCATCATTTCTTGGAATACATCGTCTGCTGCTGCCTCAGCAGCATCTTCATCTCCCTCTTCCATATGCTCTGTCTGACTATTTTGGCCAGATTCATAACTACCACCTCCAACATCTTCCTCTTCCATCTGCTCTGTCTGACTATTTTGGCCATAGTCATAACCACCACCTCCAACATCTCCCTGATTATAATCATGTCCAGAAAATTGCATCTCCTGACTACTCTGGCCAGGATCGTGCCCTCCCTCGCCTTCAGGCGCAATCACCTCCTTCGCGACAGGTATCAGTAAGGCATGAGGGGTACATCCCCTGCTTGCGCAGCCTTGCAACCATCGCACCATCTGAGAGGTCCGTTCTATCGGCCTCAAATAAAAAAACACCGGGGACCTTGTCTTCGTCCACAGTGCATGCACACCGACGGTGTCTGTTTCAGGAAGCCCTAAACACGCTGCCAACCAATCTTTCAGCTGACTTATAGACCATGTTTGTGGGTCACTCAGTTCCAACTCTGACCATCGAAACTCACCCAAATCAGCTCCATGCTCATTTACTACAACTTCGCCAGGACCGTAGAAAAACAAACATTTCACTAAATTACTCATCTCAACAACCTAAAAATGTGACACCAATTTACTGTTACAACCGGGAACAACTATATACTTAATATTACTAGCAAAATAAACGCATACCCTTGAAGCGTGCCGATTCAATGGACCAGCAACGTCACCACCACCGCCAATGCAACACCGCTGCACCACCACCACGCTGCACCATCCACCACCCTACAGCAACCTCCACCTAAACTCCACCATTGCTCCAACCAAACAACACGAAATCACACAATAATCCAACACATCTGTAGATCTGAGCTGCCTTAACTCTCTAACACTTCTAGAGGAAGATTTGGTGGCTGGATGGACAGATCGCCGCTGAAACGCAGTAAGGAGCTGCTGGTTTCGAGAGGAAGAAGAAAAGGAGAGAGAGGACGCGAGGAGGAAGATGTGGGCAGGGCTGGTCTTATCCAGCGTCCTGTCGGCCCAGCCCTGGCCGACAGGTGGTCGGCTGAGTTCTGGCCGATTAGTGCCGCATCACGGCCTGTCGGGCGCAGGCCTGGCCCACCATGCGATCTGGTCGTCTTGAACAAAGCCGATAGGCCAATCGGCCCAAGCCTGGCCGACGGGCCCTTATCGGCCCAAGCTGGGCCGAGGCCGTATTATTTTTGCATTTCGTTATTTTGCGTAATATTTTTTGAATTTAATTAAAAAAATGTATTATTAAAAAAAAATTAGCTATATATATAGACCAAGGCACTCTCTAGTCTCTACTCCCCACAGTTCAGCCTACAGGCCTAGAGATCCCTCCAACCAAGCCATGGAGGCAGACGCAAGCCACGCACCCACCACTTCTTCCTCCTCCGTCTCATCTTCGACACTGTGCTCTTCGTCCTCCTTCACCTCCCTCGCGAACATCGTGCATGAGATTCCCAAAAGCTCCAAGCCCAAACACCCAAAGAAACGCAAGAGAGCCGCTTCGCCGGCCGCGGCCACCAATGGCGCCCAAGGCGAGGAGAGCAGCTGCTGCACCACCGAGGACGACAACGACGCCGCGAGCGGCGAGGCGGTTCCGGACGGCCCCGGCACCGGCACCGGCGCCGTGTCGAAGAGCGGCTTCAAGCACCCGTCGTACCGCGGCGTGCGGCGCCGGAGCTGGGGCAAGTGGGTGTCCGAGATCCGCGAGCCGCGCAAGAAGTCCCGCATCTGGCTCGGCACCTTCCCCACCGCGGAGATGGCGGCGCGCGCCCACGACGTGGCCGCGCTGGCCATCAAGGGCCGTAACGCGCACCTCAACTTCCCGGAGCTCGCGCACGAGCTGCCCCGCCCGGACTCCACGTCGCCCGCCGACATCCAGGCCGCTGCCGCCAAGGCTGCCGCCGGTGCCGCCGTGCAGTGCGATCAGGCCGAGACGCCCGAGTCGTCATCCCCCGTCGAGGAAGCTGTGGACGCGGTGCGCGCGGACAGCGTGAGCGGCGAGGACAATGCGCTGTTCGACCTCCCCGACCTTCTCCTGGACCTCAGGGACGGGCTCCTGTGGTCACCGGTGTGGCCGGTAGCGCTGGCGGCCGAGGAGTACGACGGCGGCTGCTGCGTCGGGCTCAGCGAGTCGCTCTTGTGGTCCGAGTAGCGTTTCTTACCGTTCAAATTGCCCTGGTAGTTAATCGGAAAAAAAAACTAGCAGTATAGTAACGGGAAAAACTAGTCGTAGTACTCTATTGGAAATGTTACTTATTCTTGGTTGTGTTTGACTCGGCCATGAAACCAGTGTGCTTCCATTCTCTACAATCAAGAAAAGATACTACTAGTTGATGATTGATGTCCTTCCCTAAAAAAGAAAGGTTGATTGTGCTGAATACATACCTACAAGTTGAGTAAGCATACATGGGTGTTGACAGATCAATGTGTGGCGGGCTCACGTTTACTGTTAACTAGTATGGACTTAGTAGAAATTTATGAATTCCATGTGTTTGCAATTATTTTGTTGATGCTTATATGTGGTGGCCTGATGTGGGCTGCTGGCCGTTTGGAAGTCGTTTTATGGTCCGGTGAAATAGTGAACGGCGAACAAACAAAAATCAAAACGAAGCGTGCCTAATTTCTCCCCCCAAATGATTTCACAGCGAGCTTGGCAGTAAGCGAAAGAAGAATTATTGTGGTAGTGTGTGTGTTACGACCTCACTCTCCAGTAGGAGGAGGGAAAACTCTGACCTCGCTGCTGGTATGCTGTCACTGTGAAACGATCTTCAGAAGATGGAGGAAGAAATCTCTGGAATGACAACTGGGGCTTTAAACTACCTGCAGCTTATGGAGTACAATTTAACTAGGAAAAGCACTGAACTGTAGTCATATCTTGCTCGGTTTGGTAGGAGCCCCACGTTATCCTAGGTTACAATAAAGGTCTAGTAGCAGAGTCCGGCGAGGGGAGAGGCATGAATGAAGAAGAAACAAAAGAGAGGGAAGGAGAGAAAGTTCCAACCCTGAGCGCAATATTCTCTTGTCTCCTTGTGCTCATCGTTGCCAAGTTAAACAAACACACCAAGCAAATAAACTGCTAGGTTAGGTAGAGAACCCGAGCACGCCAATTACCGGTTCCCGTAATATATAGTCCGATCCAATTCCAAGTATTCTACCACCAGTGGCGAACATGTTTAAATTACTTTTCCTTTGTTCTTTCCTGCTGAGAAACGCCAGGTTTTGCTGCATCTACCTTTCCTCCGTTATACTGTATATACGATTATTAAGTAATGGATCGACCGCCCCGGCCATTACTTAAGTCATCGCAAATCAAGGATCTTTTAATGGGCGAAATCGACCGTCTCACATGCGCAACACATGGCCAGACGATCATGCACTGCACTGCATATGCATCTACTACCACTCCAGTTGCACACTGCAAGCTTTTTTGAAAGGGAGGGCCGAGGCCCCAATTTTCAAATTTTATTGAAAACTGATAAGACAACAAATGTAGCTCAATTCCAGCTCTCACCCCAGGGGAACAAGCACATCCCCTGATGGGATTGAACAATCCACACCACCACTACTGTTCTTCACTACTTCTAATCACTAGAAAAACCAGCCTCTCTGGCTCGGAACATAAGCACTACTAAATTCAGCCAACATAACAGACAGCCCAACGTCTTACACCATAACACTACATAAGACTGAAGTTCTCATACAACGACTTCACACAGGGTATTCCCAGCACCGAGATGCTTTTCTCAGGCTTCAGTTAACCGCATTACCAGCGGCCCCCAACCTTGTTTTCGATGATAAAATTCAGTGGCCACCAATACTAGCAGCTTTGCTCCTCTGCGTTGCATACTTCGCAGGTTTGTTTTCTGCAAACCAGCCCAATAGGAAATATAGTGAGACATAAGAAAGATTATACTAGTCGGATCCTGGAGGATCGCTCCGTTAAAGCAGGCATTATTCCGGGTCTTCCAGACTGCCCAAATTAACGCAACGACTCCTGTCGATACCAGGAACCTATCAGCAGCAGCAAAGGTCTCTAACCAGCTAGGTAAATCACCAAAACTAACAGGAACAGTCTTCAAGTTGAAAGCACACCTAATTACACCCCAAAGATATCTAGCAACCGAGCAACTAAAGAACAGATGATCTATCGTTTCTCTATTAGAGCAAAACAAGCACTTTTCTGACCCCTTCCATCCTCTAGCTAACAGGACATCCTTAGTTAAAATGATTTTCCTAAAAGCCAACCAGAGAAATACTTTTACTTTTAGAGGTGTTTTCAGAAACCAAACTTTCCTATAAGGAACTTTTACTTGTGAAGCTTTAAGTGCAACATATAAAGACCTAACAGTAAATTGACCCGAAGCAGTGAGATTCCATCTACATCTATCCTCTACTCCTTCTCTTAATCGCACTCCCACACACAACTCCTTTAATTTAGACCACATTTCAGCTGAGTCGCCCCACAGATTTCTCCTAAAATTGAGCACACCCCACCCTTCACTTAAAACTCTGCTTACAGAAATTTTCTTACTGTGCGAAAGATTGTAAAGCCTAGGGAAACTATCCTTCAAATTGAGCACACTGCAAGCTACTAGCTGAGCAGAGCTAAGCCTGGCTGGCTGATCGCGTCTTGTAATTAACAACGCGTGATCAGGGAGCAATAATCCAATCGGCTAGCTAGCTAACTAATTCGTCCGGTGCCAACAACGGGAGTATCCAATGTGGCCGCGGGGGTCTTGTCGCCGTCCGCCGGGACCGCGATCGTACTGTTCCGGCCGGCGGCTCCGGTGGCCGGTGGGGCGCGCGCTCGCGTATGCATGCATGGTAGTTGGGTGGTACCGAGCTCGGACGTACGTTGCCGGTTCAATTGCTGGGAGAACGACGATTGGCCGATGGGGATATCTGGGCGGGAATGCGCCGGCCAATGAGGCGCCTAATCGGTTAGTTAGCACTCAACAGAATCTTGGTGCAACCACGCTGATCGATCGAGTTGAGCTCTGAAGGTTTAATGCTTGATGTATGCAGGATGTCTGCGTGCCCCAATTATGCGCTCCTTGGGCAGGACCGCAGGAGGATAATACGACGTATTGTGACGTATTGTGATTGATTGATGGATACCACCCAATGATTATACGGTCGGTGGAGGCTATTTTTGACCCTGACGGACAGAACTAAACATAGGCGGTGTACCGCAAATGAGAAAACATGCAAAACTTGATCATCGGGATCGTAAGAATGCATGCGATCAGATATAGTCTCAAACTATGGCAACAGAGGGGGGGGGGGGGGGGGGGGGGGGGGGGGTGATTCCTAAAATCAAGGGCGCGAATAATATCCGCCTCTTGTCGCATGGCTCACCGCTGTGTAGGGAGGTCACATATGGATTTTGCAGGAGGGCATCGTCCTAAAGCGTGAGTTTGAGAGTGAGTTCGAGAAGGCGTAAGATAGGGTCACCTCAGACTTCCTAAGCGTAGTGCTCCTTCAAAAAGGTTTTTGACCCAGGGGTGGGTGTACCGTGTTATGTTGTTGATCTTGAGGGGCCACGCGGCCATTGCGGTTAACATTGAAATCACAACTTTCTTTCGTAAGGGGGGTGGGAGGGTGTGAGCGAGGGAGACTCGTTGTCCCCTCTTTTGTTTGATTTCACGATAGATGTGATCTTTGATCGGGGCTGGCATGCCGATCAAATCAGGGGCCTGGTTAATTTGACACTTATACCTAGGGGTTATCTCATTTTAAAGTGTGATTCTGATTGAGACGGACGAGCTAGGTTACTTCTTCTATATTTTGAAAACAGGTCAGGGTTGAAAATCGATTTGAAGCGGAGTGGTATTATGATAAGAGTCCCAATCGGATTGGATCTTGTGGTACTTGGATTAGGATCTGTCGAGGCCATATGTATTGTGCGCCCATAAGGATGCCTATGTAAGGTGGAAGCAACATGACAGAAAGATTGCGGTGATTGTTTCAAGTGTTGGAAACCCTATCTTGCACCATCCCAAGTCGTGCGATCGGTTCTAACGATCCTTCGTCCGACGTTCCATCCTAGATATGTTGATATCGTAGAGGAGATGTTTGTAGATCCACGAGGAGATGTTTGTGGGATCGGACGAGGATGACAACCCTTCCCGCGATGAACCACATCAAACTCTATGCATGTACATCTAGTGGTAAACTTGTTACCTAAACCCTAATCATTGTTCTTGCTGTTGTGCGGTAGAAAATTTTACTTTGTGCTTGTGTAGCATACCGTGTGACGCAACAAAAGCAACAATGAGGTGTCGTGGGCCCTTGATGCATCATGTGACTTCTTAATGTGCTCTGTGCTTTTGAAGTTGTGCCTCGGACACCACATTCCACATCTTGCCGCCATCTGGAATATCTCAACCCCATCAAAATAAAAATCTCGGTGGTCAAATTCATATACGCAACGGCCCTAGATCGGTGCTTGAGGCTTATGTTGTAATCCTAAGGATGTTAATCGTATATTTTCTCATGCTACCTTTCGAAATTTATGTGGAGTTGTGCCCGGTCACTTGTTCAAAACGACTATAATCCTAATTTCTTTGGGGACTTAGTCGACTTTGTCGGGAGCAGTAGCGGAGGCACATTACTTGGATTGCATTTGCTACTCAATGCTGGGCTATTTAGACCACTAGAAAATAAATTAGCCATTGAGAGGATCATTCCAAAACATCATCCTGACACCTACGAGGGTGTCTTCCTTCAATAGTTGCTATCGGTGGTGAAGAAGAAGAATAAGAAAGCGTTGGCACTTGCGAGGTCCAAGCTCAGGATGTTACACTCTTCCAATAGATCAGCGCCATTGTAGTTTCCTTGCGCCTGCCTATAGGTGTTACTTCTTTTATTTGTGGATTGTATCTTGTTTGTACCTTGAACATTTATGTGCGGTTGTTCCCTTTTTTTAATTTAAAGCCGGTCTCTTCTCGTAGCCTCCATCTGTGGCAAACGATAGACCGTGGTTTGTCCACATATTTTTCATTACGATGATAGCTTCAGTTGGATTTCGGATGCCAGCGGAGCTTACACCTCGCGCTCTTGTTACGCGGCCTTGTTCGGAGGGGCCACCGAGTTGCTAGGGGCGCTGCAGGTCTAGCGAGCTAGGCCCCCCTCCAATCTCAAGGTGTTCATGTGGCTTGCCCTCAGAGATTGTTGCTGGACAGTAGACAGCTTGGTTCGGCACGGTTTGCCACGCCCAAAGTTGTGCCCGTTTTGCGATCAGGTGGCAGGGACTATCGACCACCAGTTAGTCGGTTGCGTGCTGGCTCGTGAGGTTTGGGTCCCCTGCCTCCGCAATTGGCGACTGGAGGCATAGATTCCCGAGCTTTAGGGATCCCTGGTGGAGTGGGTGTCTTCGCGCGCCAAGGGCCAAGGCAGGACGTGCGCGACTTCTGGACGGTTGTGGCCCTGGTTTGTTGGTCGCTGTGGTGCCACCGGAATGACATCATCTTCAACAACACGCATCTCCATCTCCAATAGCGGTGCTTCAGAGGATCGAGGAGGAACGAAGCCGAGACATGGAGAGGAGCTAGGTTGTTCAGAGGTTTCCTGCTAGAGTTGGAGTGGTGGAGGTTTCGCGAGTAGTCGGCGTTGAGTTGTAGCTGCTTTTCAGCGTGGGTGCGTGTCTTTTATGAACCTGATATGCCTATCCAAGGCATATCCTTGAAAATAAGATTTGATCAAGGAGGAATTACGACTAGTCAAGTGTTGCTTTAACTCCTCACATGAAAAGTTTTGCTTCTGCATTATTGCAATATCAAAGCTAGAGAATATTCATTTTTCCGTTCCGTATACGATCGAGAAGAGCGACCGAGTGACCTCATAGTTGGTCAAACGTCATTTTCAATTAGATTCAAACACCCCAACAATTCTACAAAGTGTAACCAACTACGAATAAATACATCCTAGTGTACAATGCAGCTGATGACGATCGCCCCTTGTCGTACTCTTGCATGTGACAATAATTCCCGAAGATCCGTTAGTTTCACTGGTAGCACATGTGGTCAGAGCTACTTATAATCGAATTATTCTTGCATCGATCGATCATCAGTACAAGTTTAGCTTACGCGGCATAAACCACCACCAATTATTTTGCCAGCCGTCTCCATAAACATCATGCATGCATGTATGCATACTGTTTTTGCAGGAAACTGATACAGACCGATCATGCTGGAAAATGACCACTTGTATGGAAGTTAATTAGGCCAGGGACGTACTAACCACTCTTTACTCTAGGGAGGTTATCGACGTGCTAACGGCTCTTTACATGGTAACAATGTCTGAGCTTTGTCATACTCGTGTTCTTTGGGGCTCAACGGTTGGCCACGCTCTTCGTGTCAGTCGTCGTCAAAGCTTAAGCAGAAATGGGGCAGAGCAGAGGAATGTTAAGTTGAAATTGAAGCAAGGCGCATATCAAGCCGTATTCCGGTTGTTAATAAAAAGTGCATATCGTACTATAATAAACATTTTTTCTTCTTTAATAAGTACTATCAAGACGTATATATGTCTATATATGATGATGCGTTTTAAAGTTTTTTATAAACAATTGAGGGAAATATGTAGCGGATTCTCTACCATGATGGTGCGTTTGTAAGTTTTCAATTGCCGTCCAACATAGGAATGCATCGAACATGTTCTTGTCCTATATTTCTTTTCGTTGTCGTTCTTAACAGTCAGTCGTCGGCGTTGCACCCATTAGGTACTCAACTAATTATCTAGGATTTCGTGCAAAACTTTTCCTTTGTCGACAAAGGGGATATATTAATCATGGGGTAGATAGCGATATCGAGATACTCGATGGTGTTGACAAAACGTAGGGACTTCACGACGCACTTCCTTGTAGACCACCGCTGGAGATGTCCGGAACTTGGTGATGGTAACAATCTTATATGTATATCAACTCGCTGAAACTGTAAGTGCAGAGTGTATCAGCAATCAGCTCTTTCCTCACAAAGATGACTCGGGATTGATTATCGAACACAAAAATCTGTAGTCTTCTTGGTTCCTCTCAAGCAATGTCTACAAAATAAAAAGTTTTTTTTGTGTTCGCAACACAACCGGATGAGATGAAAATAAATGTAAACTAAATATAAAAACTAAGATGCAGATGCTGGGGCTTCCCCATCTCGAAAAAACACTAAATATTAAAACTAAAGCAATTATGCTAGAAAGAGATGTTGTCGGTGGAACTAATGTACAAACTATAAAACTAAATGCAATGGATGGTTTTATATTTTCGGAATAATTAATAACTAAAAATGTAAAATACAGCACAACAATTAATTGTAAAAAGTGTTCCTATGCTAAAAAATAGACCAAAATTTCTAGTTTCAAATGACCATTCTCTCTCTCGTAAATATGGGGGCACAAATGTAGCACTTTTAGACAAGATAATATGCAATATAACTTTTTATTGTATATGTATGATTAACATTTAAGGACAGGCTTGACACAGTGGTGAAGTACTCCCCACTTGTGCCAAGAGGTTCTGAGTTCGGTGCAACCTCTCTGCATTGTTGCACTATGCACGGGTAAGGCTTGCCTCTTATTATCCTTCCCCATAACCCACTTGGTGTGGGATCTTCTAGCATTGGATCTGTCCTTTTTTATGTATAATTAACATTTCATATGGGCATCATGTGCTTATCACTACTAGGAAAATGGCTATAGGTGGAACCACTTTCTGTGGCGCACCAAAATAGACATGCGCACATACAAAAATATGCGCCACAGAAATGTTGGAATTCTGTGGTGCACGTAAACCACATGCGCCACGGAAATATGTATTTCTGTGGCGCATATAGCAAGTATTTCTGTGGCGCATATTTGCAATATGCGCCACAGAAATAATTTATGTGGCGCATGTGGATGTGCGCCACAGAAATACATATTTCTGTGGCGCATATTTCTATATGCGCCACAAAAGTGTCAAAAGGAAATTCAAAATTTTCAAAAAATCCAAAAAACCCAAAAAAATCAAAAAATCCAGAAAACTACAAAAAAAAAATCAAAAAATCCAAAAAAAATCAACAAATCCAAAAAAAATTGAAAATTTAAGAAAAAACGTATTTTTTTTAAAATGACAAAAAAATAAAAATTTGAGGAATTCTAAATGTTTAAAAAAAATTAAAAAAAAACTACATTTTAATTTTTTTATTCTTTTGTCATTTTTTTAAAAAAATACATTTTTTCTTAATTTTTCAATTTTTTTGGATTTGTTGATTTTTTTGGATTTTTTGAAGTTTTTTGGATTTTTTTTGGATTTTTTGAAAATTTTGAATTTTCTTTTGAAACTTTTATAGTTTTTGTTTTTTTTGAAATTTAAAAACACATATATACACATACCACACATAAACTACACACACATCTACACACATACAAGGCTTAAGAGGGTTGATATGATACTTATATCAATAAGAACTTTAGTATCATAAGGGTAGCTGAATTGAATAGAAATTAGAAGTAAAGCGTACTTGGGTTGGAGCAATTTGAGGATGGGTGACCTAGTGAGAAGTCATCATTTGAGATATGTTTGCAGTGTTATTAGATATTCAAAAAATTCAAATGTTTAGGTTTTTCCAAATTATTTTATTTTTTGTTTTTTCCTGATTTTTTTTAACTTTTTTTAAATTTTTTGAGAATTCTGTGACGCATATCTTGTGGATGTGCCACAGAAATGTGAGAATTCTGTGGCGCATGTAGATATGCGCCATAGAAATACAATTTAGTGGCGTGAATTATGTGGCGCACCCACCATGCGGCACAGAATTCCAAAAAGGTGCGCCACTAATGACCTTTTCCCTAGTAGTGTATGTAGAGATGATGCAACACACATCTCTAATACTCCCCTGAGCAAGTGGATTGTTCGCATGCTCAAAGTAAGTGGAGACACTATTACGTGATGACATAGATTATTGCTTTAAGATCAAGGACATGATGTTGGATGAACTCATGTGTTAACTTGAACTCATGTGTTAATACTCCCACCCACATTATTCAGATTTATTGAAGAACACTAGCCATTTGAGCTTGTATTTCTTAGTGCTTTAGTGTAATCTGCCCCCCCCCCCCCCCCCCCTCAACAAGTTAGCGATAATAAGTATGTTCAGTTAGCCCCCCTCAATGTCACATGGTGGCTCCGTCCTTGAACAAGCGCCACCTTTTCTATCACTAGGCAAACATCACGACATCGCATCCCATTGTCTCTATTAAGGTAGACATAGGAAGGAGAAAACCGTATTAGTTCCCCAATGTTCCGTCACGAACCAGTTGCTACTTCTAGTCTACTCCATCTAATGCACATGTTCCCCTCTCGCGCCAAGCAGTATACTATTTTGATCATAACATATACAAGAACGAGGTAGTAATATACATCTATTGATTGCATCATAGTAGATACTGAAATTACATAAACTTAGTAAAATAAATTTTTAGCCAAGCTATTTCTATCCAAACTTAGGGGTTTCGAACCTACAGGCAACACAGTGCTCTGATACCATCTGTAGTGGACCTGCACTTAGAAAATGGCAAGGTCCCTGTGTATAGTGCAAACCCCTGGATCGTTTCATTTGCACACACAGTTTAAGACGAATATCACAACATTGTATCAATTTATTACACGAATGATCCAGTACTTAGGAAAATTAAAGTTCATTACATACTTGCATAGCACAAAGGCTAGCTTGAAAAAGTAAAGTAGCGGGAATTTATTGTTCATGGAGTCTCCATCATCTTCATGCGCCACAGGCGAACATGTTGGTTGCAGACTCGAAACCCTTAACGTAAACTCACTCGTCGTCAGAACAATCTGCAACAAATAAAATTTTGCAACAGAGTGGGTCAGAACCATTAAAAATGGAACTGGCAAGTGACACTTTGTGGACACTTAGAGGAATAACTCTAATAACCTATATGCATATTTGGCTGGTGGAGTTCAAAGGCCAAGTTGCAGAAAGCCAAATTTTCCTAACTCTTTTGAAAACACTTTTCTTCTAATCGAGACATCCATGGCATGAAAACCACTGTCTCATCTACCCTTGTTCACCCATCAAGTTTTACTTCAGAAGTTGGAATGTTGGGATCCTCCGTTGACGTCCTTGATCAGCTGCTCAGAATTGTCCGTAACCGGGGACACGGCTAAGTACTTAGTTTTGACACTCTCGAGAGGTTGTGCACGTTCACCATTAGACTTAACCAACTCGAACTATCCCCACACTCCAATAGTGATAGGGGAAAAGAAGAAGGTTAAGACGAGATCCTTCAGAAGCATTTTCCCACCCCATACCGTCCTGACGCGCTCCACCTATAATCCTCTACCACCACCTGTCAAGCCGGGGTGAGTCCACACAACTTATTCGATCAAGACAGAGCCCATATGACCAATAGCTGCACTGGAAGCAATCTTGACTTGGAGTTCTTCAGATCCCTTTGTTCCCTGGGTGGCAATCCACAAGTGCACGTACTCAGGTAAAACCATAGAAATGGCCCTGAGTAGCCACTCAACTTCGCCTCCGTCAACAAACCAATCCACCCAGGAGTTTCTTTAACTTAGTAGAATTTAGCTTTTTATAAAATAACTTTTGCATAGCATCAATATTTATACTAAGTTGTTATATAGGTATCTAGACACAAAGGAATAGGGAAATTCTAAACATGTCTTGCACAGCAATACTAATAACACCTACACATGCTTAAGGAAAATAACTAAGTCATGCATAGACAAAAATACTTAGGACATTTATGAATGTGCCACTTGCCTTGGCAACAAGGAGAGCAGGAGTAGCAGTTGCAATAGCCTTCGTTTCCCTCCGAAAATTCTAACACATAGAAACACCACAAATAAACATACAAGCATTCCAAAATTTCTAAGGAAGATATGACATGCATGATATGACAAAATATTCTAAGGAAAATATGACAATTATGAGATGCAAGAATTTTCTAAGGGAAAGATGACAATCATGAGATGCAAAATTTTCTAAGTGTTTCTATGTCCATCTCAACTCTTCTGAAAACACTAAGTCATGCATGATTCGAACATGTAATAAAAATAATAATTTTTAATATTAAATATAATTAAAATAACTCCCAAAAAGGGAATAAACACTAATTTCGTAGCAACTAATGTACAAAAATATGGCTGAAGTCTTTCTGGACAGAGGGCAACTAAACAAATCCAATGCAATTGGATTCACTCAAAACAGATAATTTAAACTAAAGTTATGTCAAAAATACTCAAATTTCACATTTGAAATTTGAATACATAAAAGTTTGACAAAACAGAAAATAATACAGCCAAAAGATTCTACTGGTCCTAAGGATTTCAAATATATAAAAATATTTGAATTTGGATAAACAGAGAAAAAGTATTGATAAAACTAAGTTACAGGGGTTTTTCTGCAAAACTGCTAAAAAGAAAATAAAACAGAAAATCTTCTCCACGCTGGCGCTGACGAGGCTTGACATGGCGCTGACGAGGCTTGACGTGGCGCTGACGAGGCTGCTGACGAGGCGTCGACGTGGCCGCTCCTGATTTGCCCGTACCGCTTCGATAAAAAATCTACTCTAAGCCGTACGCGGCAGATCTAACGGCCCAAATTGGTTTGACCAGAACGAAGCGACGCGGCTCACCGGAAAAGCTCCGGTGACCTAAGACTACGGCGGCGCCATGGCCGGAGTTCACGAACTTGACGAAAAAAGGGGTTTGAGATGGGGCTTTTGTTACCACGCGATGCAGGACGACGTGGCGGAGGCGGTGGCGAAATGTGAGGTAGCGGAGCGTCCTGGTCCTCCCGCGATTCCTCGCCGGAGTTGAAGACGGCGGCCGAAGCTTCGGGTTGATCTCGGCCTCGATGATCTAGTGCACGAAAACAAAACCGTAACAAGTCAAAACGGTGCGCAAGAATAAAACAAAGGGGAAGGGAGGAGAGAGAGGGCTCGGGGTGTCCTGTACTTGCCGAAAAATGCAGAACTCGCTGGCGGCCGTGGCGGAGCGTCGGGGGTTCGTGTGAGAAGCCTGGTGGCGCTCGAGTTGTGTGGTCTGGGGCAAAAGAAAGAGGAGGAGTAGGGCATCTTATAGGATCAAACGGAGAACGGAAAGAGCGAGTAAATCGCCGTAATCAATCAAATTGATTCGGCCGTTTCTTCTCCGGTCGTGGGCGTGATTTGGGGAAGAAACGTGTCGATGCTGATAGGTGGGCCCCACCTGTCAGTGAGAGAGGAGAGAGGAGTGAGGCCGTGGGCTGCTGTTGGACCGCGCGCGCGAGGAGGAGTTGGGCTTGGCCCAGTTAGCTCGGCTCAACATTTTTTTTATTCTTTTTCCTTTTTTCTTTTTCTGGAAACTTTTATATCTTTTAAAATATACATCCAAATGGATAAAACAAATTTGTAAAAATTTGTAAAACTAAACTTTATCAAACTAGATTATTTGGAAATATTTTTGAGATATTTTAACTACAAAAGTTTTATTTCTTTGTAAAGTTTGAAAACAAGTGCAAATGCAAAATGCAAGGTGATGATGCATGCCATGTATGAAATTTTATTTTTGTGAAAAATTGGGATGTTACGAACCTAACCCCATTAAGATGAATCTCGCCCTCGAGATTCGGATTGGCTAGCAAATAGGTGAGGGTGGTCTTCCTTAAGATCATCTTCTCTTTCCCAAGTTGCTTCTTCCTCGGTATGATGATTCCACTGGACCTTGCAGAACTGGATGGTCTTGGTTCTGGTAACTCGCTCGGCTGTCTCCAAAAATTTTATAGGCTTTTCTTCATAAGTGAGGTCACTTTCTAGCTGGACTTCCTCTAGTGGTACAGTATCCCTCAGCGGAGTTTCTGCCATTTCTGGGTGACACTTCTTCAACTGGCTGACATGGAACACATTGTGAACTGCGGAAAGAGCTTCCGGTAGTTCCAACTCATATGCCACTTCTCCTTTGCGTGATAGAACCTTATAGGGTCCAATAAACCGTGGTGCTAATTTTCCTTTGATACCAAACCTTTTCACTCCACGTAGAGGTGAAACTCTAAGATAGGCTCTATCGCCCACCTCGTAGGTGACTTCTCTTCGTTTGGAGTCAGCATAACTCTTCTGCCTGGATTGTGCTATCCTTAATCTGTCCTTAATCAGCCTAACTTTCTCTTCAGCCTCCTTGATTATGTCAGGTCCAAACAAACTACGTTCACCTACGCCACTCCACAGTAGTGGTGTAGTGCACTTCCTTCCATATAGAGCTTCAAATGGAGACATCTCTATGCTGGCTTGATAGCTATTGTTGTAAGAGAACTCAGCATATGGAAGATTATCATCCTAGCTAGATTTATAGTCTAGAGCACATGCTCTCAGCATATCTTCTAGGATTTGATTTACTCTTTCAGTCTGTCCATCCGTCTGTGGGTGGAATGATGTGCTAAACTCCAATCTGGTCCCAATGATTCATGCAACTGCTTCCAGAAATGAGAAGTGAACTGAGTACCTCTATCAGACACAATCTTCTTGGGAACTCCATGTAGACACACAATTTTCTTCATGTAGATATCAGCTAGCTTGGCGCTGGTATAGGTAGTCTTCACAGGCACAAAGTGAGCTACCTTCGTCAGACGGTCAACAATAACCCAAATAGAATCATACCCTGATTTGGTTCTGGGCAGACCAGTGATGAAATCCATCCCAATCTGTTCCCATTTCCAATCCGGTACTGGTAAGGGTTGTAGCAATCCAGCTGGCTTTTGGTGTTCTGCCTTTACGCGACTGCACACATCGCACTTGGCAATGTATTCAACAATATCTCTCTTCAGATTGTTCCACCAAAATCTTTCCTTCACATCCATATACATCTTGGTGTTACCCGGATGTATGGAATAAGGTGAGTCATGGGCTTCTTGAAGTATTAACTTCCTGAGATCGACATCTTCAGGAACACATATACGTTCCTTATACCACACAGTTCCATTTTCATCCTCACGGAAACCTTTAGCTTTGCCTTCACTTAGGTTCTTCTTGATTTCTTCCATCACTTTGTCGCCTTTCTGGGCTTCCTTAATTTTGTCCATCAAAAGAGGTTGCACGTCTAACGATGCTAAGAATCCCTCAAGCACCACTTCCAACCGAAGGTCCTTAAATCCCTTGCATAGGTCTTCAGGCAATTCACCTGCCGTAAGTCCATTTACAAAGGGCTTGCGGCTCAAAGCATCAGCCACTACATTGGCTTTTCCTGGATGATACTGCAGACTTAAATCATAGTCTTTGATCAATTACAGCCATCTCCTTTGTCGCATGTTCATTTCTTTTGAGTAAGAAGTACTTGAGACTTTCATGGTCTGTGAATACTTCACAACGCTTTCCCCATAGATATGGCCTCCAAATCTTCAGGGCATGCACTACAGAAGCCAGCTCCAGATCATGAGTGGGATAATTTACTTCATGTTTCTTGAGCTGCCTCGAAGCGTAAGATACCACTTTACCACTTTGCATCAACACACTCCCGAGACCTCGATGTGAAGTGTCACAATACACTTGGAAATCTTTCTCTAGGTCTGGTAGACATAGGACTGGTGCTGATACTAAGCGCTTCTTCAGTTCTTGAAAACTAGTCTCACAGGCTTCTGTCCACTCAAACTTCTTACCCTTTTTCAGTAGTTCAGTCATAGCCTTGGCAATCTTTGAGAAGTTTTCAATGAATCTCCGGTAGTATCCCGCTAGTCCTAGAAAACTTGGAGAAGTTTTCAATGAATCTCCGGTAGTATCCCGCTAGGTCTTCAGGCAATCTTGGAGAAGTTTTCAATGAATCCAGCTGGCTTTTGGTGTTCTGCCTTTACGCGACTGCACACATCGCACTTGGCAATGTATTCAACAATATCTCTCTTCAGATTGTTCCACCAAAATCTTTCCTTCACATCCATATACATCTTGGTGTTACCCGGATGTATGGAATAAGGTGAGTCATGGGCTTCTTGAAGTATTAACTTCCTGAGATCGACATCTTCAGGAACACATATACGTTCCTTATACCACACAGTTCCGTTTTCATCCTCACGGAAACCTTTAGCTTTGCCTTCACTTAGGTTCTTCTTGATTTCTTCCATCACTTTGTCGCCTTTCTGGGCTTCCTTAATTTGTCCATCAAAAGAGGTTGCACTTCTAACGATGCTAAGAATCCTTCAGGCACCACTTCCAACCGAAGGTCCTTAAATCCTTGCATAGGTCTTCAGGCAATTCACCTGCCGTAAGTCCATTTACAAAGGGCTTGCGGCTCAAAGCATCAGCCACTACATTGGCTTTTCCTGGATGATACTGCAGACTTAAATCATAGTCTTTGATCAATTCCAGCCATCTCCTTTGTCGCATGTTCATTTCTTTCTGAGTAAAGAAGTACTTGAGACTTTTATGGTCTGTGAATACTTCACAACGCTTTCCCCATAGATATGGCCTCCAAATCTTCAGGGCATGCACTACAGAAGCCAACTCCAGATCATGAGTGGGATAATTTACTTCATGTTTCTTGAGCTGCCTCGAAGCGTAAGATACCACTTTACCACTTTGCATCAACACACTCCCGAGACCTCGATGTGAAGCGTCACAATACACTTGGAAATCTTTCTCTAGGTCTGGTAGACATAGGACTGGTGCTGATACTAAGCGCTTCTTCAGTTCTTGAAAACTAGTCTCACAGGCTTCTGTCCACTCAAACTTCTTACCCTTTTTCAGTAGTTCAGTCATAGCCTTGGCAATCTTGGAGAAGTTTTCAATGAATCTCCGGTAGTATCCGCTAGTCCTAGAAAACTGCGGATTTCTCCCACATTCTTGGGTGATTCCCAGTTGGTCACGGCAGAAACTTTTTCAGGGTCCACTGCTATTCCATCCTTAGACACTACGTGTCCTAGGAAACCAACTTGTTCTAACCAAAACTCACACTTGCTGAATTTGGCATATAGCTTATGCTCCCGAGTCTCTGCAATACCAGGCGCAAATGTTCTTCATGCTCTTTGTGGCTTTTGGAGTAGACTAAGATGTCATCGATGAAAACAACGACAAATTTGTCTAGAAAATCCATGAACACTTTATTCATCATATTCATGAAATAAGCTGGAGCATTGGTCAACCCAAAAGGCATTACTGTGTACTCATATGAGCCATATCTAGTGACAAATGCGGTCTTGGGTATGTCCATCTCTCTAACTTTCATCTGAAAATACCCTGATCGAAGATCGATCTTTGAAAACACAATAGCTCCTTCTAATTGATCGAAGAGCTCATTGATTTTGGGCAGTGGGTACTTATTCTTGATTGTTTGCTCATTTATCTCTCGATAGTCCGTGACTAGCCTCTGTACTATCCTTCTTCTTGACGAATAGATTGGTGCTCCCCATGGTGATGAACTTGGGCGAATAAAACCTTTCTGCATATACTCCTCAAGTTGTTTCTTGAGTTCTTTCAATTCATCAGAGGCCATTGGGTATGGTCTCTTAGCTATTGGTCCTGTACCCGGTTTTAGTTCAATGAGAAACTCTACATCTCTATCGGGTGGCATTCCCGGTAGTTCTTCTGGAAATACATCTGGGTATTCCCTTACTATAAGAACATCTCCTAGGCTAACCCCCTTAAGAGAATTAGCCTAACTTTCTTCAGCTCGAATTTTGACTTGAACTTGATCTTCTTTTTCTCCGGGGTGGTGAGAGTGATAGCTCTATTTGCACAGTCTATGATTCCTTCAAAACGAGTCATCCAATCCATCCTAAGATAACATCTAAGCCTTGGGTTTCTAGGATGATCAAGTCGCAGGAAACTGATGTTTTCCAATCTTCAAGGTTTAACTGTCTACACCCGGAAGTCACTATCATTTCTCCACCAGGAGAACTTACTCTAATAGGCTCCTATGTTTTCAACAGCTAGCCCATGTTTGTTTACAAACTCTTGAAATGAATGAATGCGATGCTCCAGTATCAAATAAAATTAATGCTGGACATGATTGAGCAAGAACGTACCAATCACAGCATCAGGTTCATCAAACACTTCTTCCACGTTGACGTGGTTCACATGTCCTTTCTGGAAAGGGTTGGGCTTGGCAGCTTCCTCAACCTTCTTCTCGGGGCATTCATTTGAGTAATGTCCCTTGTTCTTGCACTTGAAACAGGTGATCTGGCTGAGGTCTCTCTTAAGTTCTGGATTTGGGCGATGCTGTCCATTGTTATGGTTATGGCCAGCATGTCCATTTCCCTTGTGACCTCCATTATTTCCTCTGAATCCACCATTTTGGTTATGACCATGATGTTTGTGGCTGCTTCCTCCACTGGGTGGTTCCCATGTTTATGACCATGGTTTACATCATGAGGAAAATGCTTCTTGAATGAAGGCTCAGAATGATGCTTGTTGATACTCAGCTTCCTCTTCCTGCTTTCAGCTTTCTTGATGTTGTCTTCCAGTATGATAGCTTGATCCAGGAGGGCCTGATAGTTCGGGGCGTAAGCGACTGACAGAGGAATTTCAGCTCGTCACTCAGCCCTTTGAGGAATTTTGCCTTCCTTTTCACATCAGTATCAATGTCTTCAGGGCATAACGTGACAGTGCATGGAAGTCATCCATATACTCCTTAAGTGTCTTGTTCCCTTGCCTCAGGTTTCGGAACTCTTCTTGCTTCAAGTTCATAATGCCCGAGGAGATATGAGCATTACGGAAGCCTTCCTTGAAGGTATCCCAAGTCAAAGTGTCCAGGGGGTGGGTGATTTGATAAGTTTCCCACCATTGAGCAGCTGGTCCTTCCAACAGATGAGTGGTAAACCTTACCATTTCAGGGTCAGTACACTCACAAGTCACCAGATCCTTGTGCACAGAACGCAGCCAGTCATCTGCCACAATTGGCTCCGTTGCATTGGAGAACTTGTTAGGCCTAAGCCTCAGGAATCTGGCAAGTCTGTCCACTTGGGGAGGAGGTGGTGGTGGTGGCGGTCCATTCTGATTGGCCATGAATTGAGCCATCATAGTCATCAGCTGAGTTTGCGCTGCCATCAACTGTTGCATCATAGCTTCGAGTTGTTGTTGTTGTTGTGTTGTTGTTGTTGTTGTTGTTTTCAGGTGCACGACGGGGAGGCATCTGTGGTTTTAGCATAGATGAGTAAAAGATAGACAGATCTAGGAGAAAATTTCTACCCATACAAGCATTTAACAAAAACACAACAATAAAACCAAGCTCAACTTTAACTTTTCGAATAAAAACATGGTCTAGTCGAAAGGAAATCAAACACACGGGTTTCTGAAAATAAACATGGGTACTGCCATACCACAATTTGGTAGATCAGTACAAAATCGAAGGATAACGTCTAGGTGGAAAGAAAATGGTAGTCTCACTAACTATCCTACCCCTCAACCATGGTATCATCATCTTCTTCAACCTCCTGAATCTCGTAACCTTCCTGATCAAACATCAGCTTGAGTTCTTTCACTTCCTTCTCCAGTGCAGAGTTCTTCTCCTGCAACTCTCTCTTCTCTGCACGAAGCTGCTTGATCAAGTCACGGTCTGCCTCCAGTTCTACTTCATTGCTTTCAAGCTCCAACTTCATTTCTTTTATCTGCTTGTTCTTCTGCTGGACTCTCTTCTCTTGGTTCTTGTACTTCTTGTCTTGCTCTTGGAACTTCTCTTCTAGGGCCTTGGTCTCTTCTTCTTGTGCCTTCACCTTCTCTTCATTCTCCTGAAGTCGGGCGCACAGCTCATCATTTTTGAAGAGTTCTTCGCGCCTATCTTCAAAAAGTTCCTTGACTTGGTGCTCCAAGTCCTGAAAGTACTTGCCTACGAACTCGGCCTTGCCCCTATCCTTGGTGTCGAATTCATAGGGTTCTCCCTCTTCATCACGTCTTCCAAAAAGAATGGAGTAGTGTCCGCCCAGTTCCTTGTAGTAGCGTCCACAGAGACGCCCAATCAAATCTTGCATGATGATGTTGAGTCCCTTCTCCATGGAGTCGCTCACCACCTTGATCTCTATGTTGTTTCGTCCTCACGTCCAAGCTGCATCGCCTTGATTCCCCAGCAACCTTCCTTGTGGAAATTCTTCAAGATGCAGCCCTTGATCCTGGGTACGGGCAACTTCAAGCGATCAAGTAAGTCGAGGAGGTAGAAACCATAGCGAGTTTCCACGAAGTCCTCCCCGGCGGTGTAGTCGAATCTCTTCATCCTTAAGTTAGAAAGAACAAGGTATGAGATAAAAATGCACAAGTCAAGATATTACGAGTACTTAAAAAACAAAAGAAACTTTGTATGTTTTGATACTTAGTAAAATAAATTTTTGGCCAAGCTATTTCTATCCAAACTTAGGGGTTTCGAACCTACAGGCAACACAGTGCTCTGATACCATCTGTAGCGGACCTGCACTTAGAAAATGGCAAGGTCCCTGTGTATAGTGCAAACCCCTGGATCGTTTCATTTGCACACACAGTTTAAGACGAATATCACAACATTGTATCAATTATTACACGAATGATCCAGTACTTAGGAAAATAAGTTTATTACATCTTGCATAGCACAAAGGCTAGCTTGAAAAAGTAAAGCAGCGGAAATTTATTCTTCATGGAGTCTCCATCATCTTCATGCGCCACAGGCGAACATGTTGGTTGCAGACTCGAAACCCTTAACGTAAACTCACTCGTCGTCAGAACAATCTGCAACAAATAAAATTTTGCAACAGAGTGGGTCAGAACCATTAAAAATGGAACTGGCAAGTGACACTTGTGGACACTTAGAGGAATAACTCTAATAACCTATATGCATATTTGGCTGGTGGAGTTCAAAGGCTAAGTTGCAGAAAGCCAATTTTCCTAACTCTTTTGAAAACACTTTTCTTCTAATCGAGACATCCATGGCATGAAAACCACTGTCTCATCTACCCTTGTTCACCCATCAAGTTTTACTTCAGAAGTTGGAATGTTGGGATCCTCCGTTGACGTCCTTGATCAGCTGCTCAGAATTGTCCGTAACCGGGGACATGGCTAAGTACTTAGTTTTGACACTCTCGAGAGGTTGTGCACGTTTACCATTAGACTTAACCAACCCAAACTATCCCCACACTCCAATAGTGATAGGGGAAAAGAAGAAGGTTAAGACGAGATCCTTCAGAAGCATTTTCCGACCCCATACCGGCCTGACGCGCTCCACCTTTAATCCTCTACCACCACCTGTCAAGCCGGGGTGAGTCCACACAACTTATTCGATCAAGACAGAGCCCATATTACCAATGGCTACACTGGAAGCAATCTTGACTTGGAGTTCTTCAGATCCCTTTGTTCCCTGGGTGGCAATCCACAAGTGCACATACTCAGGTAAAACCATAGAAATGGCCTGAGTAGCCACTCAACTTCGCCTCCGTCAACAAACCAATCCACCCAGGAGTTTCTTTAACTTAGTAGAATTTAGCATTTTATAAAATAACTTTTGCATAGCATCAATATTTCTACTAAGTTGTTATATAGGTATCTAGACACAAAGGAATAGGGAAATTCTAAACATGTCTTGCACAGCAATACTAATAACACCTACACATGCTTAAGGAAAATAACTAAGTCATGCATAGACAAAAATACTTAGGACATTTATGAATGTGCCACTTGCCTTGGCAACAAGGAGAGCAGGAGTAGCAGTTGCAATAGCCTTCGTTTCCCTCCGAAAATTCTAACACATAGAAACACCACAAATAAACATACAAGCATTCCAAAATTTCTAAGGAAGATATGACATGCATGATATGACAAAATATTCTAAGGAAAATATGACAATTATGAGATGCAAGAATTTTCTAAGGGAAAGATGACAATCATGAGATGCAAAAATTTCTAAGTGTTTCTATGTCCATCTCAACTCTTCTGAAAACACTAAGTCATGCATGATTCGAACATGTAATAAAAATAATAATTTTTAATATTAAATATAATTAAAATAACTCCCAAAAAGGGAATAAACACTAATTTCGTAGCAACTAATGTACAAAAATATGGCTGAAGTCTTTCTGGACAGAGGGCAACTAAACAAATCCAATGCAATTGGATTCACTCAAAACAGATAATTTAAACTAAAGTTATGTCAAAAATACTCAAATTTCACATTAAAGTTTGACAAAACAGAAAATAATACAGCCAAAAGATTCTACTGGTCCTAAGGATTTCAAATATATAAAAATATTTGAATTTGGATAAACAGAGAAAAAGTATTGATAAAACTAAGTTACAGGGGTTTTTCTGCAAAACTGCTAAAAAGAAAATAAAACAGAAAATCTTCTCCACGCTGGCGCTGACGAGGCTTGACATGGCGCTGACGAGGCTTGACGTGGCGCTGACGAGGCTGCTGACGAGGCGTCGACGTGGCCGCTCCTGATTTGCCCGTACCGCTTCGATAAAATTCTAATCTAAGTCGTACGCGGCAGATCTAACGGCCCAAATTGGTTTGACCAGAACAAAGCGACGCGGCTCTCCGAAAAAGCTCCGGTGACCTAAGACTACGGCGGCGCCATGGCCGGAGTTCACGAACTTGACGAAAAAAGGGGTTTGAGATGGGGCTTTTATTACCACGCGATGCAGGACGACGTAGCGGAGGCGGTGGCGAAATGTGAGGTAGCGGAATGTCCTGGTCCTCCCGCGATTCCTCGCCGGAGTTGAAGACGGCGGCCGAAGCTTCGGGTTGATCTCGGCCTCGACGATCTAGTGCACGAAAACAAAACCGTAACAAGTCAAAACGGTGCGCAAGACTAAAACAAAGGGGAAGGGAGGAGAGAGAGGGCTCGGGGTGTCCTGTACTCGCCGGAAAATGCAGAACTCGCCGGCGGCCGTGGCGGAGCGTCGGGGGTTCGTGTGAGCAGCCTTGTGGCGCTCGAGTTGTGTGGTCTGGGGCAAAAGAAAGAGGAGGAGTTGGGCATCTTATAGGATCAAACGGAGAACGGAAAGAGCGAGTAAATCGCCGTAATCAATCAAATTGATTCGGCCGTTTCTTCTCCGGTCGTGGGCGTGATTTGGGGAAGAAACGTGTCGGTGCTGACAGGTGGGCCCCACCTGTCAGTGAGAGAGGAGAGAGGAGCGAGGCCGTGGGCTGCTGCTGGACCGAGCGCGCGCGAGGGAGGAGTTGGGCTTGGCCTAGTTAGCTCGGCTCAAAAAAAAATTTGTTCTTTTTCCTTTTTTCTTTTTCTGGAAACTTTTATATCATTTAAAATATACATCCAAATGGATTCAAACAAATTTTTAAAAATTTGTAAAACTAAACTTTATCAAACTAGATTATTTGGAATTTTTTTTGAGATATTTTAACTACAAAAGTTTTTATTTATTTGTAAAGTTTGAAAACAAGTGCAAATGCAAAATGCAAGGTGATTATGCATGCCATGTATGAAATTTTATTTTTGTGAAAAATTGGGATGTTACAACATGATAGCACATAGAGAGAGATAAATTAATCACTGCCACAAACCCTTTGTTCAAAGGTGGATGACGACGATCGTGATGTTCGAGAGGCCAAATAGGCAACCAGAGCTGATTCCGACAATGTTGCCCCCTCCAATCTTCGTCGGAGTGGATTTTATGTATGATGTTTCTTTATTTCCGTGGTGGAGTGATGCGTCCATTTTTATAGCATTTTTACTTATTGAATTAATACGTAGATATAGGGATTCTATCATTTTACCATTAAAAAGTGCACTATTCTTGTCTGTGTATGCAGGGAATGCAAAGTCAGAGGAAGAATCTCATACAGACAAGAGAAGCTAAATATGGGATGAAATATGATGATTAAGAGCATTAAAAGTCATTCCAAAAAACACACAATTCGCAGGAATTAAGAAGGAGGTCAAAAACCAACCACGGAAGATTTAACGACCACTAGTACGGTCGCAAGCGACCGTACCAGCCATCGTACCTGGCACCCCAGGTCGGTACGGCTGCGGATGGAAAATTCAAGCCAACGACAGAGAGTCAGCGCCCGCAACGACCATGGGTACGGTGGCAAGCGACCGTACCAGCCACCGTACCCAGGTGCGTTGGAACCACCTTTTCGACTATATTAATCTTGTGCTCTCGGATTTGGATGAAGAAAGACAAAACAGCCGCCAGCCACGAAACAGTACCAAACCCTAGGCTCCGGAAGGTGTACGGAGGGGGAATTTGCGGCCGGGCATCCCTCCATCAACACCGACATGGTGAAGGCCTCCGCATCGATCTCCATCACCACCATCATCATCTCCATCTACGTGATAGAATCTCTAACCCATCTCGTTGTAATTCTAGAACATCTAGTTGTGGATTTACACGTGTACATTCATACATCAGTCTATCATTTGCAATACAATTATTATGATGTTTACTGCCTTCATGTGTGAGTAGTTCCATTAGTTCTTGGGGAGATGGGGAAACCCTAGCACTACTATGAATTGAGATAAAGATGCAATGTTTTCTATTGGTTGTCTTATGGTAATAATCTTAATGATATTGTGTGAAGTCAACCGCACCAATATTTGTCTACGGGATATGAACGGTTGTTAACATTGGTGTGAGGCAGGAGGTTGAAGTTTGGGCACACAGTGATAGAAAGTGGCATCTCCTTTCTGCTGATCATTGATGTGGGAATAACGGAGATTCACAGTTCCTAAACCGCATCCACGGCGAGACCCTTAATTATTTGTGCCAGTAGGCGTATCGCCGATGCTCTGCGCTAGTGGTGGTTGTGAGTGGTGTGTAGCCTCGAGTAACTCAGGTCACACTTATATATGGAGCTCCGCCCTCATAAGACATACAAGAGATGAACATACCGCACGTCTAATCAATCCAAAAATATGCTAGTGGTAGAACCATACTTCTCGAGAACGCCTTTAGCCCTATTGCAGATCCAAACACTTTTCCGTTCATTATTCTGTTCTCATTTTAATTTCAGTTTATTTACTTTCCTCTTTAGTTTTTTCACACTCAACACAATCATTATTTTCCGCACCTTATTGCTTGTCTAGGTTTAAAGATAATTTGCAGGTACAATTAGATAAACGACGAAAACTATTAACACGAGACCATTCGCTAAGCTCCACCGTGGTTCGATACTCTTACTTCGAAACTAGTTACATCAACCTGTGCACTTGCAGTCATCATGGAGCCGCTTGCTTCTGAGGATCGTAAAAAGGGATACATATATATAGCCGGTTTTAGGTTTAAAACAAAGAGACACATCAAGGAAAAAGGGCGATCGGATGGCCAAGGCGACGGACCCATGCCTCAACTCAGTCGCGCCGAGGGGGCATCTGGGCCTCGGGCCTCATCTGGTCTCCGTGTTAATATCCAAATCTCCATCTTTTTAAAATATTGATGTCGTAAAAATACTAGGTATTTTTTTGGTTCGGTAGGTTCCTTCTACAAAAAAACTGCGATTCCTGCTTTCTAGAGTTAGAATCCAAATAAAGAGATTTCAAATATCCCATAAAAACAATAAATTATTGTGTAACTCATATCTATGAATGCAAAGTTCATATATACATTTCAGATGAATCACTTGGAAGGTCGAGAAGCCTCGACTCACAGGGTTGCACCTACTGGCAGCTGGTCGACACACGGATCAACGACGACCTGATTTGAGGCGGCCGATAGGGGCTGGATCAAAGTCGGACAGCAGCTGGCAAATCGAAAAGAAACCATTAGGGCCGGGGGGGGGGGGGGGGGGTTATTTGCGTATATGGGTGGGCTGAGAAGTTTTTCCTTTCATGGCGGCGACTCAACGGAGGTGTGCCATTTGAATGAGACTTGCATTCCTAGAGGGTTCAGGGTATTGAGCTTTCCTAGGTACTGGCATGTGTTTTCGAGCAAGTTAACACGTACTCCCTCCGTTTCATTTTAATTGACTCACATATATCTAGATATGGATGTACCTAACACTTTTTAGTGTTAGGTACATCCATATCTAGATATATGTGAGTCAATTAAAATGGAACGGATGGAGTAAATCCCAAGTGCATGTGCAGAGGATACCGCTTGGTTAAGATTCAGAATTTCTCAAATTAAAACTTGACCAGTGATATGATTAAGTTTTTTATTGGAATAGGAAGATAGCCTGACACACTCATATGACCGATAAAGTAGAAAATAGAAAACCTTAACAAGTGTTATATATGAGGACACGACGTTTCACGTCACGGGTGCAGATACACCTGTTGTGTAAAATATTTTTAAAAACTTTTTAAAATGTCAAAAATCACAAAAAAAAGGATATACATCAGGACATTTTGTGTTAGCACAAAAAAATTCGAGGAGAAAAGATATTTTTTGTGAGCTTTGCAAAAAAAAAAAAAAAAAAATCTCGTACAAAGTCATTTTGGAGTGCTAGGATTTGTCTTTTTTGCACAGGTCACAAAAAATGTCTTTTCTTCGCGATAGTTTTTGTGCTAACATAAAATGTCTTAAATTATATTTGAATTTTTTTATTTTGAATTTTTTGATATTTTGAAATGATTTTTGAGCAGTGGGTGCATCTGCACCGTGACTGACTGACCGGATATGGAATTTCCGTATGATCAGGGCCTTGATGTCTCTATCAGACAATCACCGATTCGATTTATCAGTAATTAATCATGGTTCATGCAGCAAGGACAGCTAGCTTGAGCCCAGTAAACGGAATGATATCCAGTTTTTGTGATAGGATATTTGGTTGTTAGATGGCAACTTACATAACCACGCGAAGTTTCAAAGTGTGATCATCGGAAACATCCGTATCTCAAAAAGAACGCCACGAGTTCGCCCAGTTAGGTTTTCTTTACGGTAAATCTATTTGTAAGGCGCCTGCTCTGAGGCTTAACCGTACGCACGCCGGGAGCCGTCCGATCGCGGACGGACGGCTGATGTCGCGCCCGTGTCGGTTTGCAAGCGCGCACGTCGCGCACGTCCGTCTCGCGCACTCAATGACAGGTGGACCCCACCCAGGAGATAACGACGCTGTCTGTTTTCGAAATCTGTGCCCAGGCGGTCGTCTCTCTCTCCCCTCCCCCGAAACCTCTCGCCCTCCTCTGTTCTCCGCGCGCCGGCGAGGCGATTTCGCCGCGCGCTGTCGATTTCGCAGCGAATCAGACCGTTTCTTCGCCGTCAGACAGTGTGCCGGAGGTGAGGATCCATCTCCGCCCCTTTTTTCTTCCTTTGTAGCTCCGGTCAGTCCCCATTTCCATATCTAAGGATAGAGTTTGTTTGCGGTTTCACCGCGATTCTCCGATTCGTGCGTGATTCCGGCGATTCATCTGACCGCCGTCGATGTAGATCCATCTTCGTGCCTTTTCGTGCTTCGTTACCTCGGGTCAGTGAGCTGTTCTGAACCGTGCGTGTATATCTGTCGGAAATTGAGGTAGAGCGGTGTCGATTTCATTGCGCATGCTGGTTTCCCTTGCTGGTTTTCGGGCGCATGATGGTTTACTTGTGGATTTACTTCTGATTCCGGCGATTCCTTTTGGGGGCAGTCCGTGCGCTGGCGGAGATGATTCATATCCGTGTTTTTTGCTTTTAGTAGCTCGTGTCAGTAACCAGTTGAGGTAGATGCGGTGTCGGTTCCATAAGCATGATTGTTTTTCCTGTAGATTTTCGGAGCTGTGCTTATATGTTAGCTAATTTTTGTTGTCGATGCAGTGTTGTATCTGGTTGTGGATTATGGTAAGGTGCCTTACAATTTTTTCAGTCAACTATGTGCATAGATGAACAGGTGTATCCCGCTCTCTGTCGGGTTTTCCATATTTTTTGTGGCCAATTTACATTGGTTTTATATTAGGTTGTGACTATATGATATGTGCAATTTTTTGCATTGCAGTGGGCATTTGATTAAGTGTCTACACTAAGTGATCTATTTGATGTTCTACATTTTCCTTTATATAGTCGCCTTTTGTGCTTAATTTGTTAGATGCTAGTGCTTTTTTAGTTAGTGTCACATTCCATTTTTTCTGTGGCGACTATAATCCATGCCGAAACTCAAGCGTGGTAATCATAGAACATAGTGGGTGGTAACTATATTGCCAATTCATTGATAACTTTAGTGCTTATACACTTTTATTCTTACTATCGATTTTTGTATTTTTAGGCGCCACCATGGGGAGGAAACGGAAGGCTGCTGACGTCCCTGGAGACCATGGTGCAGATGGTGATAAGAAAGGGAAGCGGAAACGGAAGGCTGCTGACGTCCCTGAAGACCATGGTGCTGCTGGTGATAACAAAGGTGCGCAGCGGAACAGGGCATCTCCAAGTGGGATGTGCAAGTTGTATGATGACTTGACTCCTGGACAGATAGCTGATGTGGTTAAGATGGAGTTCGATAGCATGCTTGATATCAAGTGTCCCATTCTACACAACGGTCTCGTCAAATGGTTTGCTGGGACATATGACAAGAGCAGTCGTGAGTTTGTCATACCGGGACGCGGAAGGATCCCGCTGAGTGATCGTACAGTGTTCCGCTCGCTTGGACTGCCCATTGGAGATATTCCTGTTGTGTATGCTATTGACAGGGAGGTTGAGGCTTTGATTGGTCCTACCCTTTTCCCTGATGATGGCAATTCGCCTAAAATAACTCGGGTGTGGGAGATCTTGAAGGAAATGAAATCTGCTGGTGTGGCCTTTAAGCAGACTTTTTTGATGTACATCATGTGCACTGTCATACGCCCTACCACTAGTAATAAAGTCAGCAGCAGGTGTTATCCTGCCATGGTGAGTTTTTGTTTTGTGCCATGGTAACTTACATGCATTGCATTTGGTAACTCGGTTTTTTGACATTAGTTCTCTTTCTTCCACAGGCCAACGTCGCACATGTGAATGAGATGAATTGGTCTAAGTTTGTGGCTGATACTCTTCATGAAGAACTGTCCAGTGGAAAGTTCAATACAGCGTGCCTAAGCCTCATGCAGGTACATTCGTATTCATATTCTGTTGTTTTTCTTTACATGGCTTTCTTGTTCTTACATTTTTTTTTGTAGCTCTTGTACGTGGACTCTATTGATATAAGCGCTTTGAACCTCGTTCTTCCCGAGGGGCGTTTTGCTGTAAACATATGGTCTAAAGAAGACATTGACGTAGTTTTGGCTGCTGATTTGCAACCTGATGGAAAATCATATGGCAAGCTTCAGGTACTTTTTGTTTGCTGTGTAGCTTTGTGTGTTCTCTTTTTTATTGTAGGCTGACAACATCACAGGTTACTTTATCTATTTACCGTCGGTAACTAATGGTGGCAGGCATGTGTAACTTATTTTTTTTAGTGATTTTCAACTAGCTAACATAAATCATTGGTAACTTTAGCTATTTTTTCCTGGTAACTAATCGTGATAGGCATTGGTAACTTCTGTTTTTTACTGATGAATATCTATGTTAACTTAAATCATGGTAACTTTAGCTTTTTCCCCCTGGTAGTTAATGGTGATGTGCATTGGTAATTTTGTTTTACCATCTTTTTTGTTTGTTCACCATGCAGCTCAAACCTTGTTTTGGTTTCAATTACTCGCTTTTCGGTGGAGTTAGTGGTTTCAACAGGTGGTTTGACACATACTCTCATCCAAGCTGCTCAAACGAGGTACATAAATAATTCTGCTTTTTTTTGTGAACAACACATGTTTTAATTTGTTTTGACTAATGTTTTTTTGTTCAACCTTTTTTCAGCAAAAAAAAGAAGTTGCTAATGCGATGGGAAGCTTTGTGACCGGCCTAGTTGGGTTGATGGGCTCCCTGGTTGGAACTTGGACACAAATGCTACCACCTTCTTCAGCTGAAATGGCCCATCAGTTTGGTAATTTGACAGATATATTTGTTGGCTCGAAGACGACCTCAACTCGACCACTTGGTAGGCGAGCACGATCATCTGCAGCTCCAGCTTCAAGGAAGAGCCCGGCGTCGGCTGATTCAGAAGGAGGTCAACCTACAGATGAACACTCCCGTGGCACGGATCACTTGGGTAGAGATGATAGCAGTCCTTGTCCTCGTAGGGTACTGCGTTCAGCGGCAGTTGCAGGTTCAGTCAAGGGTGTTCGCTCGGGTGGTTTAGATGAGACTGACCCTACTTTTTCAGCTGATGATGTGGAGATGGCTGATACCAGTTCAGATGGCGATACAGTTGATGGTGACGCCAGGTCTGATGGTGATTCAGGTGATGATGAGAGCAGTCCTGATGGGGATTATGTCCTTGCTGCTAGGGAAAAAATCACAGACTCTGAGGAAGATGATACTGGCGAGCCGGACCATCCACTTGGTGACCCAACTCCCCCTTCGCATAGTGAAGATTTGCCTCTAAATAGCCCTGCTAGTGTTGATGCAAATGATTCGCCTTCGCATATTGCAAATTTGGACAACATCATTTCTTCTCCTGTTGATAATGTTGATTCTGACGACTCATCGATTCCAGAAGCTAGTGCATGTGCAGTCGAGGTCAGCAGCAAGGATGAAGGAATTCCACCGGTCAATAAGAGGAAATTGCGATCTGTTGTGCAGGCCCACACTTCTATTGCAGGCCTTGTTGTTTCTGAGCTGCTTGAGGAAGGAATTGACCTTGTTGCACGAAGTGGTGTTCCTGTTCGTTCAACCTCCGACAACCGGACGGATTTGCCTGCTCCAAAGAAGATGACACCTAAAAGGTACATCTATCACTTTTTTCTGTTTCTTATTTTTTCTCTAGTGTTGGTCTCCATGATGGAGGTTTAATTTTTGCTTCTATGGTTATTTGTTTTAGTTCTGAAGGCTTGGTATTTTTTTAGTTCTGAACGCTTTGATAAATTTAGTTATATTGCGTGGATAACTTTAGCTGTCTAGCATTGGTAACATTAGTTTTATCGACTACATTTTATTTTTCATAATGTGGATGCTTCCTTCTTTTTATTCCACATGGATGTATATTTTTATTCCACATGGATGTATATTTTTATTCCACATCTTTTTTTATAACTTATGTTTTGTAACCCGTTTTACTTTTAGGTCCAGTCCATGGATTATTTTTGTTCCTATTTTCTTGTTGTCTACCGTTTTTGGATCTCAATGACTGATTGTTGTTTTTTTATTACGCAGGAAGCAAGTGAATAAAGTTATTGTTGAACCTACTAGGTCATCACCGCGTTTTACATCTGGAAAGAGTACTGCGGGGGTTGTCGGAGAACTGAATAATGGTAACAAAGTTACCACTGCAATTTACAAGAGGTATAATCATCACCTTTGTATGCATGAGATATGTTTTTTGCATGTGGATAACTTTAGTTCTCCATGGTTGATTACTTTAGTTGTGTTGTGGTGATAACATTTGTAGTTCATTAGTGGTGAATAACCTGCATTAATTTTGTTGTTTGTACCATTTGTAATTTACTTCTTCACGTTTTTTTCTGCAACTAAAACTTGTAAGCATCTATGGATTAACTTGTAATTCATAATGCAAACGCTTATTGTTTATTTTGTTATCCAGGAAGAAATCATTGAAACCTATGATTCTACCTTCGAGGACATCACCTCGCTTATTGGCCAAACAGAAAGTGGCAGGGTCTGCGACCAGTTCTGGTATTGATGTGGGCGTTTCTTCACCTGTTACTGATCCAGCCGTGGTTGCAAAAGTCGATGTTGTAGATGCCAGCCTAGATGGGGCTCATTCAATTGCTGATAATCCCATTGTTGGAGCTATTGCGGTTGCAAGTATACCGGTGGACACCGTCAGCAATTCTGTTGTGCCAGCGTCCAACATAGCTTCTACTACTGCGAATGTCGAGAGTGACACGCCATTCTTGGATACTGATCAGGGTGTTACATCTCACAGCCCTACAGTTCGTGTGGATGCAACTCATGCGTCTAGTTTTTTGGCCGGATCATCTGTTGGAGTGGAAGCACGTTCACATTCTGACGACCCAGTTCCACATGTCCCTTTGCATGATGGGTTAATTACTTGTCCACTTGGTACTGCGGTCCCTATTTTATCTGATGCGGTTTGCACGTCTGTGTCCAAGACAGTTGATACCATCCTTGATCATGTGCACGTGCCAGCAGGTGAAGCAACCCCTGCAGGCGTGACAGCTCTGAGCGACGTGCATGCACCAGTTGGACCGTCAGCAACCACCACTTTGCCTGGAGCTGTCAACAACACTGCCTCCTCCAAGAAACTGCCAGGTGATGCAGAGTTACATGATATGTTGCAGAAGAAAATCGATGAAGTAGCTGCAAAGAATGGTGGTTTCTATCCTGCAAGTATGCTGTTCCTCGAGTGGGGTGCACCTGATGCAACCCTTGAATCGCCTCCGCATGCCCCCCCTGAAGATGAACCAGCCGAGAATGATGGTTTTGTGGCTGGCAGCGCCCCTGGGTCATCTGGAAGCGCTCAGTTTCCAGAAGCAAGTGCTACTCTTCCGACCCATGCACCATGTGTTGCTGGTTCTACCATTCCCATTGTTAATGAACATGAGGAAGAGGATGTGCTCCCTTTGTCGTTTGCGATGCCTACGTCCACTGGTAAGTTCTGTAACATTTTTATAATCATGAAAATATGCATGATGTATTATATGTGTGATGTAATTGCATATTAGATTGTTTGTGATATGTATGCTGATAACTTTATTGTTTAATCCCTGGTAAATTTAGTGTAGACTTACTGGTAATGTTATGTCCTTATTTTCTGTACTGACTTTAATTTGTTTTTAACTGGTTGGTAACTTCTTTGTCTTTACATGGGTAAATTTTATGCCATAAGCATGGTAACTTCGAATGTTTAATGCCCTTCCTTTTTTGTAACTTGTAGACTGTACTGCCTGATAATTATATTGCAATATTCTTGGTAACTTATATGTAGTCTGCCTGGTAACTTCTTATTTTTTTGTTGTTGTGGTGGTAATAATTGATGTTATTTTTTCCTTGCACTTGTTGTTGTCTTGTTGCCATTTTCGTGGGGCACATTTTTGTGTGCAGATTTTGTTTTACGGAGTGTTATCCCGACATCCCTCTCGCCTGCAGCGACAGACTCGGTCAATGATGGTGGCAAAGGCTCCGGATAATTGCTGGTTTTCATCAAATATATGGAGAATTGAAGATCTGTATGGGTAGGGGGGGGGGGGTGGCGGGGACTTTCGGTGTTGTGGTGGGGCGGTGGTGGTTGTAGGCATGCTTAGAAATGTCTCAGAATGTTTTAAGTAACGTTTGCTTACTGTTTTCGCAAGGCGACAGTACTTATTATTATGTATAAAACTTAATGACTTATCCCGTATTTATTATTTATGTCTGTTGTTGTAATAACGTGCGTCCCATAAGTTTACTTTATTTTTCTTTTGATTGAGTTGATTTTGATGTTTTTGTTTGTGTGATGCTCACAATTTTCAGTTTGTGAGTTTTCGATGTGCTTGGTTTGTGTACATTTTATTGGTGATCATTCTTTCTATTTTTCAACTGTTTTTATTTTGTTGGTGATTAACATGTGGTATTTTTTTAATTCCACGTGGGGACCGCCTTTTTTCTTCTATTTTTATTACCTTTTTCTTCTTTGCTCTTTTCTATTTTTATAGCTCGTGATAAGGGCAAATCGCATGTCAATGATGTTTCTGGAGTGATTTCACTGGATGATTTGTTGGGCGAGAAGATGGCAGTTGAAAAGTCTTGCAGTACAAGTCGAACATTTCCTGTGAAGAAAAGCAGTGGATCTGAAGGTATTCCACATGGACATTGATTTTCTCAAGTATTGTATATAGTTTAAATTCAGGTCATTACTGTCTTTTTTGTTTGTACACATGTGTAGCATGATTAATCCTTCACCTCCATTTCTATGTAGATGGTCAATTCTTCTGCACTCCAGCAATGCCTGCTCCACGCTGCATTATAGATGTTCCCAGCAGTACTCCAAAGTCCAGAATTCGTATGGAGAGAGTTTCTCTACCTTCTCAGTACCTACTGCCTCCTTACATAACCATTAGAAGCACTGCTCATCAAGACGCGTTGTACCGGAAGGTTATTATACACTCCAGATCTTCCAAAGTCTCGAGGCTTAAAGAGTATGTTTTCCACTTTATGCTTAGTAACCTTTGTTTTGTATCTTTGGTGGTAACTTTATTGTTTTATGGTTGATAATTATAATGGTTTTTTGTTGGTAATGATAGTACTTTGTGGATGGTAATTTAGTCCTTCATGTGTGGTTTGCAATGTGGTAAATTTATCTCATTCAATGTTCTTTGTGACATTATATGTTTGTTGTTTGCAGCACTATAATTATGGAAATTGGTCCTATGTGGGTGACAACGAGTGAGCTTGCTGATAGCGTGAAACCTGATGGGCAGCTGTCTAACACTGTTGTTGAAATCGGAGTATATGTCCTACAACAATCATGTCGCGACAACAGCAAGGTCATATTTCCCTGGATTGCGACATCCTATCTGCTTGATCATAATTTCCATTCAAATGTGTTGAAGAAACACTTCCGGAAAGATGACAAGTACAAGCTTAGCCACAAAAACTTGGTACGTTCATGTCCGTTCATTTTTTGGATTTTCCACCATATTATTTTTTACTGTGTGGCATATACTTGATCAAGCATTTTTTTCCCCTGCTAGCTTTGCTTCCCTGTACTTCAGAAGCTGGGGGAGTCTGATAAGGCTTTGTCACATTGGTATATGCTGTCGTTGAATCTGGCTGCCAAAAGGTTTGAGATTCTTGATTCCATTCGTGGCCCAGAGGATGATGGAATGATCGATCATGCTACCAGGCTGATGGATGCAATCAAAGAAATGTTCCTTGTTAATTACAAAGATTCTAGAAAACAGATTCAAGATTACGAGTTGGTGTACATCCCTGCACCGAAGCAAGATAATGAGTAAGCTTTTTATTCACCTTTCATCTAATACTTTTCTCGCAGTTATTGTTTTTTGTATACTTATTGCATGTAGCAGTACACTTTTTGTTTTCTGATGTGACATTTATCATACTTGCTAGTTAATTTCATTGTTTTTTGTCTTTTTTTTCTACAGGTTTGATTGTGGGTTTTTCATGCTGAAGTTCCTTGAATTGTGGGATGGACGTACTTCGCCTGCCATAACTTTTGATCAGATCCCAGAATTAAGGAAGGTTATGACAGCTAGGTGGCTGGAGCATGCAGATAATAAGCTTACTGAATGGAGGTCCCTTCTTGACAGATTTGTATTTTAAGGTATTTTTTTGCAGACAAGCCCATCTTTGTTTTTTCATTCCAGAATTTACGGTTTAAATTCTCTTTCTTAGTTTGATGGTGTAACTTACTTAGAATCTCGTGGTCAGTTTAGTCATAACAACATGGTAACTTTCTGTAGTTACAATTTTTTGTGCCAGTTTATTTTATGGTTTTTGTGTGGTAACTTTAGTTTGAATCAGATGGTAAATGCAGCATAAGCTGTCTGGTAACTTTACTTATGAACCAGTACATTTTTTCATTCTCAGTTTGGCTGATAATTTTAGCAAAAACCACATGGTAATTTTAGTTACAAAACCATGGTAAGTTACCAGACTGTTTAAAAATTTGAGGACCCTTCTTGACGAATATGCTTTTTTTTGGAGGTATTGCATACTTACCCCCCTGGTGTAACTTGCTTATAATCTCATGATCACTTTACTTACATCAACATGGTAACTCTGTGGTTAAAAATCACGTGGCAACTTTTTATCTTTTTTCGTGTGGTAAGTATAGCGTGAACCAAATGGTAAATTCAGTATAAGCTGTCTGGTAACTTTTACTTATGAGCCAGTCCTTTTTTTATGTCAGATTGGCACATGGTAATTTTAGCTCGAACAACCTGGTAACTTAATTGTCAGTGGATGGTAACTTCACTGTAAGGGGGAAATACATGTCTGCATAATAAACTAGATAGAATCATGTCCACATCATATAGTCTTAACATAAATATTCTTAGGCTATACATTAGCCGATATTACAAAAAAATTGCGCATCTTATTTTCTTCTGGGGATGGAAGTATCTTTTCTGACCCCTACAGTAGCATATTTTCCTGCTTGTAGCAAGATATATGCGTGGAGTTCTTCATACGCTGTTCATTGCTTGTAGCCCCAACTTTTTTAGTCTGTCCGGGCATCTGCGAAGGTCGTGGTGTACACTCTTGCAGCCGCTGCACTTTCTTTCCTTTTTTGTTCCAATATCTAGCGGATTTTGGTTTGCTGTCTCACATGGCCTTCCTTTGGTCTTAGACTTGGGTGGGTTTCCTATTTTCTTCCCGGTCGACAAGTTAGTTGCTGAAGCGCTTGATGCGGGAACCTCCGCTGCATTGTTGGCTGAATGATGGGCAGTTTTGTTTTGTGCGCTTGATGCGGGCACATCCGCTGTGGTGTTGCCTGCATGTTGGGCAGGTGCGTTTGGTGCGGTATATGACGGCATAGTCGAGGCTTCAGCTGCTGCATCTTTTGCCTTCTTCTCCTCTCTTTTCAGCCAGAGTCTAATGTCATCTTTCATGTTCTGCATGTGTGTCTTAACTATGCGTATTGTATCCTTAGCCTTGCACGCCACCTTTGCAACCTTTCTGAAGTCGTCCCTCATCGACGCCATTGCCATCATGCTTCGTGCATCTTCTGACATCCCTTGCTGTGGAGCGACTCTTGGGCATTAGTGTCCGGGTCACCTAGGACAGCTTCAGCATCCCAGCCCCACCGTTTTAGGATATACTGGTCTGGTATTTGACGGACGTTTAGGAATGTCATCACCTTTAGGACGTGGCAGCATAGTATGCCGTCACGCTCAAACTTACAGCAGTTGCATGAGAAAACGCCCTCATCAAGGTTAGCAATCACCGAGTAGTTTCGGTAGCCATAGTGCGGAACAGGAGCATCTACTACGCTTAGGTCATACAGGTACCCTCCTACGTACTGGCAGTAGTATGACATAGTCTCACGGAATTCTGATTGGAACTTGTTGAAAATGCCCCTTGAGTATGCTTTGGACATTTGTATCTCTATAGGATTGCGAGGAGACCACAGATCTGGTTCTGTCAGAGCTGTGTCTGCCAACGCTTTCCTTTCTTTATTCAGTATAGTATCCTGCAGCGTCTCGTACTGCTGTAGGAAATCCAGAATAGAGTTTTTTGGGGTCACGTATCTTTTCAGTACAGCGTTGAACCCCTCGCTTCTTGCTGTGGTCTGCAGGAAGGGAAAGAAGGCGTGCATAAAGTAGGCCGGAACCCAGCATTCCCTGTGTTTCCAAATTTCATATAGATCTGCGTTCCCACGTTCATTATGTGCTTCAAGCATTGCGTCCCAGTTGTCCGTAAACTCCTGCGGCGTCAAGCTGGTGTTTATACATGCTTTAATTGCTTCATGCAGTTCAGGGTGTGCGGCCATGTATGACCCATACTTTTCGGTTAAATTCTGCACCACATGCCACCTGCAGTTTCTGTGTATGGCCTCCTTGAAAACAGATAGAATAGATGCACGCATAGCAAAGTCTTGATCTGTGATTATGCATCTTGGTGCCAAGCCACCCATTGCTTCTAGGAAGGTTTGCATTAACCACACATAGCTGTCGGTGAGCTCATTGCGCAAGAATCCACAGCCAAATTGCACGGAGTGCCCATGGTTATTGATCCCGATGAATGGTGCACAGGGCATCTTGTAACAATTTGTGAGGTAGGTTGCATCAAATGAGATGCAGTCTGCGTAGTTTGGGTATGATCGACGTGATGCCCCGTCTACCCAGTACATTCTCTCAACACAGTCATCTTCATCCAGTTTGACTTTATAGAAGAAATCCTTATCTTTCTTCTCCATCTCCTTGAAGTATGCCAAACATTCCTCCATGTCATTGACCCTGTTCTTATGTCGAAATTTGGCTCTCAGGTTTGCCAAATCTTTATCCGTGTACGGCACATCTCCGCGTTTCCCGTAAAATCTGGACATTAGATGCATCTGCCGGAAAGTTGGTATGTTGCATTCGTGCAGCATCTTGAGAAAGTGCTTTTCTTCCGCAGGGATGTTGCGATGTGCACGTAAGAACTTTGTCAGAGATGGCTTCTTGATCAGCTGGTGGTTATGTTCATCGGATGATTGTGTAACATGGTAGCAGCCATTGTGCCTCTTGATGTACATGTGCGCCTGGCATCCAGTCCTGGGGATTGTACTCCTCTTTCTTTTCTTCACAACGGACTTTGTGTTCTGCGTGTCTTCCTTCGGAACTTGAGTTTTGCCACCTTTGGTGCAAACAAAGAACACCTTCAGATAATCTTTATTATCATCCTTCCTTGACCAAGCAATCCGAATACTGAAACCTTTCCTCAGTGAGTACTCCAAGTAGTGATCCCTGGCAGCTTCATAAGTGTCGAAACGCATATGCAGTGTTGGGGCTTGCGGTGTCGAGTTTGCATCAGCTGTAGCATCATCCCACCCTTGCTGTCCTGACACATCAGTACCCAACGTTTGTTCTTCAATTGTTTCTCCAGTCTTTGTTGTTTGCTTGCCACTTGCCGACATGGTTTCCATGCCATCAGCCCCTGAAAACAATCCATCTCCACCTGCATCTGTTATGAATCATTTATATCAGCCTAAATTTCACATGGATATAGTGTTCTTTTTGCAACTTCCAAGTAATAAATTCATGTGTAGAAGTTCATTAATAAGTAGGTGATAACTTTATTAGATGGTGGTTGGTTAATTTAGTTCACAGTAGGTGGTAACATTTCAGTCAACCACTACCCGATGGTCGGAATGGATGGGGTAAATTAGAGATGGATATCTTTGTTAACATAAGTGTTGGTGACTTAAGTTATATTATCTTGGTAACATAAGGAAGGGATGGGTAATTTCATGTATATAGTGTATGGTGGTATATACCTGCATTTTCGACATCAGCATTGTTGTGTGACAAGCCATCATAAATATCATCAGTTTCCAAATTTATATCCATATCCATGGTTGCCCCTGTTCAAAAATATTGTCAAAACTTTAGCATGGTAACAATAGGATATAGTGGCAGGTAACTATAGCACATAGTGGCAGGTAACTTTCATGTACATCTTCAGTGATTCTGCAAACAAGTTTATCGTTATTTATCCCCCCTGTTCGAAATCATGTCAATAGCCATAGTCTGTTAACTACAGCACATAGTGGCAGCTTACTTTAGTCTTACTTCATTGATAACTTTTACTGATTATACATGATTAGACATTTCAACAAACAAGTGTATGTAGCCTTTTATGGTCGAAATCATGTTGAAACTAATACTGGTTGGTAACTTTAGTGCTGCTACATGTATAACTATAGCTATTCTACATGGATAACTTTCTGATTTTCGCGTCTGCTATGTCACATGCAGGGTTTTCGCTCAAATGTCAGGAATATGAGGCAGATCAGCATAAAATACCAAGATACGGAACTGACATGAACTACATGGATTCATCATAAGGACTAGGAGTTCATAGCAACCTAATTCATCAATAGATACCATCGATAAGTAGCAATTTTTTCTACTTGATCACCAGATTGATTCCTTACTGATTCTGTGCACCCATATGTGCCCGTGTACCTAGACTACACATAGATTACAGATCATGCATATAGACTATAGATCATGCCTGTGTATCCCTCCCAACAATCATGTGGATTTTGTCTGTTTTCAGTACTGAACTAGCAGGGAGTGTTGTGTGTTAAAGCAGTCTACTGTGTGTTCTCTCCCTGGTAGCTTTTGGGTTTGTAGATCTTGCTCTCTTTGTTTTTCAGTTGTTCTGTGGTGCAGATCTATCAGCCGGAGCCATGGCGATGGGAGCCTCTCGAAGAAGAAGATGCAGAGCAGAGGACAGAAGAGAAAGTTGGTGATCTGGGACCGTGGGGATCGGTAGAGAAGAAGAGAGAGAGGTGTTGCGCTGGGAGCCTGGGATCGGGGGGTAGGTAAGGATTTGTGGCTCGGTTTCTTTCGTGCAGGGCAAGTCCTGCTTTCTGTGTGGTCCGGATGATTAGCCGGCCAGATTAGCGAAGCTGTCGCTATCGTGACAGGTTCCGGTCAGCTGGACCGCGCGCGGAGCGCGCGCACACGGCAGGCCTGTCGCTATCGTGACAGCTTTGGTGTGTACAAATTTGCTTCCGGTCAGCTGGACCGCGCGCGGAGCGCGCGCACACGGCAGCCTTGTTTTGGTGCGTACGCTTTTGCCAATTAGAAGGCGCCTGCTGAATAGTCGCTCCCCTAAATCTATTTGTAAGGCGCCTGCTCTGAGGCTTAACCGTACGCACGCCGGGAGCCGTCCGATCGCGGACGGACGGCTGATGTCGCGCCCGTGTCGGTTTACAAGCGCGCACGTCGCGCACGTCCGTCTCGCGCACTCAATGACAGGTGGACCCCACCCAGGAGATAACGACGCTGTCTGTTTTCGAAATCTGTGCCCAGGCGGTCGTCTCTCTCCCCTCCCCCGAAACCTCTCGCCCTCCTCTGTTCTCCGCGCGCCGGCGAGGCGATTTCGCCGCGCGCTGTCGATTTCGCAGCGAATCAGACCGTTTCTTCGCCGTCAGACAGTGTGCCGGAGGTGAGGATCCATCTCCGCCCCTTTTTTCTTCCTTTGTAGCTCCGGTCAGTCCCCATTTCCATATCTAAGGATAGAGTTTGTTTGCGGTTTCACCGCGATTCTCCGATTCGTGCGTGATTCCGGCGATTCATCTGACCGCCGTCGATGTAGATCCATCTTCGTGCCTTTTCGTGCTTCGTTACCTCGGGTCAGTGAGCTGTTCTGAACCGTGCGTGTATATCTGTCGGAAATTGAGGTAGAGCGGTGTCGATTTCATTGCGCATGCTGGTTTCCCTTGCTGGTTTTCGGGCGCATGATGGTTTACTTGTGGATTTACTTCTGATTCCGGCGATTCCTTTTGGGGGCAGTCCGTGCGCTGGCGGAGATGATTCATATCCGTGTTTTTTGCTTTTAGTAGCTCGTGTCAGTAACCAGTTGAGGTAGATGCGGTGTCGGTTCCATAAGCATGATTGTTTTTCCTGTAGATTTTCGGAGCTGTGCTTATATGTTAGCTAATTTTTGTTGTCGATGCAGTGTTGTATCTGGTTGTGGATTATGGTAAGGTGCCTTACAATTTTTTCAGTCAACTATGTGCATAGATGAACAGGTGTATCCCGCTCTCTGTCGGGTTTTCCATATTTTTTGTGGCCAATTTACATTGGTTTTATATTAGGTTGTGACTATATGATATGTGCAATTTTTTGCATTGCAGTGGGCATTTGATTAAGTGTCTACACTAAGTGATCTATTTGATGTTCTACATTTTCCTTTATATAGTCGCCTTTTGTGCTTAATTTGTTAGATGCTAGTGCTTTTTTAGTTAGTGTCACATTCCATTTTTTCTGTGGCGACTATAATCCATGCCGAAACTCAAGCGTGGTAATCATAGAACATAGTGGGTGGTAACTATATTGCCAATTCATTGATAACTTTAGTGCTTATACACTTTTATTCTTACTATCGATTTTTGTATTTTTAGGCGCCACCATGGGGAGGAAACGGAAGGCTGCTGACGTCCCTGGAGACCATGGTGCAGATGGTGATAAGAAAGGGAAGCGGAAACGGAAGGCTGCTGACGTCCCTGAAGACCATGGTGCTGCTGGTGATAACAAAGGTGCGCAGCGGAACAGGGCATCTCCAAGTGGGATGTGCAAGTTGTATGATGACTTGACTCCTGGACAGATAGCTGATGTGGTTAAGATGGAGTTCGATAGCATGCTTGATATCAAGTGTCCCATTCTACACAACGGTCTCGTCAAATGGTTTGCTGGGACATATGACAAGAGCAGTCGTGAGTTTGTCATACCGGGACGCGGAAGGATCCCGCTGAGTGATCGTACAGTGTTCCGCTCGCTTGGACTGCCCATTGGAGATATTCCTGTTGTGTATGCTATTGACAGGGAGGTTGAGGCTTTGATTGGTCCTACCCTTTTCCCTGATGATGGCAATTCGCCTAAAATAACTCGGGTGTGGGAGATCTTGAAGGAAATGAAATCTGCTGGTGTGGCCTTTAAGCAGACTTTTTTGATGTACATCATGTGCACTGTCATACGCCCTACCACTAGTAATAAAGTCAGCAGCAGGTGTTATCCTGCCATGGTGAGTTTTTGTTTTGTGCCATGGTAACTTACATGCATTGCATTTGGTAACTCGGTTTTTTGACATTAGTTCTCTTTCTTCCACAGGCCAACGTCGCACATGTGAATGAGATGAATTGGTCTAAGTTTGTGGCTGATACTCTTCATGAAGAACTGTCCAGTGGAAAGTTCAATACAGCGTGCCTAAGCCTCATGCAGGTACATTCGTATTCATATTCTGTTGTTTTTCTTTACATGGCTTTCTTGTTCTTACATTTTTTTTGTAGCTCTTGTACGTGGACTCTATTGATATAAGCGCTTTGAACCTCGTTCTTCCCGAGGGGCGTTTTGCTGTAAACATATGGTCTAAAGAAGACATTGACGTAGTTTTGGCTGCTGATTTGCAACCTGATGGAAAATCATATGGCAAGCTTCAGGTACTTTTTGTTTGCTGTGTAGCTTTGTGTGTTCTCTTTTTTATTGTAGGCTGACAACATCACAGGTTACTTTATCTATTTACCGTCGGTAACTAATGGTGGCAGGCATGTGTAACTTATTTTTTTTAGTGATTTTCAACTAGCTAACATAAATCATTGGTAACTTTAGCTATTTTTTCCTGGTAACTAATCGTGATAGGCATTGGTAACTTCTGTTTTTTACTGATGAATATCTATGTTAACTTAAATCATGGTAACTTTAGCTTTTTCCCCTGGTAGTTAATGGTGATGTGCATTGGTAATTTTGTTTTACCATCTTTTTTGTTTGTTCACCATGCAGCTCAAACCTTGTTTTGGTTTCAATTACTCGCTTTTCGGTGGAGTTAGTGGTTTCAACAGGTGGTTTGACACATACTCTCATCCAAGCTGCTCAAACGAGGTACATAAATAATTCTGCTTTTTTTTGTGAACAACACATGTTTTAATTTGTTTTGACTAATGTTTTTTTGTTCAACCTTTTTTCAGCAAAAAAAAGAAGTTGCTAATGCGATGGGAAGCTTTGTGACCGGCCTAGTTGGGTTGATGGGCTCCCTGGTTGGAACTTGGACACAAATGCTACCACCTTCTTCAGCTGAAATGGCCCATCAGTTTGGTAATTTGACAGATATATTTGTTGGCTCGAAGACGACCTCAACTCGACCACTTGGTAGGCGAGCACGATCATCTGCAGCTCCAGCTTCAAGGAAGAGCCCGGCGTCGGCTGATTCAGAAGGAGGTCAACCTACAGATGAACACTCCCGTGGCACGGATCACTTGGGTAGAGATGATAGCAGTCCTTGTCCTCGTAGGGTACTGCGTTCAGCGGCAGTTGCAGGTTCAGTCAAGGGTGTTCGCTCGGGTGGTTTAGATGAGACTGACCCTACTTTTTCAGCTGATGATGTGGAGATGGCTGATACCAGTTCAGATGGCGATACAGTTGATGGTGACGCCAGGTCTGATGGTGATTCAGGTGATGATGAGAGCAGTCCTGATGGGGATTATGTCCTTGCTGCTAGGGAAAAAATCACAGACTCTGAGGAAGATGATACTGGCGAGCCGGACCATCCACTTGGTGACCCAACTCCCCCTTCGCATAGTGAAGATTTGCCTCTAAATAGCCCTGCTAGTGTTGATGCAAATGATTCGCCTTCGCATATTGCAAATTTGGACAACATCATTTCTTCTCCTGTTGATAATGTTGATTCTGACGACTCATCGATTCCAGAAGCTAGTGCATGTGCAGTCGAGGTCAGCAGCAAGGATGAAGGAATTCCACCGGTCAATAAGAGGAAATTGCGATCTGTTGTGCAGGCCCACACTTCTATTGCAGGCCTTGTTGTTTCTGAGCTGCTTGAGGAAGGAATTGACCTTGTTGCACGAAGTGGTGTTCCTGTTCGTTCAACCTCCGACAACCGGACGGATTTGCCTGCTCCAAAGAAGATGACACCTAAAAGGTACATCTATCACTTTTTTCTGTTTCTTATTTTTTCTCTAGTGTTGGTCTCCATGATGGAGGTTTAATTTTTGCTTCTATGGTTATTTGTTTTAGTTCTGAAGGCTTGGTATTTTTTAGTTCTGAACGCTTTGATAAATTTAGTTATATTGCGTGGATAACTTTAGCTGTCTAGCATTGGTAACATTAGTTTTATCGACTACATTTTATTTTTCATAATGTGGATGCTTCCTTCTTTTTATTCCACATGGATGTATATTTTTATTCCACATGGATGTATATTTTTATTCCACATCTTTTTTTATAACTTATGTTTTGTAACCCGTTTTACTTTTAGGTCCAGTCCATGGATTATTTTGTTCCTATTTTCTTGTTGTCTACCGTTTTTGGATCTCAATGACTGATTGTTGTTTTTTTATTACGCAGGAAGCAAGTGAATAAAGTTATTGTTGAACCTACTAGGTCATCACCGCGTTTTACATCTGGAAAGAGTACTGCGGGGGTTGTCGGAGAACTGAATAATGGTAACAAAGTTACCACTGCAATTTACAAGAGGTATAATCATCACCTTTGTATGCATGAGATATGTTTTTTGCATGTGGATAACTTTAGTTCTCCATGGTTGATTACTTTAGTTGTGTTGTGGTGATAACATTTGTAGTTCATTAGTGGTGAATAACCTGCATTAATTTTGTTGTTTGTACCATTTGTAATTTACTTCTTCACGTTTTTTTCTGCAACTAAAACTTGTAAGCATCTATGGATTAACTTGTAATTCATAATGCAAACGCTTATTGTTTATTTTGTTATCCAGGAAGAAATCATTGAAACCTATGATTCTACCTTCGAGGACATCACCTCGCTTATTGGCCAAACAGAAAGTGGCAGGGTCTGCGACCAGTTCTGGTATTGATGTGGGCGTTTCTTCACCTGTTACTGATCCAGCCGTGGTTGCAAAAGTCGATGTTGTAGATGCCAGCCTAGATGGGGCTCATTCAATTGCTGATAATCCCATTGTTGGAGCTATTGCGGTTGCAAGTATACCGGTGGACACCGTCAGCAATTCTGTTGTGCCAGCGTCCAACATAGCTTCTACTACTGCGAATGTCGAGAGTGACACGCCATTCTTGGATACTGATCAGGGTGTTACATCTCACAGCCCTACAGTTCGTGTGGATGCAACTCATGCGTCTAGTTTTTTGGCCGGATCATCTGTTGGAGTGGAAGCACGTTCACATTCTGACGACCCAGTTCCACATGTCCCTTTGCATGATGGGTTAATTACTTGTCCACTTGGTACTGCGGTCCCTATTTTATCTGATGCGGTTTGCACGTCTGTGTCCAAGACAGTTGATACCATCCTTGATCATGTGCACGTGCCAGCAGGTGAAGCAACCCCTGCAGGCGTGACAGCTCTGAGCGACGTGCATGCACCAGTTGGACCGTCAGCAACCACCACTTTGCCTGGAGCTGTCAACAACACTGCCTCCTCCAAGAAACTGCCAGGTGATGCAGAGTTACATGATATGTTGCAGAAGAAAATCGATGAAGTAGCTGCAAAGAATGGTGGTTTCTATCCTGCAAGTATGCTGTTCCTCGAGTGGGGTGCACCTGATGCAACCCTTGAATCGCCTCCGCATGCCCCCCCTGAAGATGAACCAGCCGAGAATGATGGTTTTGTGGCTGGCAGCGCCCCTGGGATCTGGAAGCGCTCAGTTTCCAGAAGCAAGTGCTACTCTTCCGACCCATGCACCATGTGTTGCTGGTTCTACCATTCCCATTGTTAATGAACATGAGGAAGAGGATGTGCTCCCTTTGTCGTTTGCGATGCCTACGTCCACTGGTAAGTTCTGTAACATTTTTATAATCATGAAAATATGCATGATGTATTATATGTGTGATGTAATTGCATATTAGATTGTTTGTGATATGTATGCTGATAACTTTATTGTTTAATCCCTGGTAAATTTAGTGTAGACTTACTGGTAATGTTATGTCCTTATTTTCTGTACTGACTTTAATTTGTTTTTAACTGGTTGGTAACTTCTTTGTCTTTACATGGGTAAATTTTATGCCATAAGCATGGTAACTTCGAATGTTTAATGCCCTTCCTTTTTTGTAACTTGTAGACTGTACTGCCTGATAATTATATTGCAATATTCTTGGTAACTTATATGTAGTCTGCCTGGTAACTTCTTATTTTTTTGTTGTTGTGGTGGTAATAATTGATGTTATTTTTTCCTTGCACTTGTTGTTGTCTTGTTGCCATTTTCGTGGGGCACATTTTTGTGTGCAGATTTTGTTTTACGGAGTGTTATCCCGACATCCCTCTCGCCTGCAGCGACAGACTCGGTCAATGATGGTGGCAAAGGCTCCGGATAATTGCTGGTTTTCATCAAATATATGGAGAATTGAAGATCTGTATGGGTAGGGGGGGGGTGGCGGGGACTTTCGGTGTTGTGGTGGGGCGGTGGTGGTTGTAGGCATGCTTAGAAATGTCTCAGAATGTTTTAAGTAACGTTTGCTTACTGTTTTCGCAAGGCGACAGTACTTATTATTATGTATAAAACTTAATGACTTATCCCGTATTTATTATTTATGTCTGTTGTTGTAATAACGTGCGTCCCATAAGTTTACTTTTTTTTCTTTTGATTGAGTTGATTTTGATGTTTTTGTTTGTGTGATGCTCACAATTTTCAGTTTGTGAGTTTTCGATGTGCTTGGTTTGTGTACATTTTATTGGTGATCATTCTTTCTATTTTTCAACTGTTTTTATTTTGTTGGTGATTAACATGTGGTATTTTTTTTAATTCCACGTGGGGACCGCCTTTTTTCTTCTATTTTTATTACCTTTTTCTTCTTTGCTCTTTTCTATTTTTATAGCTCGTGATAAGGGCAAATCGCATGTCAATGATGTTTCTGGAGTGATTTCACTGGATGATTTGTTGGGCGAGAAGATGGCAGTTGAAAAGTCTTGCAGTACAAGTCGAACATTTCCTGTGAAGAAAAGCAGTGGATCTGAAGGTATTCCACATGGACATTGATTTTCTCAAGTATTGTATATAGTTTAAATTCAGGTCATTACTGTCTTTTTTGTTTGTACACATGTGTAGCATGATTAATCCTTCACCTCCATTTCTATGTAGATGGTCAATTCTTCTGCACTCCAGCAATGCCTGCCCACGCTGCATTATAGATGTTCCCAGCAGTACTCCAAAGTCCAGAATTCGTATGGAGAGAGTTTCTCTACCTTCTCAGTACCTACTGCCTCCTTACATAACCATTAGAAGCACTGCTCATCAAGACGCGTTGTACCGGAAGGTTATTATACACTCCAGATCTTCCAAAGTCTCGAGGCTTAAAGAGTATGTTTTCCACTTTATGCTTAGTAACCTTTGTTTTGTATCTTTGGTGGTAACTTTATTGTTTTATGGTTGATAATTATAATGGTTTTTTGTTGGTAATGATAGTACTTTGTGGATGGTAATTTAGTCCTTCATGTGTGGTTTGCAATGTGGTAAATTTATCTCATTCAATGTTCTTTGTGACATTATATGTTTGTTGTTTGCAGCACTATAATTATGGAAATTGGTCCTATGTGGGTGACAACGAGTGAGCTTGCTGATAGCGTGAAACCTGATGGGCAGCTGTCTAACACTGTTGTTGAAATCGGAGTATATGTCCTACAACAATCATGTCGCGACAACAGCAAGGTCATATTTCCCTGGATTGCGACATCCTATCTGCTTGATCATAATTTCCATTCAAATGTGTTGAAGAAACACTTCCGGAAAGATGACAAGTACAAGCTTAGCCACAAAAACTTGGTACGTTCATGTCCGTTCATTTTTTGGATTTTCCACCATATTATTTTTTACTGTGTGGCATATACTTGATCAAGTATTTTTTTCCCCCTGCTAGCTTTGCTTCCCTGTACTTCAGAAGCTGGGGGAGTCTGATAAGGCTTTGTCACATTGGTATATGCTGTCGTTGAATCTGGCTGCCAAAAGGTTTGAGATTCTTGATTCCATTCGTGGCCCAGAGGATGATGGAATGATCGATCATGCTACCAGGCTGATGGATGCAATCAAAGAAATGTTCCTTGTTAATTACAAAGATTCTAGAAAACAGATTCAAGATTACGAGTTGGTGTACATCCCTGCACCGAAGCAAGATAATGAGTAAGCTTTTTATTCACCTTTCATCTAATACTTTTCTCGCAGTTATTGTTTTTTGTATACTTATTGCATGTAGCAGTACACTTTTTGTTTTCTGATGTGACATTTATCATACTTGCTAGTTAATTTCATTGTTTTTTGTCTTTTTTTTCTACAGGTTTGATTGTGGGTTTTTCATGCTGAAGTTCCTTGAATTGTGGGATGGACGTACTTCGCCTGCCATAACTTTTGATCAGATCCCAGAATTAAGGAAGGTTATGACAGCTAGGTGGCTGGAGCATGCAGATAATAAGCTTACTGAATGGAGGTCCCTTCTTGACAGATTTGTATTTTAAGGTATTTTTTTGCAGACAAGCCCATCTTTGTTTTTTCATTCCAGAATTTACGGTTTAAATTCTCTTTCTTAGTTTGATGGTGTAACTTACTTAGAATCTCGTGGTCAGTTTAGTCATAACAACATGGTAACTTTCTGTAGTTACAATTTTTTGTGCCAGTTTATTTTATGGTTTTTGTGTGGTAACTTTAGTTTGAATCAGATGGTAAATGCAGCATAAGCTGTCTGGTAACTTTACTTATGAACCAGTACATTTTTTCATTCTCAGTTTGGCTGATAATTTTAGCAAAAACCACATGGTAATTTTAGTTACAAAACCATGGTAAGTTACCAGACTGTTTAAAAATTTGAGGACCCTTCTTGACGAATATGCTTTTTTTTGGAGGTATTGCATACTTACCCCCTGGTGTAACTTTGCTTATAATCTCATGATCACTTTACTTACATCAACATGGTAACTCTGTGGTTAAAAATCACGTGGCAACTTTTTATCTTTTTTCGTGTGGTAAGTATAGCGTGAACCAAATGGTAAATTCAGTATAAGCTGTCTGGTAACTTTTACTTATGAGCCAGTCCTTTTTTTTATGTCAGATTGGCACATGGTAATTTTAGCTCGAACAACCTGGTAACTTAATTGTCAGTGGATGGTAACTTCACTGTAAGGGGGAAATACATGTCTGCATAATAAACTAGATAGAATCATGTCCACATCATATAGTCTTAACATAAATATTCTTAGGCTATACATTAGCCGATATTACAAAAAATTGCGCATCTTATTTTCTTCTGGGGATGGAAGTATCTTTTCTGACCCCTACAGTAGCATATTTTCCTGCTTGTAGCAAGATATATGCGTGGAGTTCTTCATACGCTGTTCATTGCTTGTAGCCCCAACTTTTTTAGTCTGTCCGGGCATCTGCGAAGGTCGTGGTGTACACTCTTGCAGCCGCTGCACTTTCTTTCCTTTTTTGTTCCAATATCTAGCGGATTTTGGTTTGCTGTCTCACATGGCCTTCCTTTGGTCTTAGACTTGGGTGGGTTTCCTATTTTCTTCCCGGTCGACAAGTTAGTTGCTGAAGCGCTTGATGCGGGAACCTCCGCTGCATTGTTGGCTGAATGATGGGCAGTTTTGTTTTGTGCGCTTGATGCGGGCACATCCGCTGTGGTGTTGCCTGCATGTTGGGCAGGTGCGTTTGGTGCGGTATATGACGGCATAGTCGAGGCTTCAGCTGCTGCATCTTTTGCCTTCTTCTCCTCTCTTTTCAGCCAGAGTCTAATGTCATCTTTCATGTTCTGCATGTGTGTCTTAACTATGCGTATTGTATCCTTAGCCTTGCACGCCACCTTTGCAACCTTTCTGAAGTCGTCCCTCATCGACGCCATTGCCATCATGCTTCGTGCATCTTCTGACATCCCTTGCTGTGGAGCGTACTCTTGGGCATTAGTGTCCGGGTCACCTAGGACAGCTTCAGCATCCCAGCCCCACCGTTTTAGGATATACTGGTCTGGTATTTGACGGACGTTTAGGAATGTCATCACCTTTAGGACGTGGCAGCATAGTATGCCGTCACGCTCAAACTTACAGCAGTTGCATGAGAAAACGCCCTCATCAAGGTTAGCAATCACCGAGTAGTTTCGGTAGCCATAGTGCGGAACAGGAGCATCTACTACGCTTAGGTCATACAGGTACCCTCCTACGTACTGGCAGTAGTATGACATAGTCTCACGGAATTCTGATTGGAACTTGTTGAAAATGCCCCTTGAGTATGCTTTGGACATTTGTATCTCTATAGGATTGCGAGGAGACCACAGATCTGGTTCTGTCAGAGCTGTGTCTGCCAACGCTTTCCTTTCTTTATTCAGTATAGTATCCTGCAGCGTCTCGTACTGCTGTAGGAAATCCAGAATAGAGTTTTTTGGGGTCACGTATCTTTTCAGTACAGCGTTGAACCCTCGCTTCTTGCTGTGGTCTGCAGGAAGGGAAAGAAGGCGTGCATAAAGTAGGCCGGAACCCAGCATTCCCTGTGTTTCCAAATTTCATATAGATCTGCGTTCCCACGTTCATTATGTGCTTCAAGCATTGCGTCCCAGTTGTCCGTAAACTCCTGCGGCGTCAAGCTGGTGTTTATACATGCTTTAATTGCTTCATGCAGTTCAGGGTGTGCGGCCATGTATGACCCATGCTTTTCGGTTAAATTCTGCACCACATGCCACCTGCAGTTTCTGTGTATGGCCTCCTTGAAAACAGATAGAATAGATGCACGCATAGCAAAGTCTTGATCTGTGATTATGCATCTTGGTGCCAAGCCACCCATTGCTTCTAGGAAGGTTTGCATTAACCACACATAGCTGTCGGTGAGCTCATTGCGCAAGAATCCACAGCCAAATTGCACGGAGTGCCCATGGTTATTGATCCCGATGAATGGTGCACAGGGCATCTTGTAACAATTTGTGAGGTAGGTTGCATCAAATGAGATGCAGTCTGCGTAGTTTGGGTATGATCGACGTGATGCCCCGTCTACCCAGTACATTCTCTCAACACAGTCATCTTCATCCAGTTTGACTTTATAGAAGAAATCCTTATCTTTCTTCTCCATCTCCTTGAAGTATGCCAAACATTCCTCCATGTCATTGACCCTGTTCTTATGTCGAAATTTGGCTCTCAGGTTTGCCAAATCTTTATCCGTGTACGGCACATCTCGCGTTTCCCGTAAAATCTGGACATTAGATGCATCTGCCGGAAAGTTGGTATGTTGCATTCGTGCAGCATCTTGAGAAAGTGCTTTTCTTCCGCAGGGATGTTGCGATGTGCACGTAAGAACTTTGTCAGAGATGGCTTCTTGATCAGCTGGTGGTTATGTTCATCGGATGATTGTGTAACATGGTAGCAGCCATTGTGCCTCTTGATGTACATGTGCGCCTGGCATCCAGTCCTGGGGATTGTACTCCTCTTTCTTTTCTTCACAACGGACTTGTGTTCTGCGTGTCTTCCTTCGGAACTTGAGTTTTGCCACCTTTGGTGCAAACAAAGAACACCTTCAGATAATCTTTATTATCATCCTTCCTTGACCAAGCAATCCGAATACTGAAACCTTTCCTCAGTGAGTACTCCAAGTA